>CP137676.1:1690181-1715181 GCA_037976565.1 Mesocentrotus franciscanus
TTAACTTCAGAATATTTTAACTCTCTTAAATTCCCCAAATGTGATAAAAAAGCAAGTGTTGTATGAAATAAAATTTGGGAAACCATTTTGATATCCAGTCTTCTTTTTTTTTCTTCTTCAAATTTAACACGATCAGTTGATCTGAAAACTTCATCTGTCATTTCCTAGACTAGCAAATATTGGGAGTGTGGACTTTGATACTGAATGAGTGTGAACTTGGAGTGTTATTAGCCAGAGTCAGAAAGTCGGGTTTCAATATCAAACTTGGCATAGAGTCTACTGCCTGACCGTTAATATTCTTGGTTGCCTTACCTCGACCATACACCAATGTTTATTATGATGATGTTCGTACAGTAACATGTTTTTAAATTTGTTCCTAGCGTTCCCTACACGAGCTCTGCTTTGGGGCTTCTTCCCTCCTTTGCAATGGTTGCTGCACTGATTTCTGAAGTCAAATTTTTCGTACTTTGTCAAAAACAAGTAAATATTTGTTGAGAATAAATCCGTTTTTATGATAAGACAAACACATATTGTTCATTAATACCTTACCCAATAATTGCGTATTCAGATTGATTTTAATCTTGATATCCATAACTATCCAACTAGCTTAATGACAAACATCTAAATTCCTTGTGATATCTCTTTGGTTTGAATTGTCATATTATAGGGACACCAACAAAGCATCGTGCTTCTAGGTAATTTTGCCTCCTTTTGATTTCCATTTCACTTCAATTCGATTCAAATAGTTTGACTTTCAAAGCTCAATCAAAACATGAACAAATAAAATTAATATCAAAATACATTTGCAATATAACATAGAAAACGAAACTTATTTGTAGTTATAAAATATAAAATGTCGATAAGTAATAAATGCATTTTAAGATTCAAGGTATATAAGCATAATATTCTCATAAATGAAGTAGACATTTAGTGGAAATCGAGAAATCCACTAAAAAGCAGTGCTTGTATTTGTGTGGATTACTCAAAAAAGAAAAAGAGAGAGGAAGAAAGAAAGAAAGATAAAAAACTGTTGGTCATAAAGGTGGAATAATTTTTTTTACCCCAATATATGGAATGATTTTGACAATGATTTATTCCTTAGATCTAAATAATAGTATACATTCTCAGATTTTATTGAATAATAATTTGCGAGTGTTTGTTTTGCGTGACTGCTAAAGCATGTGTATGCTACTATGATTATCAACTAGGGGACCTACGCCCTTAAGTCATAAATGACAGTAATGAGGATTAATGCCTCACAAAAGGGCACTAATATAGCACATCGACACGGTTTTGATCCTGGGGCCTCACAGTTACGAGGCCATTGCTTTGCCACTGAATCATGACTGTACGCAGCGGGTGCTAGGGTACGGGGCAGCCCCCACAAATAAAACAAGAAAAAGAAAATGCAATAAATTATCAATAATTCATTGAATTTCCCCCGGTCCCCAACAGAAAAAAAAAATCCTGTGTGTGGCCATGCCTTTCTCTAGTTTGTTCACGGTAAGTAAGCCTATTTCATACTAGAAAGGTCATTTTCTTCCCTTTCATATGACACCTCAATCAGGAAAAATGAGCCAGGAATAACAAAGTTCTGTTTGTTTAAAGTAATGCTTGCATTTCCATAATTTCATTAAACGAATCCGTTCTATTGGCTGCCTGCCCTAACAACAAAGAAGACGAAAGACTAGCAATTAGCTTTTATCATTTTTACTCACCACTCCGTTTCGTTGACGATCAGCCATGCATAAAGTCTTTTGTCAACTCTGTTTTTTGCTACGGCAGGCAGCCAGTGAAAACGAACGGTATTCAAAATAAGATTATCCCTGCCTTTTCCAAGCTGCCGTTTTTGACAGACTTCCCTTTACTATGATACTACAACTGGGTCCAGAAAGTCTCCTATAAATAAGCCCCCAAAATAATAAAAATATTTAAAAACATATATCTATTAGCATCTATTAGCCCCATAGGACCTTCTATTAGGAAGTCAGGAATATGAACAGTACTTTCATTCACAACACAGGCGTTTATATACACATTTCTTTTTCTAGTTTGTTCACGGTAAGTAAGCCTATTTCATACCATTTCTTTTATTAGGCGGAGGACAATCTCGGAAAATACTAGTCAGGTGTTACATGAAACGTCAACATGACGAGGATGTCAGGCCTTTACTCCATCTTGTTCGTCATAATTTCTCTTACATCTATTCACCGAAGGGAGACTATCGAAGCAGCATCATGTCATCAGGACTTCAGTCTGAAGTTTGCCTTCTGTGCTGATAAGGGATTCAGGTCTGTTCCTACCGATCTCTTACCCGATCTCAGAGGACTGTTCCTAGACGATAACCTTCTAACCACGCTTAAAAATGTGACATTTGCGAGATATCCCAGCCTTCGTGAGCTCACACTAGATTTTAATAACATATCTCGCATTGAGGAAGGCGCATTCAACCCCTTAAAGAACCTGGTTCGCCTGTCGATTGAAGATAACCTGTATTTACCTACTCTTAAGAAGTCAATGTTTAGCTCTCAGAGCTTGGCGGTTTTTAATGCAGCATTTTCAAATTAGAGACATTTGCAGGTGACATTGTGGCATGCTTAGGCCAAGGAACAGTCTTGAGTCTTTCCGGAAATAAGCTGCGAAAGATAAACTGGACCAGTTCAAATCTTCTTAGCACTGTTAAACTGGATTCAAACAGATTTCGACAAATTTCAAAAGGGTCTTTTTTTTTTAACAATCATGTTAATACGCTAGATTTGTCTACAAATCCAATAGAATTTATTGAAGCCATCGTTATCTCAACGTTCCATGTCAAGCAAATAGAATTGATGAATACGCGCCTAGCAGTTTCTCAACTATCGAATTTCTTCCATGGCATCAGATTATCAATGTTCATACAAGGGTTTGATTTTACAGGCGCCAAACTCCACACCATCCAGAATGGATTCTTTGCACCACTCAAAGGAAAGCATCTAGACAAAGTTGACATTGAAATGAATAGCATCAATATGATTGAAGAAAATGGTTTTGATGGTTTATCATGCGTTTCTAAGCTTCAGCTAGGATCTAACAGTCTGGAAGAGATAGAACCAAGTATCTTTAACGGAATGATGGCTCTTCGGACTCTTTTATTGGATGCAAACAGAATCATTACTCTCAAGAGTAAATCTACCCCATGGAATATCTCACTCATACATCTAAATTTGGCACGCAATGAACTAACAGCAATCGACGGCTCGGCATTCCATGGTCTGCAAACTCTCAAGACACTAGATTTGAGTGGCAATTACAAACTTCAAGTAATTGAAAATAACACGTTTGCCGATTTTCAATTTTTGAGTGAGTTAGATCTTTCCGAGACACATATTTTCGAGCTAAATTTTCATCACCTTCCTTTACTCGCTACCTTAATCTTAGAGTCTTCATATTGCCCTACAAGTTCGATTCGACCCGGTACCCTTGGCAATGAAGCGCCCTTTTTAACAACACTCAATCTAATCAACAATGATCTTGGGCTTAAACAGCTATGGGATTCATCCGACAACAAATCTTCTTTCTTTGGTTTGCAAAACCTATCGCGACTTGAACTTTCAAGTAATCCATTGGTTTCCATCCCATTGGGCATCTTCCAGAATTTGTCGAATCTACAAATTTTACGTTTGGATCAATGCTCGCTTTTTGTATTAGAAATAGGTATATTTATAGATCTAAAAAGCCTTGTCTTATTGAGTTTGGAATACAATCATCTAACGGTTATTTCCACTGGGTTGTTAGATAAATTACATGATTTGCAATATCTATTTTTGTCGGGAAATGATTTGACGTACCTTGATTCTGATTTGTTCAAGTACTTATCAAGTCTTGTGAATCTCGATGCTTCGGAAAATCGTATATCTGGCTTGAACCGTAGCACGTTTGAACCCCTAGCGCGTCTAACGAAACTTGACCTATCTCTCAATCCCCTAGTCTGTAATTGTGATCTTAAATGGTTACCTGGTTGGTTGGAAGGGACAGTAGAGCTCATTGATTCGATGGCTACGACATGCCTCGATAATGCAGTGACTTTGGAGCCTTTTAGGGGCAAACAATTAATCACTTTTGATCCTAGAGACGAATGTGGTCCGAACATCATCCTCTACTCTTGTTTAGCCATGATAGGTATAGTACTGATCTTTGCTCTAGGTTTGATCTACTACCAGCGATGGTGGATAAAATATCGGCTATTCCTACTAAAGCTTTGCTTCGTTGGATACGAAAAGATACACGACGATGTCGACAGAGAAGAATTCGAGGACGATATCGCCATCATGCTCCACGAAGCCGACAGTATGTGGGTCAACCAACACTTGCGACCAGCCCTGTTGGAGCGAGTTCCAGACTTCAATCGAATCGTTTGTGGTGATGAAGAGCTAATGCCTGGTATGTATTACCTCGACGCCGTCCACTACGCTACAGAAAAAAGCTTCAAGACTATTATCGTGATCAGTCACGCTGCCTTACAGGACCAGTGGTTCATGATGAAGTTCCGAACCGTTCTCAATCACGTCAATGACATCGGTACAGAGAAGATGATTCTCGTGTTTGTGGAGGACGTTGAGGATGACGAGCTCCCTTTCCTAATCAGACTGTTTCTCAGTGATCATCGATCGCATCTGGTTTGGCCAGACGATGAAAGAGGACGAGACTACTTTTGGGAGGAGTTGATCCGGGATCTCACAGTCAATCTCAGGTGCAATCACCTGATACCTCCTAATTGATAGATGTCAGTAGTCAGCAATAACACTTCTCATTTGAAAGATTGAGAATTATGTTCGATGAGACCCTCTTTACTGGATTATTTGGTATTTGAACCATCACATGCTCTTATCTGTACTCTTTGTTTTTTTTAATACACGTTGAAAGGGTAGACTAAAAGTGACGGAAACAAGACTTGGTAACAACAATGTTATATGTATACGAAGTTCCTTTGAAATAATCCTTCTAGTTGTGATGAAAGGTACAATGTAGGGTGAGTCAGTCTCTTTCTCCTTTTTTTTCTTCTTTATAAACATTAACGGGATTTTTCTTACATAATTTTGATCATCTGGATAAGAGTTTTTATAATTTTTGGACCAAATGCGAATGCAAATGCAAAATATTGAATAGTAAATTTATGTCAATTCAAAATACAGAACGTCCTTTTGGTGAAATCTCCTAAACGTCTTGCTACAGTGTCCAAACATGTCAATTAATGGTAAAATATTCGAGCATAATCTCGTTGTCATTCTCGAAAAATAAATACCGTAATGTTAAAGACCCCTACATGAAGCTCATCAGTGTCCAAAGTGGTCACTTTTACGGTTTCCATCGACCTGCCACTTGAAGCAAGTATACTTAAGAAAAAAAGAGAAAAATGGCATTTAAAATTCACCCTCCTTCCCTTGACGTGACATAGGTTAATTCAAATAAAGCCACGCCTGTGAAAGTACATGTATAAGATAACGAGCCTAAAGTAACAGAAGGATCGCTCATTACACTGTGCATTAAGAATTTGTTAACTCAAGTACGACATTTTCTTCTGCTTCAAGTTTATGTCATATTTAATATCGCTTATGATACCTGCTCAAAAGCAGAATCAAATGTCAATCTGCACGTTGTAGATTTGCTTTAACTTCACTATCTTTTCTTATTAAAAAAATATATATTCACCTGATGTGTCTGTGATCGGAATGGCAATAAACTTGATTAAGGAGGTTGTTTAGAAATTCTACTCCTTCGCTGACTGTCAATTCTCATTAAATTGTTAATTGTGAATGCCAGTTTACTAGCGATCTCAAGACATCAATCTTTTAAAGAGCCGCTGTCTGGCCCAGAAGGCATTTGCGTTCATGTACTGTAGAAAATCATTTCTATCTTTCGAAAGTTCAGGATCTTTAGATTAATTCTTCCTCGCGTAACATTACAATCCAACGCCATGACCGTCAAATTTCGCTTCCCCGGGATCGGTAATTTTTGACGTTTACTGACACTCTGAATTAACTGCATTTATTTCATCGAAAAAAGTTTTTATTTTTGTGGTTCTGACCAACGGCTTCATGCTCTTCTCATTATACATAGAACTAGCTGCTAGCGGCTGCATTTGCTAAAGGTTCTATAAATGGAGTACCTTCAAGGTTTTACTAAATGTTCATTCTAGCTTCCATATCTCTCTTAATAGCACGCTGCAAATGGACAGTCTATTCCTTTTGTTAAACTTTCTTTTTCCAAAATCATTCAATCGAAGGGCCTCTCTAATGTATTTGAACATATAGCGAAAAGAAAGGGAGAAGGTAAACGGAACATGAAAAGAAGAAGATGTGACGCCCCCATAGGACTACCCTCCGCCTATTTAATGGTGTTATTTAACTTCTAGTTCATCCATCTCAAAAGATCGATGACCGATGCCGCCCCCCCCCCCCATGGAAGTAGCACCCCCTCACGCTATAAGCCACTGTTATTAGCAACTAATATTACTTTGTACTTTTATGAAATGTGTATAAAGTAACTGTTGTCAATCACTGTTCAACGCATATATGTTGAAATAACACGATCTCAACTATTTTCGAAAAATCAACTAAAGTGCAATTTCAATACCTTATTGTATGTCCAATAAAAATCATGTTGTGATTACGTAATACGTAATTGTCATGTTCGCAGATATCAATTGGTGACGCACAATGCCATTGAAATTGCGTAAAGTTGACTTTTCGAAACAAGTTGCCATCGTTTTCAATGTAAATACTTTTGATGTATATAATAATGAACAGGCTCTTCTGGATTAACATAAGCAACATTGAAATGAAATGATATACATGTATATAAACGCGTTACAGAAGTGAATACCATGTTATTAACATAATCGAGTAAAGTGTGTGCTATATTGTTATTTTAATCCCGGTACATCGTGTAAAATTTTGAGATAAATGAATTGTGCAACATACAAGTACAGTCGCATTTAAGAAGCTTAGTATCACTATGTTTTGGTATAAGGGCATTCAAAGAATGTATTCCTTTACCGATACCCATTTACCTATGCTTGGACAAGTTTAGCCGCCGAAGATGGCGTTATCAACGAACTCATACGCCGCGCGCAGCCCGTTTTTTTACACGCTAGCCTGGCCATTTTCGCCGTAATACTCGTAAAAGTGCGCTGGCGGGAAAGCCTACACATAGGCATGCACCATAGAGATATATACTTAATAGGCTAGAGTGCGGACTCGTCATACGCGCCCGTGCAAAGCTCTGTGCGCGCAAGGAGGGCGGTCCGCCATTACTGAGAAGGGCAAAACATCGAGAAATACCCGGATGTCCCATTCGAAACTGTGCTACTGATATACAATGTGAAGCTTCATTTTTGGTGTTGATTTATCGTTTTTCGAGTATGAAACGTTATATGTATTTTGCATAATGCATGAACCCTACTCATGCCTCAGTCATGGTGACTGGTGTAGGTCAAGATTAATTGCGGGTGTTATGGTGAGGTAAAAGGGATACAAAAAACTATTTATATTGCAGTATATCTTCAATTTGTCTTTCTCTTTGTCAATCTACATCAGTTCGTAATTTCATCCAAAGAAAATGGTGTTTTATTTTATACGAGTCAAGAAATATTTTTGAATAAATTAACAAAGTTTTATGCATAAGGGCCAATGTCTTTCTAATTCAGTTATTTGGACTGACACGAACATAAGAGCCAGGGTTTATTGATTTAAAACGCTTTAAAGGTAATGTATTCATTTTATGTTTATGGCTATTATAAACAGATTGATACTTATAGATTTAGGATAGAGATGGGTACGTAGATAGCTAGACACATAAATAGATGGATAGATAGATAGAATGTAGAAGGATAGGTAGATAACGGAAATGCAGATATAGGACGATACTGAAGATAGGAAGAGGGGGAAGGAGAGAATTATACACATTTATTTAAGAAAAGTATGTTAATATGTTATTTACTCATCAAATCATTCATTCAATCATTCATTCATCCATCTTTCCAAACATTCTTTTTCTTCTTCTATCACTCATATTATATCAAATTCACACCTTATGTCTTTCACCGATTCTCTAGAAAATCTCTATTAATGTCTGAAAGAATAATTCAATTCTTTGCAGTTCATTAGAAATATATATAAATATTCTTTAAAAGCAGCTGATCATTGATGTAATAATTATTTATTCACACCACCTTTTTTCTCCATAAATAATATTCTCCTTGATACAGTGTATTTCTTATTTTCTTCATCAACCAGTTTTTAGAGAATTAACTTATGATAATTTGATTTGAAGAAAAAAATGAATAAATGAACCTTTTATTACCACAAGTGTGTTGAATATTCTACAGCATAATAGGCTTTTAAGTTTTGACATTTTATTGGACATATATACTGCTATAATATATCACAATTGAAAGGACAGACGTTGCAAAAACAACATCTCTGTATTGCTATGAAGAACTATAATTGAAGAGACTTACATCTCAGGATACTGCAATACACTATTCAGTGAAACCTCATGGTAACAAGGTCTTTTGACATCATTATTCATCAGGTATAATAATAATTTTGAAACTGATTACCCCTAAAATTTACACAGTAGATACTAAATAGCCAAAGAGTGCACAATCTTATGGGTTTACATCTAGTGACATTATTCCATATAATTGTTCTGTTATCAAATCTCTTCAAAAGAAGTTTTCCACTTTGGGCCAAAATTCAAACCTATGTACAAAAAAGATCTATGGGTGTTTATAAGGTGTGCAATAAGACAAAATTGGGGTTTTCTGTAAATGCGTTCTCTCCAAAGTTGTGTTGAAGTGGGTCAAGCTGATCTTGGCTAATGAGCTTGCTTTAATGGACTTCCTGCAAGAGAGTCCTGGATTTTTCATCTCTCCTCTTTCCGTTTCACCACTTTAAGCTGTTTCTTGGCATCCTGCAGTTGCTGTCTGGTTATCTTCAGTTTCTGATCAATTCGAATAGAAAAAGAATAGTCATGTTCTTTTGTAATGCCATAGGGTTTCTTTGGAGGCACGGGAGCACTTTCGGATGTTGTACATTAGCATCAGCATCAGTGTACGCCTGTACGGAAGAAGATCGAGGTAATCCTGTTGAATCTTCCGGTCGCTTCGTCGCGTGGCCGTGGTGCTTGGTTTTGCTGGGAGTCTCTTCAAGCCATTGGGTCTGTTTATAAAGAGGATGTCCAGGAAAGATGGTAGGCACGTACAGCACTAGGGTGTATCTCTCTTGGGTGTATTCCTGCATTACAATAAAAGCAAATGTAAACAATGAGTTTTTTCTCATAACATGACAATTGTTCTAGTCTACTATTCATGCTATTTCATATGATTTTTAAGACTGAAACTGGAAGCAGCTTCCAGCCAATCGCGAAGCAGTATTTCATAATGATGTCAGCAAGTCATAAGCAAATCGGATAGAAATAGTGAAGTGTGCGGTGGGCTTTCTATTTTAGGCTAGCCTAGTTGGCCGTTGGATAATGCCTGTGATGTGAAATATGGCAGGCTAGCCTGGCTTAGACCGAAAGCTTCAGTCTCTGATATCGACGGTTGTTCCTCTGAGATTGCATCTGGCCCCTCTGACCGCCTCTATACATATGGGGAATGTCAACAAATGTCAGTTTTATTAAAGAATGACCCATACCAGATGGTCATTTTTGTCTAGCCTGGCTTTGCCTTTCGGGCTTTACAGTTTAATTAAAATAGACTAGGTCTTGTGGGAATATCTAATAACGTCTTTATACAAGACTATATATTGGCAACGTTGAAACGACGACACGAAGTGAAAGTAAAACATAACCAAATCGTACTACCCTTTTGTGTCCATTCTCCTTTTGTCGTCTGAATAATACTACAGTCAAACCTGCTTTAGTGACCACCTGTCTACAAAGACCACCTGTCTACAAAGACCACATTTTTTGTTTCCCTTGAAAATGGTTTCTCATTGAAACATGTACTAAAGGAACCTGTGTACAAAGACCACCTGTCTACAAAGACCACTTTTTGTGTTTCCCTTGGGCGGTCGCTATAGACAGGTTTGACTGTACATGGTGGCAGCGGTATAAGTGAAGAACCATGGAAAGTTCTCGTCTACCATTGCCAGAAAGCTTTGATAAAGTTGCAGGCTTAAATCAAGCAGAACAATGGCCAAAATGGTCACGGCGGTTCGAGAGATATCGCGTCGCATCGGGCCTCGCATCCAAGCCAGACAGTGAGCAGGTTAGTACGCTACTCTATGCTATGGGTGAATGTGCCGATGATATTATCGTGTCTCTCAATGTGAAAGAGGAGACAGCAAAGTATGATGACGTGATCGCAACATTGAAGAAGTATTTCAATGTACGGAAAAAATTATTGTTGAAAGGGCAAAATTCAACAAACGAACACAACGCCCGGGAGAAAGTGTGGACACATTTATCAATGATTTGTACAGGCTAGCAGAGGACTGTGACTACGATAGACTTAAGGAGGGCTTGATAAGAGACAGAATTGTAGTTGGGGTGCTTGATGACTCCCTATCTGATCAACTACAGTCTAGAGAAGACCTAACTCTCTCAAAAGCAGTTCAATTGAGTAGACAGTCAGAAGCCCGGAAACAAAACAAGTCTGTTGTGAGGGGAGGTGCAGAGAGTGAGAGCCCTAACTCGGCCGTAAACTACGTAAGGCCTAAGAGCAAGGGAACGTACTCGAAGAAAACATCTCAAACTCCGCAGGGTAACTGTAAGTGGTGTGGAAGGCAGAATCATGCACGTGCCAGCTGTCCCGCAAAAGATGCAAAGTGCCATCAATGTGGAAAGATGGGCCACTTCCAGTCTGTGTGTCAAGCCAAACAACCAGAACAGGGAAAACAAGAGGCAGCAAAGCTAAAATGGAAAGCTCGAGTCAGCGAAGTAGATGATTTCGATGACATTGATGTCCCCTTCCTTGGTGAAGTCAGCGAGAACGATCAGACGTACTGGAGTTCATCGATCCTCGTAGATGGGAATGAAACACACTTCAAGTTAGACACAGGAGCAGCCGTTACTGTGTTGTCTGATTCCACTCCATGGCTGAATAAACACATCATGAGACCAACAACCAAGAGGTTACGTGGTCCAGGAAGTACAGTCCTGACTGTAATAGGACAAATGACATCAACTCTCAGGCATAGAGATAAACAGATCAAGGAGACTCTCTATGTGGTCAAAGATCAGGAGTCTTCATTGCTGAGTAGGAAAGCGTGTAGAACCTTGAATCTAGTCCGCAGAGTGGAGGAAGTCGATTCTTGTGATGATGAAACTGCAAACTTCAAGGCTGAGTTCCCTCAACTTTTCACTGGTTTGGGAAACTGAAGACAGCATACCACATCACGTTAACTTCAGATGCCAAGCCGATGTGCCTGTATACAGCCAGGAAAGTTCCTCATCCGCTTCTACCGAAGGTGAAGAAAGAACTAGAGTCCATGTTGGAGCAAAATGTGATCTCAAAAGTGACTGAGCCGACAAAGTGGTGTTCGGGGATGGTTCCAGTGTTGAAGCCCAGTGGTTCGGTGAGAATTTGTGTAGACCTTACATCTCTCAACAAGGCAGTTGAACGAGAGATTCATCCGATGTCTTCAGTCGATGAAAGTCTAGCAAAACTGGGAAAGAGCACAATCTTCACAAAACTGGACGCCAACAGCGGGTTTTGGCAAATTCCATTGGAGGATGAGTCAAAGCTACTGACAACCTTTGTCACTCCATTTGGGAGATTTTGCTTCAACCGATTGCCGTTCGGGATAACGTCAGCGCCAGAAGTCTTCCAGAGAGCGATGTCCACTATCCTCGAAGGACTTGACGGCGTGATTTGTCACATGGATGATGTGCTAGTCCATGGTGCAACACAAACAGAACATGACATCAGAGTACGAGCTGTTCTACAACGTCTGCAGGAAGCAGGTATCACACTAAATCAGGGAAAGTGTGAATTCTCCAAACAGAGTGTGAAGTTCTTAGGGCACTTCATCGACGACACTGGTGTCAAGGTCGATCCGAGCAAAACAAGAGCTATTCGAGATTTTCCAGTTCCTCGAAGCGTGAAAGAGCTACAGAGGTTCATGGGAATGGTGAACCAGGTGGGAAAGTTTCTCCCAGGATTAGCTGAGATCAACGAGCCCCTTCGTCAACTCCTGAAGAAAGACAATGTGTGGTGTTGGGGAGAAGCGCAGCAGAGATCTTTCACACAGATCAAAGAGATGATGGTCTCGACAGCAGTCTTAGCTCATTATGATCCAGAACTGCCAACAGTCATTGCAGCAGATGCATCCGGGACTGGAATGGGTGCAATCCTGTATCAAGTGCAGACTGATGGAAATCGTAGACCAGTGTGCTATGCATCTCGATCGCTTACCGAGACTGAGCAGAGGTATGCAGTGATTGAAAAAGAGGCACTGGCAGCTACTTGGGCGTGCGAGAGGTTCTCCGAGTATGTACTTGGTCTTCATTTCGAGGTGGAAACTGACCACAAGCCATTGGTCACACTTCTAAACTCGAAAGAACTTGTGAAAATGCCTCCACGACTCCAACGCTTCAGAATGAGAATGATGAGATTTGATGCAGAGACATTGTATGTTCCAGGAAAACAGCAGACATCCGCTGACGCCTTGTCACGAGCGCCAGTAGAGAGGCCAGGAATGGATGACGTCAACTTCGTAGATGAGGTTGAATCATATGCATCAACATCAGCCATCAACCTCCCAGTGACAATGCAGAGATTTGAGGAAATCAGAAATGCACAAAAAGCAGATGAAGTATGTGCAAAAATCAGAGACTACTGCGTTCAAGGATGGCCAGACTACATGCCACATAACCCGATCCTCAAACACTACTATGAGCAGAGAGGACACCTGAGTGTGGTAGAGGACTTGCTTATCTACGACGAGAGAATAGTCATTCCGAGAGCTCTGCGACTTGATATCCTTGAGAGGCTACATCAAGGACATCTGGGAATCACCAAATGCAGAGCCAGAGCCAGAGATTCAGTGTGGTGGCCAGGTCTATCAAAATCATTGGAGGAAATGATTTCAAGCTGCTTGACCTGTGCTATCCATCGCCAAGAGGTCCGCGAGCCTTTGATGAGCTCATCCTTTCCTTCAAGGCCATGGGAGCGTCTTGGAATGGACCTGTTCGAACTCAAAGGGAAATCGTTCCTGATAGTAGTTGACTACTACTCGAGGTGGATTGAGGTCAAACAACTCCAAGGTCAGTCAACAATGGCAGTGATTTCTTCGCTGAAGGAGATCTTTGCAGTCCATGGGATTCCAGACCTTGTGGTTTCAGACAATGGTCCACAGTTCGCCAACGAGAACTTCAGAAAGCTTGCTGAAGAGTATGGATTCGTCCATACAACCAGCTCTCCAAGATACCCACAAGCTAATGGTGAGGCTGAAAGAGGAGTTCGCACTGTGAAAGCGTTGCTGAAGAAGAACGACGACATCCAGTTAGCCCTTCTCAGCTATCGGCGTCACCACTCCAAAACGGGTTAGCTCCTTGTGAACTTCTCATGGGGAGGAGATTGCAGACTCAGGTTCCTACTTTGCCGCACATGCTGCTGCCACGGGTACAACAGCCGGACCTGACGACTGTGAGAGAGAAAGAGGAGAAGTACAGGTCAGATCAAATGATGACCTACAACAGACGTCATGACTCACGTGAGCTTCCAGAGCTACAACCAGGAGATTCCGTGTGGATCCGTGATCAGTCTCGCTACGGAAAGTCACCCAGAAAGCGCAACAACCACGGTCCTACCATGTCCAGACAGAACATGGGACAGTACGTCGTGTCGCCGTGCACTGATTGCTGTCCAAGGTCAACCCACCAAGACCAGAGTGCCGGAGTCATCCATGAGCAACGATCCAGAGAGACCTGACGATTCTGATGAAAGCGACTCAACCGGTTCCCAACGTAACCAGCAGATCAACCGGAAGCAGCCTGAGGGAGCCTCTACACCAACAGCTGCGACAGAGACGCGAACGCGATCTGGACGACTCGTGAAACCACCAAAGCGACTGTCCATGTAATGGGTTAAACTTAAATACCAAAATTGGGATTAACTTTGCAGGAACTGAAACTGAACAAGACTTTAAAGGTTTGGACAGTGTTTATTTGGGTTTAATAGTAAACTGGAATGGACTCGGGACTCGAAGAACACAATTAAGGAGAATATCCGTGAACTCTTAAACAGGATTATATTTCGGATTTTTATTGGATTTGAAACTATTTGGAAATCAATAAGAACTCTTGAACTGTTGATAATAAGCTTGGGGAGATGTGGGAATATCTAATAACGTCTTTATACAAGACTATATATTGGCAACGTTGAAACGACGACACGAAGTGAAAGTAAAACATAACCAAATCGTACTACCCTTTTGTGTCCATTCTCCTTTTGTCGTCTGAATAATACTACAGGTCTAGTCTAGACTTCTATAAAGAAAAAGACATTTGATTTTTATCTTGAAATTAGATAAGACAAAATTATTCTACTATTTCTAGACTTTTCGTTAATAGAATCAAGCTCATGGAGTTAATATTTCCGAGTTGGAATCTCAGACTCTTGGAGTGGCAACCGTGCCAGCGCAGCGGAATTTTCCCATCACCGTACCCAGATCCTTAACCCATGCATATGCCTGCGCCAGCCCGGCGGACGTGGACTGGCGCGCTCCGCTGCTGCAGGGACGTTAGCTGCGGCGGCTTGTCATGAGACAATACCCGAGTACAGTCACTGATAAACTACATTTTTAGCTCTAAAATCCCTTTAATAATCAACATAACATTCAGAAGAACTTACTTGTGAAAGAATATGCAGTTCCCTTTCTTTCTTCGGTTCGAACAACCAAATGCAACGCACGAACCTGGCTTCTCCTAATTTTTCCAGTATGTTGTGCACAGTAACTTGTCGGGTCGTCCGTGTTTCTGCCCTCCTTAGTAATGGCGGCCAAGGCTCCAGGTCGGCACAGCAATTTGAGCGAGTACGCCCTCTAGTGTTAGTAAGTATATATCTCTATGGCATGCACGCAGTTAGTGTGCGGGTGGACCAAAGAGCTATATAGCTCTATGGGGTGGACTTGTTGCTCGATATAATAGCTGGTCGTTCGTTCGTTCGTGTCTCCTTAGATCAAGATTAATGTAAAGTTCCTAAATTAAATTAAACTAGACATGTAATACTTGTTAATAACAAGTATAGGTGGGCTGTTCCAAGTGTATGCCACACATGTTTTAATAGTGACATACTAAGTAGTTAAGATAACATTGGCATGATTTGACCTTATTTTTTGAAATAATCCTCTTATTCAGGTCTATTAGTGTGCCAAATTTCAAGTCTATACAATGCATGGTTTTAGAGAAACCACGTACAGTATATTTGACCTTTGACCCTCAAATCTAAATATCAAAATGAAATATGCATTTTCTAGATGTTGTTTTTTTTATAAGAAATCATATCTCCGACTCATACTCTATCCAACTATGAATTAAAAAATTAATACACGACAAGGACTCAGAATTCCCATAGGGTTGTACTCAAACGATTGACATTCTTCTCCCATAGATATAACACGCAAAATTGGGCATTTTATTACATTGTTTGTGATTGTATATGATAATATGTTATAATAGTCGAAGAAGATCATAAAATCAAATTTAAAACGACGGCAAAAAAAAAAAAATTGACCCACCAGGAATCGAACTTGGGTCGCCGAAATGGGAGGCAAGTGCTATGACCACTATACCAAAATAATCCACATAGACATTACACGTGAACGGAAAATAGAATTCTCAAATCCCACTTTGCAAGTGAAATATGAGCATGATCCCGGCATCTGATCGAAAAATAAAGGGCACACTGTGATAGCTTATTGTCTCAGCTACAACATACTCGAAGCTCAGCGAAAACAAAACTAAAACGACGGAGATATTGCTCGCGAAAGACATGAATGTAGAATCCAGTTTTGAAAAAAGTCATGTCCCATAGAGAATACACGCAAAATGTGAAAAATTGACATGCCTCCTTTACTCGCAAAAATACGCCATGATACCTTTGTCAAAATGAAAAATCGTGAGACTACATTTGTAGAAAATTGTCTCAGCTAGAACATATCAAAATTTGGAAGAAAATCAATCAATATTTACAGAGATACAATCAATTTTCCAAAAATATGCTGACGTCATAATATGCAAATTGAAATTTTGAGTTCGGAGGCCATTATGATGACGTCATGAGTTAATTGAGGGTCAAATGAGACATGAAATCATATCTCCGACTCATAATCTATCCAAATATGAAAAAAAATTGGGAGTTCCAATCCATTCTGAAGAGTTACAATGAATTTTGTATAGGCATGTTTTTGCCCATATATGCTATGTATTACAAGAGCTCGCGCGCACGGACATGTTTCTTGAACGGACGCTCATTGCTTTATTACTGGTCAGAAAAAGGTGAACAAGGTATCAAAATGCTTGGAAGAATGTGCCAAATATGATGAGAAAAAAAAATTCGGCGATTCTATGTTGCAAAATGCCAGTACGCGCAAACGGGCGCGCATGCGCGTGTGCGCGTTTTTTTGCGAAATGCTTAAAATGGCCTGAAACGTATTCAAAATGAATTTGAGACGATTTGGAGCATTTTTAAATTTTGCGCGCACGCTGACGCGCGGACGTACGCATACGCGCGCGTTTTTTGACCTGAAATTGACCGGACGGATATTGACCTTGATCATGATAAATATGAATGAGAAACGACTTTTCGTTATGAAGATATGATCATGAGTAGATTTTCAGAAAATTTCACAAAATGGCGCCTAGATGACGTCATCAGTCAAGGTCAAGGTTGAAAACGTTATTTTGCTTTGTCCATATGCCTATACATATGTATGCCAAATTTCAAGACATATGATTGAGCCATTTTCAAATTATCTTGTTCACAAAAAAGTGCTTGGAAATAAGAAAAATAAATAAAGAATAAATAAATAAAGGCAATTGTAACGAAAACATAAGGTGGTCTGTATTATATACAGCCCACGTGATTAAATTAAGTTCTTGAATTCCATCGACCGATGGCTGCGATGACCATCTCATTTACAAGGGCCAGCTAGGTCTTCATCTGATGATTGCCATGCATGATGTACATGTGTATAATGCACCTCGCATGTAGGCTAATATCAGTCGCTTCCATGGTATTTATCACAGAAATGGCCAGGCTAGCGTTTAAAAAAAAAATTACGCGCGCAGCCCGCCCTATGGCCCAGCCATTTTTTCGTCCGGCGTCCTAATTCAAGGATCACGCCATCTTCGGCTGGCAGCAAGTTAGTAGGGGGAGGTCGCATTGAGTTGGTGTGGTGTGGTGGAGATCAAAATTAAATCTGCCAGGTTCTTGACTAGGACAAATGTGGAATTGAAACCGAATGCAGGGATTTGATTCCCGTACTTCTGCTGTAATTAGTGATGTACAGTCCTATGTCTTAATAACGACTATTAAAATTAAAACCACAATTCTACAACGTTTTTTTGTGCAAGTTTTCGGACTCAGATTTGGTTTTAGATTTCGTAATAAAAAGTTAAATGTACTAAGATTAATGATCTCATCACAAATGGAGGATGGCCGAGGTTCTTATCTGAATATTTCAAAAAGATTCTCTGATCTAAAGGTTGACCTCGAAGTTTATTCATCCTCTCAGAGATCCCTTATGTGCGCAGTGCAAATATTTGACATTGCAACTTATTTTTCAACTTCCTTTTTTTTAAATCAGTCAAACGAAGGGACTAAATATATCTTTGGACATAACTCCAGACGGGAAAGCCCCTCAAATTTCCAGATTTCATCCTTCATACCTCTTAAGAATATAATAATAACAAAAACAGTGGGTTATTGAATAGCGCTCATGTCTGTCAGACTTTACACTCCTGGCGCTCCACAATATGCATATTCTTTAATTCTATGGTTCGATATATACACGTGGCTTTAGCATCGATTTGCAGAGAGAGAGAGAGAGGAAAAAGTGAAATGACAATAGGAATGCATGCCCATGCATGCTTGTATAAGTAAAACATCTTAACGTGGTAACCCCATTGAGCCCAAAGAATCCGTCAAATATCTAGGAGTTGTTGTAGATCAACAGTTGAAATGGGACCTATATATTGAGAATACATGTACAAAGGTCTCTAATGCCAAATCTGGTGTCAACTTAAAGCTTGGACATCAGAGAAGATGTTGGTAATAAGATTAAAGCGGAAATCCCTGGAAATCCAAACGTTTCCTCTGGATTTATTAAAAAAAACATGGATAATTAGTCCATTTTTCAGTGAATTACCCTATAATATATTATGAAGATTGTGTTTCTATCCATTTTTAACCCATTCATGCAGTGAAATGAACTATCAGGAATATGTTAGAGCAATCTCATGTCAATAACTTAAAAAATTCATGTTAAATTGAAATATTTATAAAATAAGTCACTTTTGCACTAAAACTGTGAATATGTAAGATTTTGTAGTTTGAAGGAGTAAATTTATACTCTTATTGTGTATACCAGAATTAAACATATTTTACTGAGGTATTCGTCAATGTATTGTCTTTCAACTGGGCAAGAAAAACAAAAAAACATCACCAAAAATGAGTTTTGGGCACTTTTGTTCCTCCCTGGCCCACTGTGCGGCGGCAAATGTGACCTAGGCATTAATTGGCTCGATTTTTAGGGCGTTTTTAAGGAAGTATTTCAGAGTTGACACAAGGCGGTGGATTGGAAAAACAAAACAAAAGAAGTTGGTGATTGTAATTCTAAACAGAATTATAAGACGTGTGCGCATAATACATGTACAATAATAAATGTGTAAGAGTTTGATGTTATAAGGTGTATTTTGAAGAAGGTGTTTGTCATAGCTAAATCCATTCTTATATGTAGGTGATTTGGTGCCGTCTATAGGCTACTAAAAGTAGCGCATTTACCCCCCCCCCAACAAAAAGGAGTAAAATAGTGAAAATATATTAAGTATTCGTTTTGCATTTTCGTGTTTTTTTTAATTGAAATTTGCCTAAAAGAAAAATAATTTATATGAACCAATCTGTTTGAAGGTGGTAACACTACATTTACACATACATGTAAACAGAACACAATAAGTAACTACCCCCTAAATGACTGCTCATAATTTCATAACCCTTAAATGTATATTACGATTTCATCTTACCACAATATTAGTACAGTTGTTATGTACATTTTGTGTGAAAATCAGAGATATTCATCACTGTATGGCTGAATGAGCAGAGATTAAAGACAAAATGGCCCAACTATTCAAAAGTCACAAGACAATTAATCGTGCCTGTACATTGTTGTGTCAAAAACGTCCGGCCAGCACATGACTGAATGCATCATAATCATCATCATCATGGTACGAGGAGAGGTAGATCCTGTAATCCTTGATCACTTCTTCAGGGTTGGTTATGTTCTAGAGTTAACTTATTTGCACATGCGCAGGGTTGGGACGGTTTTGATCATATTAAATTAACTTAACTCGAATTGCTCAGACTACCAGTGCTTATCGATCCAGTCTCATGATTATGGTTTATGAAAAAATAAAGTGTTCCATCCATTTTTATTTTTAATTGTGGCGGGGGGAGGTGGGGGAGGGGGAAGGGGGGTTGCATACATACATGTGATTGCTGTGCATTTACTCTCAATAATTGTCCATAAACAAAGCATGAATATATTATGGCCTCTTGCATTCACCAGATGAATCTCTGTTTTGAAGTAATAACCAATTTAGACTCAGTAACACAAATATTTTCTGTTTTTCATAGACTAACTTATTAGTAACTTAGCCTACCCTAGCCTAGAGAGAATATCATTTCCACTTCCAGACCTGTACAACAAAATTGTATGTGCATCAGAGGTCTGTAGTGTAGTCAACATTAAGGTCAAAGGTCAAATTATTAACGTGACTGTCTTCATTATTATTTATAAACTATTTATACCACACAATTTTTTCAAAATGACCACTTTGGACACTGACCACTGTTAGCAGAATGGTAATGCCTAATATAATTATAATGGTAATGGTGCTAGGATGGGTGAGGCTAGCCTATAAATAATTTCTCCAAGTTTAATTTACACATCAAAGTTCAGTCTAGACTATAGACTTTGATTTATAAATTAGGATAATAAATTGATAGGAATTATGTGTTTATAGGGAATATAGATAGTCTTACTCATAGTCATATGCTGGTACTATCTCATGTCTGTAGTGTAGTCGTGGCGTGACCCTATCCTAGGGAGGCCTAGGCTAGATCGACAAATCTAGCTCTTTCATGGCCTCTTTGACATTATTACTGACATATAGATCTAGGCCTGAAAGAGCTAGATTTGTCGATTTAGGCCTAGGCCCTCTGGCCTCTCCCCGTCCTGTTCCTGAGCTACCACTGTCATAATTCTATTGTAAATTTGACAATTGTACAATTATATTTAGTAGACTATTATGCAGAATGGTAGCTTGAATCCCCCTCTGCAAATAATAAACGAATGGGACATGACTTCAAAACAGAATTTATCTGGTGAATGCAAGATCAGAGGCCATACCGCTTGTAATGTATACTATACTGTACTGCTGTATTATACTGTATGTGTCGTACTAATACTGTGCCATCCTCTTTCAGGAACTATTTTGAGTTTTTATATTTCATTTCGAGCTTTCAAATAACTTATTAAAAAAATTCCAAACTTTAGAATGATCTGCATTCAGAACGAATGACACGTGCAATTATTTCAACTCGAGGCGTGCAAAACCCTAAAAGTATTTCTATATATTCGTATCATATTCTGGACCCCTCGGTGGAACAGCGCCACCATGTTGGTGGACGCTGAGTAAGGTCATCCAGCAGTTATCTCTTATAGCATATATTGATGATTATTCAAATTATTTTTTTTTCTCTTACTATGTATATTTGCCTTTTTTTGTATATACTTTAATATCATTTTTATGCTTGAGAAGAATTAATAAATTGAACTAAACTGAACTGAACTGTATACATATTGTGTTATTGTTTTGATGATCGTACTTCTTTCTTTTATACGGAAATAAATTCAAATCAAATCAAACCAAGTTTTATTCTTGTTGTTTCTTTTGTAAGCATTAAGTCTTACCGAGTGGATGTTAGATGCAAACATTGACGATGCCTTGGTGGTTTGCCCCTATTAAGTATGTGTTCGTGCATATATATAATGAAAGAGAGAAGAAACTAAGTAGTTGTCAAGCTTGAAGAACAAAATTTCGGTGGAACAGTTCGTCTTTAAATTAATACCAGAATCTCGATATTGATTTTTGCGTAAGTCTTGGTCGATAAGGAAAGTCTTAGGTTATATGCATGAATCTTCCTTGTGGTCCACAATTGAATGGGTTATCAACAAAAGGATGTTGATTAAACTGTTGATCAGTAACGAGAACGTTAGCATTCTCTTAGGCTTCGCGTTGTGCAACTTAAAGGGCACAGGCAAAGTCCACTCCGAGTAAAAAAAAAACTTACTTTCAATAGAAGCAGAAAAATCAGACAAACCAATCAAAAAAAGTTTGAGCAAAATCGGATAACTAATAAGAAAGTTATGAATTTTTAATGACATGAAAAACTTTGAAAATCACTAGACAAATAGGCAATTCACTCATGAGTCTGTGACGTCATGTCCTCACTATCCATTTTCTTTATATTGATAATATAAATTTCCTATTTTCTCCCCAAGAATCTTATTTCTTCACACCAGCATCCAAGTTAGAATGATAGTAGTATGTTTTTGTGTGAATGCACTAATACAGAGTAATTTTTTTCCAGTTAAATCATGAAAAATGTGAATTTTGATAAACTATTTATATATAAAAATCAATAATTATGAATATACAATATTCAGAAAATAGTATCAATTCTTCAAGTCCATGAAAAATTTTGTGAAATATCACACACGCAATATGTTACAAATCATATAACGTGGGCAAAGGCATGGGGAAATCTAGTTTTAGGGGGAAAAAAGGGAAATTAATGGGATTAAACTATATAAAGCAATTGATAAATAGTGAGGACATGACGTCAAAAACTGATAACCAAATTGGCAATTTGTGTAGTGATTTCCATTGTTCCATAGTTCTACATACTTTTTCAAAAATTCATAACTTTCTTATTAGTTATCCGATTTTGCTCAAACTTTTTTTGATTGGTTTGTCTGATTTTTTTGCTTCTATTGAAAGTAAGTTATTTTTAGGAGACTTCCTTACACATACCCTTATTTTATTAAATGGACAAGTCCTACGCTCCATGGCGATATGCTCTACTGCATTCCAACGGATGCGGTGCTCGTGAGGGTTCTAGGACACCTTCCCCCTGGACAACCACCCTCCAGATAACCACCCCTAGGATAACCACCCCTAGGACAACTACCCCCTAGGGCAATCACCCTTTAGGACGACTACCCCCCCCCCATGACAATTACCCACTAGGATTATTACCCCCAGCTAACTATCACCTAAGACAACCACCCTCCAGGACAAATACCCCCAGACAACTACCCCTAGGACAACAACCCTCTATGACAACTACCCCCTGGACATCTATTTCCCAGACAACTACACCCTACGACAACAACCCTCTGGGACAACTACCCCCCGGACAACTACCCTAGGGGGTAGTTGTCATATATATCCGTTTTTTGCGGAGTAGTAAGACAAATCAGTATCGTAAGGGAAATACTATCATGACAAGTAAAGGTAAATCAAGTGCTTGTCCAGTGAAAATGCTAAAAGAATATAATTATGGAAAAGGGAGGTATTTCCGAGAAATCCGATCAATTAATATTCAGACCAGCTTATTGTAACAAAGGGAAAAAAGGTCTGTCAAAGAAAAACAAACAGCTAAGTTAGACCAGGAGCCGTGAAACAGTTGTTGCTCGTTTGCGTAAGGTATGCGGGAAAGAGGCTAGTTTGGGCCTTCACTCCCTCAGAGCAGGAGGGGCTACCGCCGCTGCCAGAGCTTCCGTGCCAGATGGCTTTGGAAGAGGCACGGGCGATAGAGGAGTAAGAAGTCAAAAGATGATTATGTTGACGATAGCTTGAGGCACAAATTATTGGTCACTAAGTCTTTGAAATTGTGAAAAGATTCTTGTTGTTTTTTCTGTTTGATTTGAGAAATCGCACAGAGTAGCGTCCAGTTAAATATAAATATAAGATAAATATAATTTTTGTTTTGTTCATATTCAAGACGCACTAAATAAATGACGAATGTGTACATATTCGTGCCTTGGGCAATTTTTCTATTTTACTCCATGCAAATGACATGACAAAATAATCGTAATAATCCTTCATTAATGGTGAATTGGTAATAACGTCTCGACATGGAAGAAAAATCAACGCAAGACGTAAGATTGGATATAATTTGAAATTGCGGATGGAAAAACAGCGCCATCAGCGATATAATGAATAGGTAAGTTCTCCCTGTTCAATTATAGAATCGAATTGAGCTTCAAGTGAGCGTAGATACGCAAAAAGCATGGTATTCATATGGCTGTATATGCCATTCCAAAATAAGTAAGCGATGAACGACTTAGAATCCTTTGTTTAAAAGAAAAGAAAAACTTTTAAAGAAAAAAAATTGATAAAAATTCAATCCATAAACTTTGATTGGGAGAAATAACAAAAGATACGTTTTCACAGAGCTAGTTAAAGAAGACCCCAAATATTTGAAGGTCATAAATATCGTGTTTTATTTGTTTTATTCTCCAAGGAATCTTCAATTATTCCTTAGGATTAGTAACAGCAGTAGATATATATATATATATATATATACATATATAACTTTTCTTTTTTCAATCGAGAAATAGCTCTCGAGCAGATCAAGCACTCGTTTATGTTGTCGTTGTTTTACCACTGTCAACAGAGTGTTGCCGGTATAAAGAGGGAGGGAGAGACAGGAAAAAAAAATAACCGTCCTTTTTTTTCCTTCTCTCTCAGCCCACGCAATGGATGCGTTAATTATTGAATTCAATGACATGTTATTAACATGAATGTCTCTTTCACCTTCTCCTGAACAGGATGTTAAAAATTATCAGAAGAAAGACAAAGAAAACAAGGTTTTGTCTCGTACACAGGCTTATAGAATCGTGTATGCCCGTTCATATTTGAATATAACGAGCGATAGTTTCAAATTTCAACTTTTTCTCGAAAGAGGGTGATTCGAACTAGAATCTCATGATTATAAATCAAATCATTCATTGCCAGTGTTCTGTACACATTATGTACGAGGTAGGAAAGGCAGGTTTTTGGCATCCATTCCCTGAAATATATAGTTAGACTTGAGAATCAGGGGCCCGTTTCTCGAAACCAACGACAAGACAGTCATAACTTTATCCGCCAACTACGGAGATGTCTCTGATCTTCCTAAACCGTTTCACGAAGAGCTTACTAGCTAGACATCTCGTGAAATCGATAATATCGGCGAGAAGAGGAGCCAAGACATAGTCTTGGTCGCAATTCCACCGGAATTAAAAAAAAAGAAGTAATTTTAGGAAAACTGCAATTATTTAAATGAATTAGTACTAAAAAAGATTGAAAATGGTACCAGGGAATAAGAGATGCAATATACTTAAAAATTTGTGTAGATTATACTATAGAATTACTTGTAAAATATAATTGTGAGTATTTCATTTCATGACCGGTGAAGCAGTTTTGTTATTGAGATGGGTACCCCCCCCCCGGATATTTTCATTTGATAGTTTATAAAAATACACCGTTACATTATTCTTAGTAAAAATACGATGTTATCAAAGTTGTGTCCAATGTTTTAGGCTTCAACACAATATTAAGATGTCAAAACTTCAACATTCCAAACGTTTAAACACATGTTTTAAACTATTCAGTTTACACATTTGAAGATAGAATTTATCTCGAAATTAATGTAGGTCTGAAAACTAAAGAATACACTTCTGAC
>CP137676.1:1720181-1823601 GCA_037976565.1 Mesocentrotus franciscanus
TAGTCTGACCGTTGATATTCTTGGTTTCCTTACCTCGACCATACAACAATGTTTATTGAAATGATATTTATACAGTAACATGTTTTTAAATTAGTTCCTTGCGTTCCCTACACGAGCTTTGTTTTGGGGCTTCTTCCCTCATTTGCAATGGTTGCTGCACTGATCTCTTAAGTCAAATTTTCCGTACCTTGCCAGAAACAAGTAAATATTTTTTCAGAATAAATCTGTTTTGATGAGACAAACACATATTGTTCATAAATACCTCTCCCAATAATTGCGTATTCAGATTAATTTTAATCTTGAAATCCATAACTACCCAACTAGCTTAATGACAAACATCTAAATTCCTTGTTTGAATTGTCATATTACGGGGACACCAACAAAGCATCGTGCTTCTAGGTAATTTTGCATCCTTTTGATTTCTATTTCAATTCAATTCAATTCAAATAATTTGACTTCCAAAGCTCAATAAAAACATGAAAAAATAAAATTAATGTCAAAAGACATTAGCAATATAACATAGAAAATGAAAGTTATTTGTATTTATATAATTAAAAATGTCGATAAGTAATAAATGCGTTTTAAGATTTAACATCCAAAAGCATAACATTTCATAAATGAAGTAGACATTTAAAGGAAATCGAGAAATCCACTAAAAAGCAGTGCTTGTTTTTGTGTGGATTACTCAAGAAAGAAAAAAGAAAGGAAAAAAGATATATATGAAACATCGATTTTACATGCATTTGACATACGAGAATCACATATTTGTTTGTTTTGTTTTGTTTTTATTTAATTTGTTTGCGTTTTTACTTTTTATTTTTTTCATTAAAACATCAATAGTAAATGTTAAACCGCTGGCTGTCTTCGGGCAAACTCAAAGCGAAAGTTGGAAATGGGTTTAAAATGAATCGGAAATTGGTGTACTCTCATATCGTGTGCAACGTGGATAACAATTATACAGTGCGTCCCAGAAAAAAACGAAACCGAGAATTATCGATGTTTTATCATAAATTAATCACAATTATAATTAATAAATGACACATAGTTGTAAAGCTTAGATCCTCCTCTTTCATTATTTTGATGCAACTCATATGAATCATATTTCACGCATAAGTGATTAAAAACAATTTGAAGAAAGGGTACCAACAAGTCATTTGGCGAACAGTATCTGAATTTCAAAGATAAAATCACATTTCCAGAAAGTTCATTTTCTGCCCTTTCATATGACACCTCAAAGCAGGAAAAATGAGCCAGGAATAACAAAGTTCTGTTTGTTTAAAGTAATGCTTGCATTTCCATAATTTTATTAAACGAATCCGTTCTATTGGCCAGGGGCGGATCCAGCCGGCGGCAAGGGAGGGGGCCTAAAAAGGGGCCCACTTCGTGCGAAAATTTGAAAATCGTGCCGGTCGATTTTTCGCTCAGTGGGGAGGGGAGGGGAAGTGAGCAAAAAAACAAAAAAATTTGGCACCCGAAAATTTTTTTCCCTCCGGGAAGCGTAATTTTTTTTCCCACCGCAGTTCTGGACCCCAGTCTGAACTCATTTGCATACAGCCAATCAGAGCTCATCTAACAAGCTTTTTGAATGCTAAAGATTTTACGGATGCGCTAAGCTTTTTACACACAGACGACGGCGCCTTAATTGTCTATGTCAGCATGGTGTACGTGCATAGCCATGGCTTGCAAATGTTTCATTTGTGCTTGTCTAGCATGTCTACCTTTAGCAAATTTATTATAGATCTACACCTCTAATAAAATTGCTGTTAACAATTATTACTTAGCACTAATTATCATGCTTTATTTATATTTTATTTTTACTTCTTTTACTGAGAACTATGAACATCACAGCAATTTCATAAGCTGATATTATTATGCCTTTTACCAGTTTTAGAGGTGTAGATCTATAATAAATTTCTCAACCGTAAAATCTTTATGGGGAGTTGTTCTGTATGTAACAAGAATATTATCCTAAGATTGCAAAAAAAAGCAGCAAGAATTGTTGAAAAGAACTTTGAATTTAATGAAAGTGGTCTTGATATTATCAAAAGATTGAAATGGCAGGTATTAGAAGAAAGACGTAACTATTTTCTTGCTTGTACTGTATAATTGTATCCATTGCTACGCTCCATTACGTTTGTGCAATGGTATTGACATGGTATTTGATCGGCATCCAATGAATACAAGATTAGCTAACTCAATGACTGTTGTCCTTCCCAAACCTAATATTGAAATTTGTAAGAATAGTCTATGCTATGCAGGCGGCAGTATGGAATAACTTACCCTCTAATCTACACAATGCACAATCCATCGACTGTTTTAAAAACATGCCATAAGAAAACCTATTTCAGTAAATTATGAATATTATTATCGTAGCTTCTGCTCCTCAGTGCCTTAAGTTTAGTTTGGTACTTCATGATCATTATTTTGTAGTGTGACAGAATAAATAAATTTAGAAATGAGTCTCTAGATATATATAGTGGCTTCGATGACAATAAGCCTATAGTGCTAAGTAATAATTTTTCACAGCAATTTCATAAGCTGATATTATTAGAGGGCGTAGATCTAAAATAAATTTGCTAAAGGTAGACATGGTATACAAGCACAAATGAAACATTTGAAAACCTATATGCCATGGCTATGCTATGCGCACACCATGCTGACTGACATATAGACTGATATAGGCGCTGTCGGTGTATGCATATGTGTACGTGTGTAATGTATGGAAGGCCATCGCCGCCATAAACTTAACTAGTAACGTAATCACTAAGAAAATAATAACGTACACTTAGTATCCAATGATTTTGCAGAGTAGTGTTTGCGTCAGTGAACAGTTACGGTACTAAAATGATGTAAAGCTAACGTATACTCATTTTAACATCATTTTACCTACGTAAGCTCTTTAGTTTTCATTAACGCAATTGTCTATCTAATTTAGTACCGTAAGTAAAACACACTAACGTTAGTTTAATGTTGACCAATCATACCCCTCGTTGCATGTCATAAACCCCATAGAAATTACATGCAGCGCGCAAACCGATCTTTATTTCTATACTCTATAGCTAGGCTAGCTAGAGATCGGTGATCATGCATAATATTTATCGATATCCACCACGTTAATCGCTCGGCAATATTTGTTTTTTTAACTTACTAGTAAGTTATATATCACGAGTATGCCCATTTGGTTCCAGGGATACTCGTGATACAGTTGCGGGCCCGTATCACGAGTACACTATACGCGTCTCCTACAGGCCCCGCCAAGTGACGGCGTTGCATCGGTTCTACAACACGGACATGGGGGCTGGGGCCTGTATCACGACTATACTGTATACTCGTGAACAAGGCCCCATCCTTTGCATTTTCATGACGGACAGCACGGTAGTGGGGCTTCTTTCACCGAAGTATTTAGGGGCGTTTCGAGGTTTAATAGAGGGAAAGGATTAAAAAGGGAGTTAAAGTGAGTTAAAAAAAGGGTTGAATGTGACCTATTTTTGTACTTAAAAATCAGGAGTAGGGGGGGGGGGCAACTTGAAAAGATATTAAAGAAAGAAAAATATTGAAATAAAAGATAAATTTAAAGAGAAGGGGCCAACATTCGAGTAGAATCCGATTTCCGCCCCCATAGTATTTATTTTAATTGTCGGTATCCTCCTTTAGAATGCAAGGGGTTTCCTGTTCCCCCTAACCTCATACCCTGATCACCCCCCCCCCTCCAAGTTGACACCCCTATGCAAATTTCGGGAAATAGAAAGGGATGTATTGAGTGGCGTTTCAGGGTTTAATAATGGAGTAGGAAAAGGGGTTAAAAGGAAATTAAAAAGGGGATTGAAAGGGACTAATTTTATAATTAAAAATTCGGGGAGCGGAGGGGGGGGGGGCAACTTGATTAGATATTTCATTAGGAAAAATATCAAAATAAAAGATAAATTTAAAGAGTGGGGCAACTCAAATAGACGTTTGAGTATTAAAAAAAGGGTTAAAAAGGATTTGTTTTTATATTAAAATTAGAAGGGGGAACTTGAAAAGATATCAAAAGTGAAAAATATTAAAATACCAGTTAAATTTAAAGAGAGGTGGCAACAAATAAACATTTTAGTGTAAATTTGATATTAACAACATTATTCAAAGGGAGGGCACAAATGAAAAATACACCTTATAAATAAATTTAAAAAAAAAAACAATGCGAATTTCAGGAAATAGAAAGGGATGTATTTAGGGGCGTATTAACACAATTATTTAAAAGGAGGGATCAATGACACCGAACAAATTAAAAACAATAACAATAAATAAAGGCCCGTAAGTAGGATGGGGGGTACAGAAATTACATGAGGTGAACCCTTTCGAGGGCACGAAACGCCCAAGCGGGGGACGGCCTCCTTCCGATAGTTGGGAAAATTCTAGCATTTTACTCTCTGAAAATCAATTTTTAGGTAGAATTTTGAAAACCAACATACATGTAGCAAAACATATGCGGCGCGGGACGGAGCTAGAAGTGTATGGGGGAGTTTCTTATATAGCCTGACTTGGCCCGTCAATTCACTTTTTATTACGTCTTGTCCCTAGCGGGGGCCTCCTCCCGTCAAAAAAAGAGAGAGAGAGAGAAGGAAAAGAAGGGAAAGGGAAAGAGGAGAGAAGGGAAAGAAAGAAGAGGAAGAAGAAAAGAAGGAGATCGGGGGGAGGGCCGAAAGGGCCTTGCCTCCCAGGCTGTTGCCTCCCCAGCAAAAAAAGAGAAGGAAGGTAAGGAAAGAAAAAAAAAGGACAAAAGAGGAAGAAGAAAAGAAAGAAGGGGATATCAGTTGCGATTTTCCCGCCAACAAGTTGTGGATCTGGAGGGGGCAATATGTCCTTGCCTCTCCCCACTCCCCAGATCCACAATTTGTTGGCGGGAAAATCGCAACTGATATCCCCTTCTTTTCTTTTCTTCCTCTTTTGTCCTTTTTCTTTCCCTTACCTTCCTTCTCTCTCTTTGTTGCTGTATGCAATATGTCCTTGCCTTCCCCCCTCCCCGCCCCCGACAAAAAAAAGGGATAAGGAAGGGAAAAGGAAAAAAGAGATAAAAGGGAACAAAAAGAGGAAGAAAAGTAAAGGGTGAAACGTAGGGAGATCAGTTGCGATTAATCCCGCCAAAACAACTGTAGATCGGGGGGGCCGAAACGCCCTTGCCCCCCTCCCAGCAAACTTAACAGAGACAGAGAGAAGGAAGGAAAGGGAAATGGAAATGGAAAGAGGAGAGAAAGGGAAACAAGGGGGGAAAAAAAAGGAAGAAGAAAGGTAGGGAGATCAGTTGCGATTTTTCCAGCCAACATGGTGTGGATCGGGGACGAAAGGCTCTTCCTCCCCCTCCCCACTCAGCAAAGAGAGAGAGAGAGAGAGAGAGAGAGGAAGGGAAGGGAAAGAGAAAGAGAGAAAAGCCGGGAAAAAATATAGAGGAAGAAAAATAGAAAAGAGGGAAAAGAAGACATTTTAATTGAATAAAATACGTATATACATATCCTTTTGTTTAAATTTTAAGCTGTCCTCCAAATTTCCTGTGCCTCCTATCCTTGTACCTGATTACCCCCTCCAAGTTGACACCCTATGTAAATTTAAGAGTATATTTAAAAATATGATATTAACAAAATTGTTCAAAGGGAGGGCACAACTGAAACTAGACACGGAACAAATTTAAAAAATAAAATAAATAAATAAAAGGGAACGCAACGAGAGGGCACCAAGTTAAAGATATAGACCGGGAGAGGTAAAATTGCGGTTTAAGGGTTTTGGGTGCAAAATATCCATTCAATATTGTTTAAATATTGCCTTCAGAGGTTTAGATGGCAATACTTCAACCTAAATTTGCAAAAAGCAGAAATATATGCCCAAATGTTCAATGTTGAAGTGCATTCGCGATATCTATCCAGGCCGGATCGATATGATAATTTTCCAAATATATCAATTAGTAGGCGGTTTCCCGGCAAAATTTGTATCATCACGTATCAGTCAAAAACATATTCTTTCACATGATTGGTAATAAGAGCTTCCATTTCATTTTTTGAGAGGGGGCGTTTCCAAAACTGGTCTATACCTTTAAATAGACATTTGAATTGGAAAAAAATATGTATATACATATCCTTTTTAAAATAATTTTAAGCTGTCCTCCAAATTGTTGCATTTTACCCCTTCCCATGACAATATTTAGTGCGCCTTTGCTAGCTAGGAAATATATTTCACCTCCCCCCTCCTCCCCCACTTTTTATTTATTTATTTAGAATTTCGACATCCTCCTTAGAATGCAAAGGGTTTCATGTGCCTCCTAACCTTATACCCTGATAACCCCCCAAGTTGACACCCCTATGTAAATTTCGGGAAATAGAAAGGAATGTTAATATAGTCAGTTGTACAGAGAGAGAGAGAGGACGGAGCTAATTTCTTTCAAGTCTTTCTCCTTGTCTTCGTCCGTGTCCTTGTGCTTGTCCCTGACCTCGTCTTGACTTTCGTCATCGTGTTCAATTTTCTACTTAACAGCCTATGAAAATATGCAACTACTAAATGTATTAATTTATGGAATCTTCGACCGCTCTTGGGTGTTGGAGCATTGACACATGTACACAGTCATGTACTCCTCGACTGTGTTTTTTATTATGTATATGAAAGCTCATCATTTCGAGCAGTGCCTGTGTGTTTTTTTTTAATACCTTTTTTGTCTTCCTTTTAAAATTGTTCTCGAATAATCCATCAATACAAGCACTGCTTTTTAACGTATTGTTCAATTTCCTTTAAAATACGACACAATATATAAAAAATATCATGCTTATTATGCTTGCGTTCATTACTTATCGACATTTGATATTGTGTAATTACAAAAACATTTCAACTTTTTATGGTATATTTTAAATGTCATTTGATATTAATTGTATGTAAGCATTCTTTCATGTTTTGATTGAGTTTTGAAATAAAAATTATTTGAATTGAGTTGAAATTGAATTAAAGTTGGCGGCAGATGACGCTTTACCAATTTTGTTGTGTATCAACAGATAATTGATCATTGATTAATATTCATAGTTCACAAATAGAGGAAATTAGTTTTCAACCAACTTTTAACAATACTGTGACGGCCCCGACCTCTATGTCAGAATCGTTCCCATTCCCAGCAAGGGAATTTAATTCTTTACAATTCTTCATTTCTAAGTCATAAACTCTGTCAGGATTTTCGTAAGATGCCACTTTATATCAACAATTTCCGAGCAGTCAAAGAAATTAGGTCTTAACTCTATTTGCAAAAGGGCGGGCACCTACAATTAATTTTACTGTTTGTTTCTTCAAAATATATGACTCAGATGGAGGTAAGTTAAAAACACACAAGTGTTTATTGGACCATATTTAAGTTTCAAGAGAAAAAGGAAAATGGTCAACTTTCATTGGCGACTATTTACAATATTAATATCGCCACTGTTACAATGTCTAATAGGCCTACTTATTAGTACTTTAACTCATATGATTTTATTTATTTGGGTTCTTTATATTTATCTCAATACATGAAACTAGTAAAATTCAAGGGCAATGGTTCATTAATCAATAAACACGGACTTTGTAAGAACTATGGAAGTTTCCCATTTGAGTTTAATTCAATTTCTTCTAATATGGCATCATGGGATGGGGTGGTTTAGATCCCGAAGCATGAGGTTGTGCTAGTCCGTAATCTTCTTTATTTCTCATTTATAAACTTCAGAACCAAAAGTAAACCATCAAATTCCAAAAGGGTATATGTCTTGTGTTATGGACAGATCACAGTCATTATATTCATCAACAAATCACAAAACACATGCAGGCACGGATTTCTTAAGGGGGGGGGGGATTTAAAATCGAAAGTCTTTATGATTAGGTAGAGCGTAGCGTAAATTGGCGAGGGACCAGGTGCAAAACCCCGGTGGGGTTAAGGGCGGACCCCGGAAGCTCAGGGGTATGGGCATTTAATTACGGTCAAATTTGTAAATCACTGGTATCGATTTAGAAATAAACCAAGTTTGAATTTTTAGGGGTCAACTGCCCCCAAGCCCCCAGTACGCCAGTGGTGACCAGTGGCGTATTTGGCGCTTGGTCTCAATGACGAAAGAAGAAGCGATACAAATCGTAACTTATCTTCCCTTCTTTTCCCCCTTTTCTTGTGTTCTTCCTCTTTATTTTCGTTCACTCTCTCTTTCTTTTTTTTGCTGAGGTGGAGGGGGGAGGCGGGCAGAAGCCAAGGGCATTTTGCCCCCCCCCCGATCCGCAACTGGTTGGCGGGAAAATCGCAACTGATATCCCCCTTCTTTTGTTTTCTTCTTCCTCTTTTTTCCTTCCCTTTATCTCCTTTTTTTCTCTTTTTTTTGGGGGGCAACAGCGTGGGAGGCAAGGCCCTTTCGGCCCCTCCGATCTCATTCTTTCCCCCATTTTCTTTTTTCTCCTCTTCTTTCTTTCACTTTCTCTCCTCTTTCCCTTTCCCTTCCTTTCCTTCTCTCTCTCTCTCTCTCTCTTTTTTTTTTTTGGGGGGCAAGGCCCTCTGTGCCCCCTCTCCCTGATCCGCGCTGGCTTACGCTGGGTTCATGTGCATTCCATGCGCTCATCTGCAGAGATCTGCGGCTCAACATAATTTAGGGCAAAAACATTTAAGTATAAATCTCCTATTTTACAAGTAATTATATGAAATAGAATATCAGTTCAATTAAAGATTAACTAATGACATTTCATAAACAATTTCCCATTGGATTTAATGCGATAAACTGAGAAATAATGAAAGTTTAATATTTTCAAGCATCTCAATAAAGGATTCAAATGTCAAGGGCTCATATGCAATTAATTGGTAAACGGTAATCTGTTCTTGTCAAGAAATATTAAAAATAAAGGATTATAATTTTTGGATTCCAAATTATCAAGTATGTTTTATTATCTCACAAAAAAAAATATTTTGTTTAGCGCCCTCTATACTAAAACTCAAGTATACATGTAAACCCCATTTTAGCTCAGTTGCAATTCCTGTTTAACTCCTTTTTAACTTTGTTACCCACCCTGAGTTACAAGATTACACACTGAAATTCGATCTCATTATGTAGCTTTATATTTTCTAGGTAAGAACTGTCATATAAATGAAAATCCTCTTTTCTTTTCTTCTTTTCCGTTAACCATAATAAGGCCGGGGGAGGCTATTATAGCCCCCACCTCCGTGGTTTTTCTGATTGTTCGGGAACGCATACGGATGGCGCCCCGCCGCTCGCTGACTTTTTTCTTTCGAGTCTTGCGCATCTTTTAAAACAATTTTTTTGAAAATCGGACGTATAGTTACAAAGTCACGTGACCTTTTGTCTTTTCATGTCACCCCGAAAATCGCTCATTTTCGTGATTTGTGTACAAAACATATTGAAATGTAATTTTTCCTAAAAAGAGATAAAACATTGGTTATTGGGTCTTGTTTAAAGTTTAGGTGTTTGTTTTGGGAGTCAAAATAGTTGAATCGTAGTTAAAAAATTAAATAAAACAACAAAAACAATCAAATACATAAGTTAAAAAAACAATCAAATACATAAGAAATTATCAAAACAAGAGATAACATAAGGAATAACCTAGCTCTTCCAATTTTTTTTGTCGCATTATTGTTTCAAATGTTCTAACGAATACATGTAGTGAAAGAGAATGCTTAAATATAAAGAGTATATGATTTATTGGTAAAAAGGTGAATTTTATGACCTTATTTAAATTACCATACATATGCAAATGAGTGAATTTAAAAAAAAAAAAATTTACCATAGTATTCTATACACTGACATGCGTGCAAATTTTCGCGGCGATCGGCCGTTTCACGGCCTAGATCTTTGGGGGCGGGCCATAATGCCCCGCCCCCGGCCGTATTAAGACCTCAAATAGCCCGGCCCTTTTAGGGTTAAAAAGTATAAGGCTTCTGGATGTCAATAATTATTATTATTGCTATTCCCTTATGTACTAGATTTGTTCAATTTGCGTTCACTATAGCCCACATCGATAACTTCTCCACAGAATTCACGAATTCTTTTAGGCCATCCTTCGGCGTTGGCTGGTTTACTCTTTATTTTTCCTTTATATTGTACTTTGATTCTAGTACGTAATAACTTCAATCAATCATTTCTCAATGTCTGTTTTTATTTCTTGCCTGGGAATAAAATACTATTAAACAAAAAGGCCTAAATAAAATTAAAAATATATTGAAAAAAGACCTACTCCCAATTAACTCCTTTGAGTTCCCTTTCAGCCCACGCCCTTAAAATGCAAAAAAGCCTGAAGCCCGTAACTAAGGGGGGAGGGGGGCTGCGGAGGTGCATCCGCGGCCCCCCTCCCTCCCCTGCTTGCGACAATTAAGACGTATTAAAAAAAATGTTATAATGAATTGACAGGCCAAGTCGGGATATCTAAGAGTTAAAAGCCCCAATACACTTCTAGCTCCGTGTCGCGCCACATCTGGTTTCCTTTTTTGGTGTTCAAATTGTACCGAAACTTGATTTTCAGAGAGTAAAATGCCAGAATTTTCCCCTTTTGAGAAAGATACAGACCAGTGTTATAAATACTATAAATAGTACGAACTATACTGTAACACTAACACATTAGTATACTCGACTCGATCATGTACCTTTGCATAACAAACTTCGCGACACGGGCGCGGCGACAAGGCTACCCGGCGGCCTGCTATAACAAGTGCTCTGATTTGCCAGAGTTAAATATACGTACACACGTTTAACATGCGGTACTGTCTATCTCGTTTTGTGTACGTAAACGATAATCCTGCACAGTCATTAGCCGACCAATTAGCGCAAGTAACCACTCATTAACGTAAGCACTACAACTAACTACCGCAAGGCGCAAGCTACTACTCAGTACCGCAAGCTCGCGTGCGATATATGGCGGCGATGGCGTTCCATAGTAATGAAAGAGCTTCGCACCGTATATCCGCATCCGTAAAATCTTTAGCACGCGTAAAGCTTGTTATGGACAAGATGAGCTCTGATTGGCTGTATGCAAATGAGTTCAGACTGGGGTCCAGAAATGCGGTGGAAAAAAAAAATTACGCCTCCGGCGTGGGTTATTTTTTTTCCACCGCCACCCCTGGGCGCCAGGGGAGGGGGCCCAACTTCTTTTTTTTCTTCAAAAAAAGGGTGTTTTTACCTGTTTTTTATGCTAAGGAAGGGGGCCCGGGCCCCCGGGCCCCCCTGGATCCGCCACTGCTATTGGCTGCCTGCCCTAACAACAAAGAAGACGAAAGACTAGCAATTAGCTTTTATCATTTTTACTCACCACTCCGTTTCGTTGACGATCAGCCATGCATAAAGTCTTTTGTCAACTCTGTTTGTTGCTACGGCAGGCAGCCAGTGAAAACGAACGGTATTCAAAATAAGGTCGTCCCTGCCTTTTGCAAGCTGCTGTTTTAATTTGGAGACTTCCCTTTACTATGATACTACACCTGTGTCCAGAAAGTCTCCTATAAAAAAGCCCCCAAAATAATAACAATATTTAAAAACACATATCTATTGGCATAATAAGCAAGCCCCATATGACCTTCTATTAGGAAGTCAGGAATATGAACCGTTATACGACAGTACTTTTATTCACAAAACAGTGGCAGTTATATACACGTTTCTTTTCATACTTTGTTCATGTAAGTTATCCTATTTCATACAATTTCTTTTATTAGGCAGAAGACAATCTCGGAATATAATGGTCGGGTGTTACATGAAACGTCAACAAGATGAGGGTGTCAGATCTTTACTCCATCTTGTTCGTCATAATTACTCTTACATCTATTCACCGAAGGGAGACCATTGAGGCAGCATCATGCCATCAGGACTTCAGTCTGAAGTTTGCCTACTGTGCTGATAAGGGCTTCAGGTCTGTTCCTACAGATCTCTTACCCGATCTCAGAGGACTCTACCTAGACGACAACTTTCTAACCACGCTTAAAAATGAGACATTTGAGAGGTATCCTAGCCTTCGTGAGGTCACACTAGAAAACAATAACATCTCTCGCATGGAGGAAGGTGCATTCAACCCCTTAAAAAACCTGTTTCGCCTGTCGATTGTAGATAACCTGTATTTACCTACTCTTAAGAAGTCAATGTTTAGTTCTCAGAGCTTGGCGGATTTTAATGCAGCATCTTCTAATTTAGAGACATTTGCAGGTGACATTGTTGCGTGCTTAGCCCAAGGGACAGTCTTGAGTCTTTCCGGAAATAAGCTTCGAAAGATAAACTGGACCAGTTTAAATCTTCTTAGCGATGTTTACCTTGATTCAAACAGATTTCGACAAATTTCTAAAGAGTCGTTTATTTTTAACAACCATGTTAATACGCTAGATTTGTCTACAAATCCAATAGAATTCATTGAAGCCAGCGTTATCTCCTCGTTTCATGTCAAGCAAATTAAATTGATGAATACGCGCATAGCAGTTTCTCAAATATCGAATTTCTTTCATGGCATCAGATTATCAATGTTCATTAAAGGGTTTGATTTTACAGGCGCCAAACTCCACACCATCCAGAATGGTTTCTTTGCATCTCTCAAAGGAAAGAATCTAGACAAAGTTGACATTGAATTAAATAGCATTGATATGATTGAAGACAATGGTTTTGATGGTTTAGCAGGCGTTTCTCAGCTTCAGCTAGGATTGAACAATCTAGAAGAGATAGAAGCAAGTGTATTTAACGGAATGATGGCACTTTGTTCTCTTTCATTGGATGAAAACAGAATCCTAACTCTCAATAGCAAATCTACCCCGTGGAATATCTCACTCATACATCTAAACCTGGCACGCAATGAACTTATAGCAATCGACGACTTGGCATTCCATGGTCTGAAAACTCTCAGGACATTAGACTTGAGTGGCAATTACAAACTTCAAGTAATTGAAAATAACACGTTTGCCGATTTTCAATTTTTAAGTGAGTTAGATCTGTCCGAGACACATATTTTCGAGCTAAATTTTCATCACCTTCCTTTCCTCGCTACCTTAATCTTAGAGTCTTCATATTGCCCTACAAGTTTGATTCTACCCGGTAAGCTTGGCAATGAAGCGCCCTCTTTAACAACACTCAATCTAATCAACAATGAGCTTGGGCCTGACAAGCTATGGGATTCATCCGACAACAAATCTTCTTTCTTTGGTTTGCAAAACCTATCGCGACTTGAACTTTCAAGTAATCCACTGTTTCCTATCCCATTGGGCATCTTCCAGAATTTATCGAATCTACAAATTTTACGTTTGGATGAATGCTCGCTTTTTGTATTAGAAATAGGTATATTTATAGATCTAAAAAGCCTTGTCTTATTGAGTTTGGAAGACAATCATCTAAAGGTTATTTCCACTGGGTTGTTAGATAAATTACATGATTTGCAATATCTATTTTTGTTGGGAAATGATTTGACGTACCTTGATTCTAATTTGTTCAAGTACTTATCAAGTCTTGTGTATCTTGATGCTTCGGAAAATCGTATATCTGGCTTGAACCGTAGCACGTTTGAACCGCTAGCGCGTCTAACGAAACTTAAACTATCTCTCAATCCCCTAGTCTGTAATTGTGATCTTAAATGGTTACCTGGTTGGTTGAAAGGGACAGTAGAGCTCATTGATTCGATGGATACGACATGCCTCGATAATGCAGTGACTTTGGAGCCTTTTAGGGGCAAACAATTAATCACTTTTGATCCTAGAGACGAATGTGGTCCAAACATCATCCTCTACTCTTGTTTAGCCATATTAGGTATGGTACTGATCTTTGCTCTAGGTTTGATCTACTACCAGCGATGGTGGATCAGATATCGACTGTTCCTTCTAAAACTTTGCTTCGTTGGATACGAAGAGATACGCGACGAGGTCGACAGAGGAGAATTCCAGTACGATATCGCCATCATGCTCGACGATGCCGACAATATGTGGGTCAACCAACACTTGCGACCAGCCCTGTTGGAGCGAGTTCCAGACTTCAATCGAATCGTTTGTGGTGATGAAGAGCTCATGCTTGGTATGTACTACCTCGACGCTGTCCACTACTCTACAGAAAAAAGCTTCAAGACTATTATCGTGATCAGTCACGCTGCCTTACAGGACCAGTGGTTCATGATGAAGTTCCGAACCGTTCTCGATCACGTCAATGACATCGGTACAGAGAAGATGATTCTCGTGTTTGTGGAGGACGTTGTGGATGACGAGCTCCCTTTCCTAATCAAACTGTTTCTCAGTGATCATCGACCGTATCTGGTGTGGCCAGACAATGAAAGAGGACGAGACTACTTTTGGGAGGAGTTGATCCGGGATCTCACGGTCAATCTCAGGTGCAATCACCTCATACCTCCTAATTTATAGATGTCAGTAGTCAGCAACAACACTTCTCATTTGAAAGATTGAGAATTATGTTTCACTTGTTTCGATGGACACTCTTTCTGGATTATTTGGTATTTCAACCATCACATGCTCTTAACAGTACTCTTTAATTTTTGTAAATACCCGTTGAAAAGTTAGACTAAAAGTGACGGAAACAAGAGTTGGTAACAACAATGGCATAATGTATACGAAGTTCCTTTGAAATAATCCTTCTATTTGCGAGGACGGGTATGATGAAGGATGAGTCAGTCCTATTATTTTCTTTTTCTCCTATTTTTTTTCTTTATAAACATTAACGGGATATTTCTAACATAATTTTCATCATTTTCTTCAAAAACTTCTTGATAACATTTTAAATAATTTTCGGACCAAATTCATGACAATGCAAAAATATTGAATAGTAAATTTATGTCAATTCAAAATACATAACGACCTTTCGGTGAAAACTCCCAAATCTCTTGCTACTGTGTTCAAAATGTAAATTAATGGTCAAATATACGAGTATAATCTCGTTGTAATTCTCGAAAAAGAAATACCGTAATGTAAAAGACTCCTTCATGAAGCTCATCTCTGTCCATAGTGGTCACTTGTCCGGTTTCCATCGACCTGCCACTTGAAGCAAGTATACTTAAGAAAAAGAGAGAAAATGGCCTTTAAAATTCACCCTCCTTCCCTTGAAGTGACGTTAATTCAAATAAAGCCACGCCTGTAAAAGTATAAAATAACGAGCCTAAAGTAACAGAAGGATCGCTCATTACACTGTGCATTTAGAATTTGTTAACTCAAGTACGACATTTTCTTCTGCTTCAAGTTTATGTCATATCTAATATCGCGTATGATACCTGCTCAAAAGCAGTATCAAATGTCAATCTGCACGCTGTAGATTTGCTTTATCTTCACTAAGTTTTCTGATTAAAAAGAAATATATTCTCCTGATGTGTCTGTGATCGGAATGACAATTAACTTGATTAAGGAGGTTGTTTAGAAATTCGACTTTGCCTACTCCTTCGCTGACTGTCAATTGTCATTAAATTGTTTATTGTGAATGCCCGATTACTGGGGATCTGCAGAAATCAATCTTCTAAAGAGCCGCGTTCTGGCCAATAAGGCATTTGCTTTCACGTACTGTAGAAAATAATGTCTATCTTTCGAAAGTTCAGGATCTTTAGATTAATTCATCATTGCGTAACATTACGATCCAACGACATGACCTTCAAATTTCGCTTCCCCAGGATTGGTCTTTTTTAACGTTAACCGTCACTCTGAATTATCTGCATTTATTTCATCGTAAAAAGGTTTAATTTTTGTGGTTCTGACCAACGATGCTCTTCTCATTATACATAGAACTAGCGGCTACGGGGATGGTTGGGGGAGGGAAGGTGGTAGCACGTCCACATAGAGCATTTCCTAAAGCACGGGTGGCCAACCCGCGGCCCGCGAGCTCTTCTGCTGCGGCCCGCGGAGCATTGAAAAGTAATTATAAAAATAGATCATAAATGAAATGCGGCCTGCATAGCAGCGATGAAATAGGGTAAGACATTTACACACAGCTATCTCTATTTCCATAATTCGTTTTCATCATTCACAACATATTGACTCGTTACTTGGTTGATACAAAACTCCTCAAATTCCCTCTCATTACATTACAATACATTAACGACATTGAACATCACTCGCCGTGTTAATTTCTGTTGGTAATTTCCGCACGCAGTAAATATACAAACGTTGTGAATCGAGTAATATGTTTGAAATGCCATACTTATCTTGAAACTTACAACACTTTTCTCCCGCCTTTGAATTTTCTCATGAATCTTAATCGTAAACTGGATAGTCCCCTTCCCTTTACACCGCGTTCAATGAGATGTACAGTGTACAACTAATAAAGTTAGGATATTCTTTCTGCTGTGCCCTTGATTTTGTTTGAAATAACAAATAACGAGACCTGCGAAGAAAAGGAAAGTTTCTGATGAAGGCAGAAACTTTAAATCAGATTGGTCTCTGAAGTATTTCTTCATAGAAGAGAAAGGTAAACCACTTTGCTTCATTTGTCACCAGAGTGTGAATGTAATGAAGGTTAACAACATAGCAAGACATTAATTCATTATGACACGCTGCATCTAGCAAATTATGGAGAGTAACAGGGTGGGGCTAGAAAACAAACACTTGACAAATTAGTGACCGGACTGAAACGTCAGCAAGAGTCATTTGTGAAACCAACCATTCTCAAACCTGTGCTCTCTAGTTTCATCGTCTCCCTAAAAATAGCAGAAAAGTGCAAGCCGTTTTCAGATGGGGAATTTAATTGTGAAAAAGTGCATGTTGGCATGCGCCGAGGAACTATGTCCGAAGGAAAAACAAAAGTTCCAACGTGTCAATTTGTCCCGACAAACAGTCACCCGTAGGATCAAATGCAGCCCCAGAAATCACACCCAAAAAGTAAGCCTGATTTTTTTTTCACTGATTTTGTTGTTTGCTTGTTTGTTTTTGCGTGTGTGTGGGGGAAGACTACCTACGGCCCGCCAAGTTATGCCAATCGTTAGCTGTGGCCCGCGAGCTTTAAAAGGTTGGCCACCCGTGTCCTAAAGGTTCTATAAATAGAGTACCTTCAAGGTGTTCCAAAATGTTCATTCCAGTTTCCATATCTCTCGTATTAGCCCAATGCAAATGGACCGTCTATCCCCTTCTATCCCATCATTCAAACGAAGGGCCTATCTAATGTATTTGGACATACACCTGTATATCGAAAAGGAAAGGGAGAAGGTAAAAGGAACATGAAGTGAAGAAGATGTGACGCCTCCCATACCCTTCCCCTGTTCAATGGTGTTATTAACTTCTAGTTCATCCACCTCATAAGACCGGTGACCGATGCCCCCCCCCTCCCCCATGCAAATAGCACTCCCTCACGCTATAAGCCACTGTAATTAGCAACTACTATTATATTTGTATTTCTATGAAGTATGAAATGTGTATATAGTAACTATATGTTGTCTATCACTGTTCAACGCATATATGTTGAAATAAAACGATCTCAACTATTTTCTAAAAATCAACTCAATATCAGTCCAATAGAAATCATGTTCGGATTACGTAATTGTTATGTTCGCAGATTTCAATTGGTGACGCACAATGCCATTGAAATTGTGTTAGGTTGATTTTTCGAAAAAAGTTGTTCAATGTAAATACTTTTGATGTATATAACAGAGAACAGGCTCTTCTGGATAATCATAAGCAACATTGAAATGAAATGATGTTATACAAATAATGAATGTTTATGAGTTCAATAGAACGATAGCCTTTCAACGAATGAAAAACATTCATTATTTGTTTTATATAACATATAACCCAAAATGCACGCTCGATGACGTAGTCGTTCAATAGATTATTTATTGAATATCATGTGACCAATAATCCTCCAATCAAATGACAAGGATCTACGTAGATGTTATATAAACATGAACATAGACACTTTACAGAAGTGAATACAATTTGTTAGAACATAGCCGAGTAAAGTGTGTGCTATATTGTTATTTTAATCCCGGTACATCGTGTAAAATTTAGTGATAAATTAATTGGGCAACATACAAGTACAGTCGCTTTAAGCTTAGTCTCTCTCCCATGATTCGGTATTCGGGCATTCAAAGAATTTATTCCGATACCGATACCCGATTATCTATGCTGGGACAAATGTGGAATTGAAACCGAAGGCAGGGATTTGATCCCCGTACTTCTACTGTAATAAAATAAAACCAAGGTTCTAAAACGTTTACTTTGCGAGTTTTCGTACTCAGGTTTGGTTTTTATCAAGGTGATAAGAGTAATAAAAAGTTCAAGGTAATAATATTAAGGTACTTAGAGTAATGATCTAATCACAAATGAAGGATGACCGAGGTTTTTATTCGAACTCTAAAATGTTTATGTTATGTTCGTGATTATGATTAGCTGAAAATGATAATTAAAGCAGTTGATTTAAGAGTTAAGATTTATTATATTGCCATTTTACTCTGTCTTTGATACATACGACCATTGCCGTTTTTCTCTATCTGTCTATCTGTCTCTCTCGGTCTGACTCTGTCTGTCTCTCTCTATGTCTGTCTGTCTCTCTCTCACACACACACACACACGCACACGCACACACCCACACACACACACACACACACACACACGCACACACACGCACACCAGCACACCAGCACACGCACGCAGGCGTACATCCCCTCTTCTCCCCGTCTCTGCCCATGTCATTCTAATTATCTATGTTGCTTTACGCCTCCTTCTCCTTGTACCACCGAACCCTTGCCCTCACCTTCTGATGCTTTTTTGAATTACCGACTTGTAATACTTGTGTTTATAGAGTGTAGCAACTTGCAAATTATTAAGCGAGCAAGAGGATGTTGAATTTATGAACGCAGATTTTCTTGAAACCTCAGTCACACCGCCCAACCAACTCCAGACCAACTCCAAACTGACTTATTTTTTGCCATAGGGTAATGTAATATTCTCGTTCGGTTCCTTTTCGGTGTGGTGTCGGTCTTGTCCGTGTCTTTTCATGAGGTTATTGTGACAATATGGTTTGTTCTTGATAAAGATTATGCCCCAGATCTTTATTAATGATTATAAACTATTTTGGTTGATTGTACATATATTTATATATACGCTGTATAATTATGTATGCGTGTGTGTGCGTTGGTGTGTGTGTGTGTGTGTGTGTGTAGGGGATAGAGGGTGTTTTTTCTTTTTTCTTTTTATCGTAGCTTAAAAACTTCCAATTTTCATTATTCGTACGTAATTCATAATTATGTGATGTTATTTGTTATGTATATGTAATTTCTTTTTCTGTAATGGAACATCCATGTATATGATGCATAATTATGTTCACGAAATCGTTATTGATGTTTTTTGTTCTGTTTATTTGGAGGAATAAAACATGAACCAAAAAAACAAAATACATATATTTGACAGAAATTGCTGGAAAGAGAAGCGGGGGAAGGCAACGATTTACATATTTGCACAGCCTAAACAAATGGGAAACCAACAATGAAATAAGCAATACCAGCTTTTTATGAATAACAGATAATAGACAGAAATGGAGGGCCATGTAACAGACCTGGCACTTGATGATGATGATGATTATGATGATGATGAGAATAATGGTGCGTAGCTCAAACAATTGTTTAATTATTTCCAAGATCCAAGAAAGGTAGATTTTTCAACCTTTGCAAAAATTTAAAAATGGAAGACAGCAATGGAAAAATTTGATAGAGCTAGGCACTGTTATTCTCTCATTTTCACTTTTTACAATTATGTTTTTTTTTAAGAGAGCCGCCAAAGTTGTTTGCATTTGTCAAATTTCTTTCATTGTATACTCATATCAATATTGTTAATTATTTGTACATTTTGATCATGCTAAAATAGTTTTTGTGATATGTATTTGTAATTTGAATTTAACTAAATTGTAATTTTGAATGAATTTCAGTTCTTCAGAAAAATAATTATTTTATTCAATGATGTAGCTTACTCGATGAAATAAAATCAGAACAAATAAAAATAAACTCTTGCCTTTCATTTAAGATTCTATTTGTCATTAGGTATTCTGCGTCATGATGATTAGCCTTGTTATATTAATGCCTGTGTGGCTACCACGTAACTCCAGCAACAGATATTCCAGGCTATGTTACCAACCACCAAACAAGTTTGAAATCTGTTATTTTCCATTTGTTTCTATTTCGATTAATTAAATAAATGAATCGGGATGAATTTAGGGAGAGGGTTTGGTTGATATATCATCTTACAAGTAGGATGTATCCTAATTTGCCATATATAATCCCCAACCCCCTCCCAACACACAACACACGTACCCTCTTGGCACCCCAAGAAAAATATTTCAATGATATTTTCGACGTTACTACTTCATCTTGCCATGGCACATTGCCTATAGGAGAGTTGATATACTCCACTAGGTAGTTCCTTTGCTCTTTTGCTGCTCTGCTTGTGTTGCCACTATACAGGTGATCCATGTCTGGCAGGTGGGCATCCTGTCTCCACGAGCCTGGGATTATTTCGTGATTGTGCTGTGGGTCCTCTTGGTTAATTATAGCTACATCATTATTGTAGGGTTTCTGAGTAGCAGCAAGTTGTGCAGGACACAGCATGCATGTGTGATCTTGATGACTCTGTCTGGAATTAAGGGCAAAGTGACGAGAAGACAGTGGAACCAAGCTGCCAGAAGTCCGAAAGCATTTTCCATAACTCTTCGGTCTAGCGAAAGTCTGTAGTTATAGACTCTCTGTTGGTGAGTCATGTTGCAAAGCGGCAGAGGCTTCATCAGCCAAGTCTTGAGAGCAAACGCGTCGTCTCCCACAAGGAAGTATTCAAGTGGCTGGTTATCATGAGGCAGAGGGTCTGCTTCAGGCAGATTCAGTTTTCCTGCCTCAATTGCTGCCTTGAAAGGGCTCTCTTTAAACACACCTGCATCAGAGCCAGAGCCAGTGTGTCCAATGTCTACATACATGAATTTGTAGTGAGCATGTACAATTGCAAGTAGTACATGGGAGAAAAACCCTTTATAGTTATAGAATAAGCTGCCAGTCCTTGAAGGTTTCTTGATGGCAACGTGTTTGCCATCAATCGAACCCACGCAGTGAGGAAGGTTCCAGCAGTTGTAGAAAGATTGTGCCACTTTCCATCCCTCTGGAGTATCTGGACACATGAGAACTTTGTCAGATAATTCATCGATTATTGCCTGGCACACTTGTGGGATAAACACAGAAATAGTGCTGTGGGCTACTCGGAATCCATATTGAAGTGTCCTGTAGCTGTTGCCGGTGGCCAGAAACCTCAAGGTGACAGCTAGCTTTAAACCAACTTCCAGAGACTTCCTGTAGTTAGTATCTCGTTTGGTAATCCTCGGTGCAATTCGTGTCAGAAGTTCATGGAAAGCCTGTGGCTTAATCCGCATGAAATTAGTAAATGCAGAAACATCCTCAGCATGCAGTTCTTTCATCAGCTGTTCATATTGCCCCTACAGGGGCCTCCGCTGGATCCAAGTTTTACCCACACACCTCTTCTTCTTCTAGCTTCTTTCCTTCTCTGTTCTTGCTCTTCTTCCCAATGTTCATGTTCTGCCAAATGACTAATTAGTCTTTCCAGGGCATCCAGATGCTCGAGAATTGTACCCTTTTGCCGAGGACCTAGCTAACCAACTCATGGTCTTCTTCTGCCTGTGTTATTACAACAGTCCACTGTAATTCCAACAGCAGTAATGTGTTCAGGACAGCAGGCAGCAGTGGATTGAGGGTCAGAAAACTAGGATTATATAGCGCCAATGGCTATACACTCGCGGATCCTACGAGCGTCTTTTGCATTTTTGCACGGCGCTTGTGCACACAGTAAGCAACCGTACGCAACCGTAAGCAAACCTACTAACCCTTTACGCCAGGTCTACGTAAATGTACGTACGCAACCCTACGCCTGCTATACGCAATCGTACGTTTAGGTACGCCAATTGCATACGCCGTAGCTATAGTACGCGGTGCCTATGCACAGGTTACGTCATACGCCACCGTACGCAAGCCTACGCATAACCTACGCAGGGACTACGCCGAAGCAATTTTTTTCATGAATACGAAGCCTAATTTACTACGCAACTCTACGCAGATCCGGTAAAGGAACATACTTTTGAGAAAGCAATGCATGATTGATAAATAAACGTAATTATGTTGACCATCGGAACAAAGCTACATTTATGCGCTGCCTATTGACAACCAATAATACGTAATACACACACATAAACCACAGTGATAGGTTTAATACAACCACTCTCACAGACTTTCTTATACACACACCCCTATTTTATGAAATGGACGTGTCCTACGCTCCGTGGCGATATGCTCTACTGCATTCCAACGTATGCGGTGCTCTTGAGAGGTACACATAAGGCTCCTGGGCAGCTTCTCACAAAACCGTCATATACAAGTTCACCGACATCCCATTGAAATGCGTGTATTAGGTTTAACACGCGTTTCGATGGGATTTCGGTGAACTTGTACTTATGACGGTCTAATGAAACGCTGCCCTGATCTTTTGCACGAATATGGGCCAAAGTTGTTCATAATGTGAAAAACTCATCGACCAGGCAGTCATCATGGCTCAACAAATCATCGGGGCCAGAAGCGAAGGAACTAATAGCAAGTGTTTTAGTGCATTCAAGAGATGGGAATCTTACATACTTGCAGGGGGGGGGGGGGGTATAAGAGCATTACCAGCAGACCCCATACACGTCGCATTGTATTTCCTCATTCAGTGTGATCAAGGCAGCACTGTACTAAAAGAAAGGGCACGTAGTATGTGAGGAGAGGTTGATCCAACGGATAACGCTTTCGTTAAAAACATTTTCGAGAGTGCCAAGCAAAGGACGCCATGTCCTCGCACCAAATCATTGAGTTATGCAACAAAAAAGAAGGTTGCGAAGATTTTATATTTTTTGGCTTCGCTTATATCGTCCTCAGTTTTTCAGGTTTTTAGATTTGACGAGATGCAGTCTCTCGGCACTACTGTGCTCCTTTTAAATAAGAAAACTGCCCCTTTTACTTCAGATACGTGTCCATTTTTCTTTCTAATAGGTGCCCGTTTCACCTTCTTATAAGTGCCCCTTACCACCTCTGATAATTGTCTGCCTTACCTCTGATAATTGTCCCTATTCAAATCTGATAGATGCCCCTTTTTCATTACAATAAGCGCCCCTTTTCCATTCTCATTAGTGTTTTTTGTTCATCTATGGTGAATGCCCCTTTTTAGGTGTGAGAAATGCCTCATTTTCACCACTGATATATGCCCTTTTTTAACTTTGACCCGTACTTCTGTTCTTTTCTGATAAGTTCCCTTTAGTGTCGGTATCTTCTGGCAAGGAAGGACTGTTTCCATACAGGAAATCTGTCGATTTCCGCATCACTTCCAAAACGCTTTGATAGTGGCACTTCTTATTCTGTAGGTTAGGAGCCTCGTAATTATGATACCCCGCCTAGCCTCGGTGGTTGTGGCAGAACATGTACATTTTGCATTCAGAAGGGTAAGACGATGTGGGAGAATTTCATGATAAAACCCTCACAAAGGTATGGAAACTCAAGTTTGATTAATAATATCATATCAATACCATATTTTTACGATTTTGCAGCCATGGAATGATTGCAAAATTCACTAGTAAGCACTGGTATTTTTATGCAATGCACAACAGCCCTACACTCTTCAAAGCAAGAAGGATGCAGAGCCCAACAAGAGCAATTCATTTTGCAACTTTTTCCTTTTGACCTTGCCCCTTATTTTGATGTAATAAAAAGTGACTTAATGAAAAACAACTGGGGTATAATTTTAAAGAGGAATAAACACACATTCTAATGATACTCAACATTATGTTAATTATACCATAACAAGTGAGATGTAATCAATCAAACTTGACTGTCCAACCTTTTAAGGGGGTTTAATTGGCCATCATCAACAAAGTCATCTAGTTTACAGCTGGTTTGACGGCATTATGCCATGAGCCCTATGAACTTTGTGAAGTAGAATCTTTGCATTTATCATGACGACTACCCCTGGATTAGACCCGGACAACTACACTCATGGACAATGACCCATGAAATAGTAATCCCTAGACAAGTATCCCCTAGAAAAAGCCTAGCACCTAGGACAATCAGCTCCCGGACAAGTCCTTAAAATACAAAGTATCAAGTGTAATGATTAAAAACCCTCCATTCCCCATTTATTTCATTTCATTTATTTTCCACATTAAAAACCAGAAAAATATACAAGGTAAGAGAATACATTGTACACATTTGAAACATAGAGCAAATGAAAAACAGATACATAAGCATAAAAGAACAATGAAAATCTACATCAGTTAACAAACATCAACATTAAAACATAAAAGGGTAAGTAATGTAGATGGGGCTAGAAAAAGCGAAGCTTATCGAGTCTAGCCCCGGTAGCAATGAAGGGGAAGTCCAACCTGAGAATGTGTGTGGCCAAGTAAAGGCGGATTAACCCATCTTCAGGGTGGACTCTCCCTTCAAATGTCTGGTTTTATAATTAGATTAAATTGACCCGATGAAAACATAATTGCGATTTGAAACATAATAATAATAATTTTTTTAATTAATTGATAATGACTATTTAGAATTGCAAAGATATTTTTTATATTTCAACTTAAATTGTCGTAATGATGCAGATTGTTTGAGACTGTCATCTAAAGCAGACCATGTAAGGTAACCCTGATACTTAACACTTCTTTGGCCAGTAGCAGTTCTGTAATAAATGCTATGCAAATTCTTGGAGTTTCGGGTGTTATCACAATGTACATCTCTGTTGCATCTAAACCAGTTTTGAAGTGAGTTTGGTAATAGTCCCTTTTCAGACCTGTACATAAATTCTCCCAGTTGTAACCTACCTAATTCATATACAGTCAAAACCCTTAATTGTTTAAAGATATTGTTGGTATGGGCCAGATAATGGGACTTGGCAACTATGCGTATTACACGTTTTTGCAACAGATGTAAACGATTTAACAATGTATTTGATGCATTTATCCATAGCATATTCCCATATTGTAAATGAGGTAGAATTAATGAATTGTATAGTAAAAGCAGTACCTTTGACGGTAATACAAATTTCAGTTTTGACATAACTCCAGTAATTCTCGAGATCTTCAATGCAATATCATTAATATGTAAAGACCATGATAACTTGTCATCAATATTAACTCCCAAGAAGCGGGCACTATGTACTTGCTTTAAGGGCTCTAGTGAATCAACAAACTTAAGAGTAAGTAAGTTCTTATCATATTGTTTATTCAATGGTGCAAAATGCATAAAATTTGTTTTCTCAATGTTTATCCTTAACCCATTCACTTTGTACCAAATATTAACCTTTTGTATTTCTTTATTCATATTATGGACAAGAGTATCTAGTTTCTTCTCGCTTAAAGAGACATTGGTATCGTCTGCAAAAATAATGTATGACAAAGTTGAGGAAACATTTGGCAAATCGTTTATATATAGAATAAACAACAGTGGCCCAATTATTGACCCTTGGGGCACTCCGCATATAAGTTCTTTTTCAAATGAAGTTGCATTATCATAAACAACATATTGTTTTCTTTCCTTTAAATAATCCTTTATCCACTGTAATGGCAAACCCCTCACACCATAGTACTCCAATTTGCATAATAGGCCTAAGGCTTGATGATTAATTGAGTCAAAAGCTTTTGAGATATCCAATGACAAGCAGAGTGAATGTTTGCCATCATCAAGGGAAGTAAGTATTTGGTCCAAAAAATATGTCAAGGCCAATATAGTTGAATGACCAGATCTGAAGCCATATTGAAAATTTGACAAAATCCCTCGTTTCTCAATGTAAGACAATAATCGAGAGTAAAATAATTTTTCCAAGATTTTGGAGAAAACGGGCAAGAGGGACACCGGTCTATAATTACAAAACTGATCGAGAGAGCCTTTCTTATAGATCGGAGTCACCCTCGCCAGCTTCATACTGTGAGGGAATTTACCAGTGGAGAGGGAAAGGTTAAAAATATGTACAAGTGGAGCAAGAATGAAAAAGATTGATTCTTTAATGACAGAAACAGTTATATTATCATGACCAGGACTCTTACCTATTTTCAATGCCTTCACTATATCTATAATTTCATGACCTTCTATTGGTTTCAGAAACATTGACTGTTGATATTGACCATTCATATAAGACCTACACTTCAGCATGTCAATATTACTTGTATCTGTAAACGTTGTCCCAATGCTTATAAAATATTCATTGAATTTGTTTGCAATATCAACAGGATCTTTAAGTTTCTTATTATTTTCATCACGAAAACAGTCTTGGTTCTTTCTTTTGATTCCCTATTCAACATGTTGTTAATAATATTCCAGGTTCTTTTACTGCAATTACTTTCTTCAAACTGCTTTGCATAGTAAGATTCTTTTGACCTTTGAATAATTGAAGTTAAAGTATTTCGATACTGTCGGTATACTCTTTTCCTGTACGCAGAAGGGTTCTTCAAATACTTTTTATATAGCTCTATCTTTTTCTTACATGATTTCAATATTGCTATTGTAATCCATGGTTTAGATTCCCTTTTTCGGCAACGCTTTTCTTTCAAAGGAAAACAAGAATTCTGTATGATATTAAATTCACTGAGAAATACTTCATAAGCTCTGTCACATGACTCTTCATGCATCACATATTCCCAAGAATGTTCAGTCAGGGCAACCCTAAATTTATCAAAGTTTGAGCGAGACATGTCTCTTGTATAAGTTTTATTGCATTGATCGCGCTTAAGCCATTCACTATGTTTTGACCGAATGAATACAAAAATTGGAAGGTGGTCTGAAATGTCTGCCAGTAAAATACCGCTTTTCAACACTAGACTTGTGTCATTGACAAAAATATTGTCAATAAGAGTTGAACTTGACTGAACTATTCTTGTTGCCTTTGTTATGAGAGGGGCATAAGAGTGAGAGAAAACCATTTCCAAGAAAGAGTTGACATGTTGGTCAGAGTGTACGTCCAGTAAGTTTAAATTGAAGTCGCCTAAAAGTAGCATGTTTTATTTTCGCGACCAACTTTCTCTAAAATATTGTTAAGATCTGTTATAAAGTCAACACAGCTCTGAGAAGGAGGTCTATAAATTGCTGCAATTATCAAGTTTTTACTATTACTGTGAGCTACCTCAATGAAGTAAGATTCAATATTTTCATTAAATACAGACAGATCAGTTCTCTCCTTAATATGAAATGAAGTTTTAGCAAATATTCCAACACCTCCTCCACGGGATGGTCGCCCTTTTCCATAATATTCGTAGCCAGCAAGTGACAATAGACAATCTGGACCTTTCGGAAGCCATGTTTCGCTGAGCAGAATAAAATCAATTTTACACTTTAGCAAATCTAGAAACTCAGACATTGTATCAAAGTTTTTATTGAGACTGCGGCAATTAATATGCATTAAGGATATGTATTGTTCATCCAATAACGAAATTTCGTTATTAAGTTGATCAGGTAAATAATACTCTGTTTCTTTGTCTACTATATTGTTCATTAGGTCTGGGCCGAAGTTATCAATGGCACTATCATTGCATGATTCTAGTAAATCTTTCAAATCAAAATTAAAAATAGGTAGTTGAGATGACATAATGACAAGTACAAGTACGAACACAACTTATGAAAAAACAAAACAAATTCTATAATACAAGAGATGTATAAAAATATCATTATATTTATCCCCCCTCTCTCAGTCTTATCTCTCTCTCTCTCTCTCCTCGTTCCTCTGTCTGCTATGATCTCCTATTCCCTCTCCCTTCTTCTCTCCCCTGTATTCATTTCATGTGTTACTCCGGAGCAGGGAGGTGAGATATTTTGTTTAAGTCAGTTCGGAATTGGAACTGGGAAGACTGAATGACTGAAAGACTGTTTCAAACTAAGGAGGTAGGATATTAGATGTATAAACTCCTTGAAACATTTAATAAATAAAAGAGAAGCCTCACCAAAATTGGTACCATTGCTATACACTGCCAGTTCATATACAGTCAAAGGGGGTAGACCGTGGCTATGATTCCGGCTTAGGGGACCTAATACCCCCACCCCTTTTTTTCCCCCTTCCATATACCTCCCGATTTTGATCTCCGGAAACATGATTGAGACACACACAAGAAAAACAATAAAAACCAGAAACAACCCGTTGAAAAGGTATGTACACCAGATAACCGAAACCAGGAAGGACGTAAATTAAAACATGTTAACGCATATTTTTACATCCAACAGCTAAGGGTAATATACACCTGGCCGTAGATATTATTGCGTCTATTTAAGGTGTGTCTAGTAATTTTCTTTTACTTTGATTTACTCGGAGAAAGGTTTTCCTTGGATTCATTTCTACGAGATAAAGTTGACTTGGTGAAGAAGGCTCTATTTACTGTGTGTTCCTGTAGGAGTTGAAATACCACATCAAGGTAAAGATGAATTGTAATATTTCTATGTGTTCTGAGGCTAACAGAAATCAAATTGGAATTGCAAATATTGATACCTGCTACAGCCTAATATAACTCTAAAGCTTCATTCTATGAAACAAAAAAATCGATGAACTATTGTGAAAACTTAGCTTCAGAATATTTTAACTCTCTTAAATTCCCCAAATGTGATTTAAAAAAGCAAGTGTTGTATAAAATAAAATTTGGGGAACCATTTTGATATCCAGTCTTTTTTATTATTCAAATTTAACACGATCAGTCGATCTGAAAACTACATATCACTCTCATTGCCTAGACTAGTAGAGACTGACCGAGTGTGAACTTGGAGACTGAATGCGTGTGAACTTGGAGTGTTATTAGCCAGAGTAAGAAAGTCGGGTTTCATTATCAAACTTGGCAAAGAGTCTGACCGTTGATATTCTTGGTTTCCTTACCTCGACCATACAACAATGTTTATTAAAATGATATTTATACAGTAACATGTTTTTAAATTTGTTCCTATCGTTCCCTACACGAGCTCTGTTTTTGGGCTTCTTCCCTCATTTGTAATGGTTGCTGCACTGATCTCTTAAGTCAAATTTTCCGTACCTTGCCAGAAACAAGTAAATATTTTTTTAGAATAAATCTGTTTTGATGAGACAAACACATATTGTTCATAAATACCTCTCCCAATAATTGCGTATTCAGATTAATTTTAATCTTGAAATCCATAACTACCCACCTAGCTTAATGACAAACATCTAAATTCCAGGTTTGAATTGTCATATTACGGGGACACCAACAAAGCATCGTGCTTCTAGGTAATTTTGCATCCTTTTGATTTCTATTTCAATTCAATTCAATTCAAATAGTTTGACTTCCAAGCTCAATAAAAACATGAAAAAATAAAATTAATACCAAGAGACATTAGCAATATAACATAGAAAATAAAACTTATTTGTATTTATATAATTACAAATGTCGATAAGTAATAAATGCGTTTTAAGATTTAAGATCCAAAAGCATAACATTTCATAAATGAAGTAGACATTTAAAGGAAATCGAGAAATCCACTAAAAAGCAGTGCTTGTATTTGTGTGGATTACTCAAGAAAGAAAAAAGAAAGGAAAAAAGATATATATGAAACATCGATTTTACATGCATTTGACATACGAGAATCGCATATTTGTTTGTTTTGTTTTGTTTTTATTTAATTTGTTTGCGTTTTTATTTTTTATTTTTTCTATTAAAACATCAATAGTAAATGTTAAACCGCTGGCTGTCTTGGGGCAAACTCAAAGCGAAAGTCGGAAATGGGTTCAACATGAATCGGAAATCGGTGTACTTTCATATCGTGTGCAATGTGGATAACAATTATACAGTGCGTCCCAGAAAAAACGAAACCGAGAATTATCGATGTTTTATCATAACTTAATCACAATTATAATTAATAAATGACACATATTTGTAAAGCTTAGATCCTCCTCTTTCATTATTTTGATGCAACTCATAAGAATCATATTTTACGCATAAGTGATTTTAAAAAATTTGAAGAAAGGGTACCAACAAGTCATTGGGCAAACGGTATCTGAATTTCAAAGATAAAATCACATCTCCAGAAAGCTCATTTTCTGCCCTTTCATATGACACCTCAATCAGGAAAAATGAGCCAGGAATAACAAAGTTCTCTTTGTTTAAAGCAATGCTTGCATTTCCATAATTTTATCAAACGAATACGTTCTATTGGCTGCCTGCCCCAACAACAAATAAGAAGACGAAAGACTAGCAATAAGCTTTTATCATTTTTACTCACCACTCCGTTTCGTTGACGATCAGCCATGCATAAAGTCTTTTGTCAACTCTGTTTGAAGCTACGGCAGACAGACAGTGAAAACGAACGGTATTCAAAATAAGGTTGTCCCTGCCTTTTGCAAGCTGCCGTTTTAATTTGGAGACTTCCCTTTACTATAAAAATACTACTAAGAACTAATTATTGTAAAAGAACTTTCATGTACAGAGCTTCTTTTCAATAAAATAAATTATCCCCTGATTTGCGTCAACTACCCACTTTTGCCACCTTTAAGACTTACTTAAACAGACTATAATCACCCTATTGTTGTACCTCTTTATGTATGTATATATGTTTTTTCCCCTCTATTTTTTCTTTCTCTTTTATTATTTATATTATGTTTTCGATTGATACTTTGTAATGATTTATTCTGTTTATTTCTAATATTATGTATATTTTGTACATTGTATAAACTGGCCCCATGAAAGACCAGCAGCAACAATATAGTTGCAGCTGAAAATGAACTACCAGCCGTATTTTCTCCTTTTTCTATGTATGATTACTCTGTATGTATTTTTGTATGTATCTGATTTGATTATACGGAAATAAAAACAACAAACAACAACCTGGGTCTAGAAAGTCTCCTATAAATAAGCCCCCAAAATAATAACAATATTTAAAAACACAAAGTCATACCTATTGGCATAATAAGCAAGCCCCATAGGACCTTCTATTAGGAAGTCAGGAATATGAACCGTTAAGCCACAGTACTTTCATTCACAACACAGTGGTGATTATATACACATTTCCTTTTCTAGTGTGTTCACGGTAAGTAAGTCTATTTCATACGATTTCTTTTATTAGGCGGAGGACAATCTCGGAAAATACTGGTCAGGTGTTACATGAAACGTCAACATGATGAGGATGTCAGATCTTTACTCCATCTTGTTCGTCATAATTACTCTTACATCTATTCACCGAAGGGAGACCATTGAGGCAGCCTCATGTCATCAGGACTTCAGTCTGAAGGCTGCCTTTTGTTCTGATAAGGGATTCAGGTCTGTTCCTACAGATCTCTTACCCGATCTCACAGAACTCTACCTATGGGACAACCTTCTAACCACACTTACAAATGAGACATTTGAGAGGTATCCCAGCCTTCGTGTGCTCTCACTAGGTAATAATAACATATCTCGCATTGAGGAAGGTGCATTCAACCCCTTAAAGAACCTGGTTCGCCTGTCGATTGAAGAAAACATGTATTTACCTACTCTTAAGAAGTCAATGTTTAGTTCTCAGAGCTTGGCGGATTTTAATGCAGCATCTTCTAATTTAGAGACATTTGCAGGCAACGTTGTTGCATGCTTCGCCCAAGGGACAGTCTTGAGTCTTTCCGGAAATAAGCTGCGAAAGATAAACTGGACCAGTTCAAATCTTCTTAGCGATGTTTACCTTGATTCAAATAGATTTCGACAAATTTCAAAAGAGTCGTTTATATTTAACACCCATGTTAATACGCTAGATTTGTCTGAAAATCCGATAGAATTCATTGAAACCATCGTTATCTCTTCGTTTCATGTCAAGCAAATTAAATTGATGAATACGCGCATAGCAGTTTCTCAACTATCGAATTTCTTTCATGGCATCAGATTATCAATGTTCATTAAAGGGTTTGATTTTACAGGCGCCAAACTCCACACCATCAAGAATGGATTCTTTGCATCTCTCAAAGGAAAGAATCTAGACAAAGTTGACATTGAATTGAATAGCATTGATATGATTGAAGACAATGGTTTTGATGGTTTAGCAGGCGTTTCTCAGCTTCAGCTAGGATGGAACAATCTAGAAGAGATAGAACCAAGTGTCTTTAACGGAATGGTGGCTCTTCGTTCTCTTTCATTAGATGCAAACAGAATCCTAACTCTTAATAAATCTACCCCTTGGAATATCTCACTCATACATCTAAACTTGGCACGCAATGAACTAACAACAATCGACGGCTCGGCATTCCATGGTCTGAAAACTCTCAAGACATTAGATTTGAGTGGCAATTTAAAACTTCAAGTAATTGAAAATAACACGTTTGCCGATTTTCAATTTTTGAGTGAGTTAGATCTGTCCAACACACATATTTTTGAGCTACCTATTCATCACCTTCCTTTCCTCGCTACCTTAATCTTACAGTCTTCATATTGCCCTACAAGTCTGATCCGACCCGGTAACCTTGGCGATGAAGCGCCCTCTTTAACAACACTCAATCTAATCAACAATGTGCTTGGGCCTGAAAAGCTATGGGATTCATCCGACAACAAATCTTCTTTCTTTGGTTTGCAAAACCTATCGCGACTTGAACTTTCAAGTAATCCATTGGTTTCCATCCCATTGGGCATCTTCCAGAATTTGTCGAATCTACAAATTTTACGTTTGAATGAATGCTCGCTTGACGTATTAGAAATAGGTATATTTATAGATCTAAAAAGCCTTGTCTTATTGAGTTTGGAAGACAATCATCTAAAGGTTATTTCCACTGGGTTGTTCGATAAATTATATGATTTGCAATATCTATTTTTGTTGGGAAATGATTTGACGTACCTTGATTCTAATTTGTTCAATTACTTATCAAGTCTTGTGAATCTCGATGCTTCGGAAAATCGTATATCTGACTTGAACCGTAGCACGTTTGAACCCCTAGCGCGTCTAACGAAACTTGACCTATCTCTCAATCCCCTAGTCTGTAATTGTGATCTTAAATGGTTACCTGGTTGGTTGGAAGGGACGGTAGAGCTCATTGAGTCGATGGATACGACATGCCTCGATAATGCAGTGACTTTGGAGCCTTTTAGGGGCAAACAATTAATCACTTTTGATCCTAGAGACGAATGTGGTCCGAACATCATCCTCTACTCTTGTTTAGCCATGATAGGTATGGTACTGATCTTTGCTCTAGGATTGATCTACTACCAGCGATGGTGGATCAGATATCGGCTGTTCCTACTAAAGCTTTGCTTCGTTGGTTACGAAAAGATACACGACGATGTCGACAGAGGAGAATTCCAGTACGATATCGCCATCCTGCTCCACGAAGCCGACAGTATGTGGGTCAACCAACACTTGCGACCAGCCCTGTTGGAGCGAGTTCCAGACTTCAATCGAATCGTTTGTGGTGATCAAGAGCTAATGCCTGGTATGTACTTCCTCGACGCCGTCCACTACGCTACAGAAAAAAGCTTCAAGACTATTATCGTGATCAGTCACGCTGCCTTACAGGACCAGTGGTTCATGATGAAGTTCCGAACCGTTCTCGATCACGTCAATGACATCGGTACAGAGAAGATGATTCTCGTGTTTGTGGAGGACGTTGAGGATGACGAGCTCCCTTTCCTAATCAGACTGTTTCTCAGTGATCATCGACCGTATCTGGTTTGGCCAGACGATGAAAGAGGACAAGACTACTTTTGGGAGGAGTTGATCCGGGATCTCACGGTCAATCTCAGGTGCAATCACCTGATACCTCCTAGATGTCAGTAGTCAGCAACAACACTTCTCATTTGAAAGATTGAGAATTATGTTCCACTTGTTTCGATGTGACCCTCTTTCTCGATAATTTGGTATTTCAACCATCACATGTTCTTATCTGTACTCTTTATTTTTTTCAAATACACGTTGAAAGGGTAGACTAACAGTGACGGAAACAAGACTTGGTAACAACAATGTTATATGTATATGAAGTTCCTTTGAAATAATCCTTCTAGTTGTGATGAAAGGTACAATGTAGGGTGAGTCAGTCCTACTCTTTTCTCTTTCTCCTTTTTTTCTTCTTTATAAACATTAACGGGATTTTTCTTACATAATTTTGATCATCTGGATAAGATTTTTTATAATTTTTGGACCAAATGTAAATGCAAATGCAAAATATTGAATAGTAAATTTATGTCATTTCAAAATACAGAACGTCCTTTGGGTGAAATCTCCTAAACGTCTTGCTACAGTGTCCGAACATGTCAATTAATGGTCAAATATATGAGTATAATCTCGTTGTCATTCTCGAAAAAGAAATACCGTAATGCTAAAGACCCCTTCATGAAGCTCATCTCTGTCCAAAGTGGTCACTTTTACGGTTTCCATCGACCTGCCACTTGAAGCAAGTATACTTAAGAAAAAAAGAGAAAAATGGCCTTTAAAATTCACCCTCCTTCCCTTGAAGTGACGTTAATTCAAATAAAGCCACGCTTGTGAAAGTACATGTATAAGATAACGAGCCTAAAGTAACAGAAGGATCGCTCATTACACTGTGCATTTAGAATTTGTTAACTCAAGTACGACATTTTCTTCTGCTTCAAGTTTATGTCATATCTAATATCGCGTATGATACCTGCTCAAAAGCAGTATCAAATGTCAATCTGCACGCTGTAGATTTGCTTTAACTTCACGATCTTTTCTTATTAAAAAAAAAATCTATTCACCTGATGTGTCTGTGATCGGAATGACAATTAACTTGATTAAGGAGGTTGTTTAGAAATTCGACTTTGATATTCCATCGCTGACTGTCAATTGTTATGAAATGTTTATTGTGAATGCCCGATTACTGGTGATCTGAAGAGATCAATCTTCAAAAGAGCCGCTGTCTCGCCCAGAAGGCATTTACTTCCATGTACTGTAGAAAATCATTTCTATCTTTCGAAAGTTCAGGATCTTTAGATTAATTCTACATTGCGTAACATTTCAATCAATCACCATGACCTTCAATTTTCGCATCCCTCGGGATCGGTATTTTTTAACGTTTACCGTCACTCTGAATTATCTGCATTTATTTCATCGAAAAAAAAAGTTTTATTTTTGTGGTTCTGACCAACGGCTTTATGCTCTTATACAAAGATCTAGCGGCTACAGGGAGGGTTGGGGAGGGAAGGTGGTAGCACGTCCACATAGAGCATTTCCTAAAAGTTCTCTATAATTATAGAGTACCTTCAAGGTGTTTATTCCACCTTCATATCTCCCATATTAGCACGCTGCAAATGGACCGTCTATCCCCTTTGTTAAACTTTCTTTTTTCCAAAATCATTCAACTGTTTGATGTTTAGCACTGTTCAACGCATATAATTATGTTCAAATAACATGATCTCAACTATTTTCTTAAAATCAACTCAAGTGCAATTTCAATACCCTATTGTATGTCAATAAGAAATCATGTTCGGAATACGTAATTGTCATGTCCGCAGATATCAATTGGTGACGCACAATGCCATTGGAATTGCGTTAGGTTGATTTTTCGAAAGAATTTGCTATCGTTTTCAATGTAAATACTTTTGATGTATATCACATTGAACAGGCTCTTCTGGATAATCATAAGCAGCATTGAAATAAAATGATGTTATACAAATAATTAATGTTTATGAGTTCAATAGTACGTTAACCTTTCAACGAATGAAAATATTCGGACTATTGAACGAATGAAAAACAGTAATTATTTGTTTTATATAACATATAACCAAAAATGCACGCAGAATAGAACAAAAATGCACGGCGAATAGCAACCAAAAATGCACGCTCGATGACGTAGTCGTTCAATAGATTATTTATTGAATATCATGTGACTAACAATATATCAAATGACAAGGATCTACGTAGATGGTATATAAAACATGTATATAGACACTTTACGGAAGTGAATACTATTTCATTAACATAACCGCGTAAAGTGTGTGCTATATTGTTATTTGAATCCCGGTACATTGTGTAAAATTTTGTGATAAATCAATTGTGCAACATACAAGTACAGTCGCTTAGTCTCGCTATCAACATTCGGTATTCGGGCATTCAAGGACTTTATTCCGATACCAATACCCATTTATCTATGCTGGGACAAATGTGGAATTGAAACCGAAGGCAGTGATTTGATGCCCGTACTTCTACTGTAATTAGTGATCTACAGTCCGATGTCTTAAAATAAAACCAAGGTTCTAAAACGTTTTCTTTGCGAGTTTTCGTACTCAGTTTTGGTTTAATTATATCAAGGTAATGAGAGTAATAAAAAGTTCAAGGTAATAATATTAATGTACTTAGAGTAATGATCTCATCACAAATGAACGATGAAATGAATGATGACCGCGGTTTTTATTCGAACTCTACAATGTTTATGCTATGCCTGTTCGTGATTATGATTAACTGAAAATGATAATTAAAGCAGTTGATTTAAAGGAATAGTTGAGTTATGTTGCAGAGGGCGCTACACAAAATAATTTGTTTTTGTGAGATAATGAAAAACTGAGTGTCAAATTTGAAAGAATATACAATTTAAATGACCAAATCGTCTTTGTTTGATCAAAATCGGTTCAGAGACAGCTGAAATATCCATAAATATAACCATTTCTAATATTGTGTGCTACCACAAATATTAGATAATTTGAACAAGCCGTTGAAAAACGAGATTGCGCCTTATACGTTTTATTCCAGCCAATGCCGATGTTGGCTTTTTTGTGTAGGTTATAATACGCACAACCAGCCGGCCCGTGTATTGTTATTTAATATTGATTAATTAAACCTTTAATGTTTTTCACACACATCCGTTAAAATTCTTGAACTTCTGAGAAGAATACTGTGTCAACAAACAGCTGGACGAGGAAGTAGGAAAGATATTTGATATCATTATGAGAACAGCAATGAGAAGTCAAATACACACAATAGAATCGAAAAGTTAATTACGAAGAAAACTACGTGTACTTCAGAAAGCATAAGTCCAAATGTTTATGGGAAGAAAAGTTGTATATGGATAGTAACAATCTCATGGAAATCTCAAAATCACTTATATGTAATGATGGTTATGTCTTCGAAAAAATGTATTATTGAAAGTGAATATAAATCTCGCTCCACTTAACACTTATCAAATTTCATAACGTTCTCGGCTACATTTCCCCCAAAAATCTTGAAACAAGTAAACAATTAAATATCTTGACTTTGTCAAATCGTTAAAGTACCAGAGCGAAGGTTTTAAAATGCTTTTATCCTTAATAATATTGGTATCATTGCAAAGGTAATGTTACAATCTTTCTAATAATTCATATTTACTTTTCAAAAATTGTTACAGAATTGACTAATCTGCTATCAAAAATGATGAATTTGCTACCCGTTTTTTCCGCCCTCGATCAGCCCGCTGTTCGCTGGTACGATGTGTGACGTAATAGGTTGGGCACATGAGCGAGAGTGCTCCCAAGCCCCCTCACACAGCTCTGTCCGCTGCATGCATTATACGTATACGAAAGCCAGTCGAACGCGAAATATCCTATCACAGTCATGCGCAATGTCCGAGCTTGAGGAAGAAGTTTTACTAAATTTAGATATCGAAGTTGATGAGCACAGCTCCACAACTAGTGACAGTGATTTATTTGATTTTTGTACGTTTTAGTAGGCTATCTCCACGCCGGAGTTGCGGGTCAAAAATGGATACGAAAGTACACTAGCGCCATGAAATTCCCAAGTTCGAGCTGGCTGAGCCGAGCTGCCGCGCCGCACCGGCGCCGCTGAACTGGCGATCGATCCGTCATGCACTGGGGTGACTGACTGGGCGGATAAAAAAACAAAGAAGAATAGATGTGAGATTATATCTTGCGAATACCAATTACATATATGCACCATAAATGGAACTGCACGACATCATAAAAATGCAAAGCCAAAGGGACTCTCGCGATTTATCAACACTCAACAGCAATCACCAATCATCTTGCACATGCCTGCAAGCCATGACCGAAAACTTCACAGCAAATTACACAAAACGGAAGAATATTTGGACAAATCGATCTTCACGATTCATCCCCTCGTATTACATTACATAATTTGCTTAATATGCAATAATAAAATGTAATTTCCTGATTTCGAGAGATTGTTATTCCACTTTCATCAAAGCTGGCTTAGGTATGAATCATTCGAAGTCTGGGTAATGTATACTGAATGCAAAATACCGCACGCGAGCTGAGCGAGAGCCGAGCGAGAGGCCTAGGAATTTCGATCGTGCCCAACCTCTGACGTCATAAGTCTGTACTTCGTAATTTTATTTTTCAAGCCAGGAAAAGAAGTTCTGAGAAGGGTCTTGGAAAAAGCATCTTATCGTGTTTCATTTATATTTATAATACTTTAGAGCAGATGATTTGTGTTCATATTGGTGTTAGCTTTCAGTACATGTATAATTTGTCCATTTTGTGACATTTTGTGACATTTCTTCGCTCAGCTTCTTTAAATAGTACCTTTCACAGTACAACCATCCATGTTTGAATACACATCTACAAACAAGAGACATTTGGACGAAATCATCAGGGATATGAAACAACTTTAATGAAATTTCATAAAATGTAAACATGGAAAAGATCATTTCTTTTTACAGCCTACTTAAAATGTTGAAGAGTCATATTTTCAAGGCACATGATATTATGGACTCACATTATTTACATACATATTCATCATCAATAGGTACTTCATCAATACACACAACAAACTGTGTTATTAAACCCTCAGCTTAACTTTACTTGATATTTAGTCTGATTCAAAAATGATTCCGTGAGGAATCAACTTCATGCAATTATCAGATAAACAAATATAGAATGTTAAATTCGATCGGTACTGCATGTATGGGACAATATAGCTTATTAGACTTGCCCATACCCACAGACAGGTAGAAATTAATCACAAGTAAGGTAGATGAATCTGTTAAAAAAAGGGATTTTATTTTCTCACATAGGTGGGTCGAGGGAAAAGGGTCTAGTGACAAAAGCATGAAGAAAACGGATTTTAGGGGATATAAATAGCATCAAGTACCCCGACGGGGCACTGAAGGGGCACGAGGATTCGCGAGCATGTCAGTACCACGATATTTGATTACAATAGAGTAGGAATAACATTTGCAATCACTCACATTCTAAAGGTAAGTGAGGTAGAGAACTCCAACTGACTTATTTTGAGTTTTCAAATTTTCAATCTTTATTTTTGATACAGGTATTTGTACATCATGTTAATCATGTCTTTAGAATAAAATAGATCTACTTGTATCAATAAATATTCATAGTTGACCAAGTCACTGACATTACATTATGAAAATCACATTATCAAAACAAAATTCATGTATAAAATACCACATTTTCCTGGAAAATGCTGCATTTAAAAATACATAAATTCATATTAATCATATTAATTATGGCAATGGGAATTAGTAAGTTTTTTCTTGACGGATTAACGAGGTTAGAATTTTGAAAGCAATTGTTTTAGTTTTTTAACAAATAGATTAAAACATCAAACCTTACCCCCTCCGTTGGTGAGTAGCTGAATTTCGTGTAAGTCTCCACTTGCACTCTCGATCTTGGCTTCGAGCACGGGTTCGTTGGTGATATGAACGTGTGAATAGTTATATAAAGATAATTGTTTTTCCGACTTAAAATAGTTACAATTCTATTGACTAGTCCACTTTTAATTCTCATTTTCTCTCTTTCATTTTATATTCATTATAGCTTTCTCTTTCTATGTCTATTTCAAAATGCTCACTTTAAACCTCCGTCATCCCGCACAGACAAGCGCATACATGAGCACACACACAAACACACACCCACACACGCACATAAACACACGCGCACACGCACATGCGAATGACCCACAAAAATACCCGAGTACACAAACTCAAAAACAAACTCAGGAGAGTGGCATTCATAGCTATGATTGAGAATTTTCCCCTCAAGAAAGGTTTTTGTTTTCTCAATTTTCTACCAAAAATTTAAGTCCACAAAGTCCTGCTCCCAGAAAGGGGAGAGAGAATCTTGTCCTGATACACAGTAATGTTTCCAATTTTTGACTAACGTTGTCTCTGGTCACAGCATTTTTCCAGTAAAGACATTTCCAGTAGTCCCGTCCATTACCTTTTGGAACGTGTGAACATCGCACAGACGCATTACGTAATCCAAACATGTTTTCTATGGGACCCCACGGAAGACCAGCTTTCCAATGTCGGGTAAGCTGAATGTGAGCAATCCACCGTATCTCATGCATTGTTATTATGTTTTTATACGGAAATAAATACTACTACTACTACTACTACTAGTAGGGTATTGAAATTGCCCTCGAGCCGATTTTTCGAAAGTATCTGCATGCGACCATTTTATATAATTTATTAATCGGATTAACAGATGTTTCCCTCTCACCTTTCTGATAAGTGCCCCGTTTTGTATGACAAGCTTCATGTATGAAAATGAAAACAAACGATTACACATCACCTTAAATATAATTTGAAGATTGTCATAATTAAATCATCGGATACTTATATATGGTAGATAGATAGGTAAATGGTTTATTGATTAAAAAATTATCACTGCGGCTATGCCGATATGCGATGACTTCACAACGAAAGAGTGCATGAGAATAAAAGGCTAACAGCATCGACAAATATATAACACATAATATTCAACACATAACATTTTGTATTGTGCTATCTCAATTTGTTTTGTATAAACTAATATGACATTTGATTCGATATACATGACAGTCTTAAAAGATATATATATATATATATATTTAAGCAGTATTCTACATTTTTTATTCTTAGATCTGTAATTGGAATTGGATTTGTGATCGACTTTAATTAGTCAGTTCTATATATATTATTACATATACAAATATAAGTAATTCTATTTAATAATCTTTGTTTTTACTTTCATTTATTTATTTGTATTGTTCAGCTACTTATCAAGTGCATGAGATTTTAATTGAAAACATTAATTGACCATTATTTAGCATTGGAACTGTGATTAATTTTGTTTATTTCAATCGTATGTATATAAATGTACAGATAAAAACTAACATAGGTAGCAATAAACATCCAATGAACCGAGCCAACTAAATAAAGTTGTCATCAATTTCAATAATTCGGTTGTTCAGTATAGACATGTACAAAGCTTCAAGGATTATCGATGTATACACGGACAATAATTGTTAACTTATATGTAGTTTTCGAAATAAATTTGCAATTAATCAACATACTAAATTCATGTTTTCCTTCAAATGCGTAATAACGATAATTCAAGTATTTATTGATCTGGAAGTATTGGAATTGTGATAAGTACATAGGCTGTGGCCTTCAGCATTAGAAAAGAAAACGTTATCGCTCTCTAAGGAATCATGAGCCCAGTACACACAACCACATTGCATGATGCAGAAACACGAGAAGACAGAAACATTAAGTTGTCGTATATTTACTAGATTATTTTAAATATATAATAATATATTAACCAAAGTAAAGGGGTATGACTCATAACAATGTCTCTGTTGTTGGTGTCCCACTTAGGAAGATGCTCCGTCACCCCTAATTCATCATTGGGGGTAAAGATCCGTTTGAATTAGAATACTTTAGCATAAATTAATTATAATATTGTAGTTTGAACTTTGCTTTTTTATGTATGCCTCCATAAGCAGAAAAACCGGTACACCAATTTCTCTGTAATCAAGTTAATTATATCATTGATGACAAACTTGTAAAATGAAACCCGACAGGATAACCAACGTTACACGCATGTCCTTATACAGGATGATGTAATTCATTGCTATGTAAGTAACAATAACGAGCGATTGATTAAACTGGAGAAGCAAAGAAAATGGAACGAGATTGATACTATTTTGCCGAATATTAAACTCATTTTAAAAGCCAAATTTAACATTTCACAGCTTATTCTATGCTACCAATGGAGACATGAGAATAACTAAAAGTCGCTGGGATTAAAATAAAATGCTTCTATAACATCAAAATAAAACAAGCTGCACAAATCTTGGTTGCACAATATTAAGGCAAAAATTCCATAACTTTATAAATTATGTTGTTGAACCGATCTTCTGATAGAAACATTAGTATTAAGCGCTTTATAAATATAATGTATTATTATTTATTATTATTATTAGTATGTATATTTTTAGGAAAAAGTTGAACAGCATTGCTAAAAATCTAAATGCTCATTGAAGGTAAGATGTGCTACAAGCAGAATAAGCCTTTCGAAGTACCTAGCAAAGGCTCCGTTATAAAGCCACATAGATGTTCAAAACTGATGAAGATTTAATTCTAGGATAATATTGTTGAAGGGAAGTCTAAATTGGAGTTACTAATTATTACTTTAAATTTATTGTAGTCTGGCGTTTCATTTTGTTTGAGTTGTAACTGAAAACGAATTATAAAATCACACATCATTTTATCTAAATTTACCTTGTAAAATAAGATTTAGTTATCACCGTGTATCATGAGCGCAATCAATTAAATTATAACGAGTATATAGTTAACTTCGTGTGAATGAAGAACAAAAAATGGAGTAAAACGTTTAAAAAAGACAGATAACAATGAGATTCTATGTTGACCGTCTCAATAATAAAGATTAAAATAAGGTCAAAAAAAATCTCTTTTTTGAAAACCAAAGCTAATGATAAGCACCGCTTTTATCTGCCGATAAAGGGTTTTGAGGTGCAAGTTCAGGTGTTAAGTGCAAAATAGGTTTAACGACATACAAATTGATGAACCTTCAAATAAAATTCGACATTATCAGTCAATCGCCTTCTTTGACACATCTACATACATTTGTATGCTACGGTTCATCAGATACATAAGCAGCATTAGTGTGATCATTATCTGACCTCCTTCCATTCTTAGGTGCGCGACGCCCACAAATTACACTAAAAATAATGGAAACAGCGAGTACGATGAGGAGTGCGGTGCAGGACAATGAAATGATAGCCCATGGTGGTAGTGCTACTCCAGGTGATTGCTTGGATGGTGGTTCCGATGTCGAGTTCAGAATGGTAGTCGGCATGGTAGTCGGCATGGTAGTCGGAGGTAGGGAACGTCTTGAGACAGATACGATGTTCGATAAAGGACCTGCGTTACCACCGTCATCCCAGGCCCTTATCATGAATGAAAAGATAACGTCTGAGTCCTCACCAGGCAGAAGAATAGTGATGGACTCAAGAGTACCAGATGAAGCGACCCGGGAGAGGTTACCAAGTATGAGATCGGTATCGGTTACAGCAGCAGCGGAGGTAAAGTTGGTTCGGATTTGGGTGAAGTTATCTGAGAAACGGAGCTCGTAGTAGGTAGCTGGAGTGTACAGATGGAGGAAGAAAAGATCAAACCAAATGTCAAAATGTCAAAAAACACTTCTTAATTCAAGATAGATACTTTATTAACCTATATGCTTTATTATGCTTTCATAGCTTTCTACATCAACGTAAAACTGAACTACAATACTTCACTTATGTTCAAGTGCCAACAGAACAAAGAGCCCGAAAGAATTGTACAATAAATCATTGTTCATTCCCAACTCGTTGTATGAAAAATAACATGAGTAATGAACGAAATCGGCTAACTGAATGCAATACAGTTTCACCAGCAGGTAAATTTGACATTACGAGGACCTGATGTTATCCTAATATCCTTGCTCGTTGGAAACATCGGAAAAGCTGATGGCAAATGTGCTGACACCTCTCCATTTTCTACCAGCTATGCCCCTGCTGATCAAGAGAGGAGTATTTTACCTGTTCCTTGGTCTAAATCATCCCCTACAGCTGACCATATCAATGTCACATTTCTATTCTCATCGTATGTTCTCTCTCTGCTAGTGATATCAGTGATCTTAGATGGTGCGAGGATGTCAAAAATCAGATCAGGAGAGTAGTTTTCGACTTGAAAGACGCCCGCTGTAGTCGTTCGCTGGAACAAAAGCGACGGGGCGGGAGTGGTTAGTGTTACCACATCTCGTTTTGATCGCAGAGCATCTAGAACAAGAATGACAACAAAGAGCAAAGAGTTGACAAATATGATTGTAGATGGTAACAAATTTTAAAGGTAATTTAAGTTCTCCTTGCAAGAAAACTCTTTAAAATTTACAATTTTCCCTCTACTAAACATTGTGCAATCATACAGTTCTATTTAAGATAACTGGCATAATGATATACAATTACTTAATTCCCTCCAGATGGTATTTGATTTCTTCAAGAGGATGTTCATTCAAACATTCAACGAGACCGATACCAGACCGACTACAGACCGAACAAAAGATTACATTATCCCGAATGATAAAAACTTGGTTGGTTTGGCGGTGTGACTGCAGTATAACACGATAATAATTTAGATCAAAACGTGCTTCATGCATGGTATGTATCATACTAATAATAATAATCCGGTGACGTATCCATAAGACCACGACACCTATATGTTCAATCCATATTACACTAAACATCCAAACTTTCTATATTGAAACAAACGTTACACCCTCTGCAAGTTTCTACAGTCCAACCAGTTTATCAGGACCACCGCCAGGAGGAGGAGGGAGTGGGGGGGGGGGGTTGCTGAAATGTGGCCACTGCAAATAGTGGCCCTAATAAGGTTCTACAGACGCTACACGTTCTACACGAGGAGCCAATAATGAAGGTAGCCACTTCAGACAGGTGGTCTTGAAAAATAGATGGCCGCTAAGACTAAACATGGTAGGTACATGAATAGGACACAACTTACTGTCTGATGAAGTGGCGGTGTTTCCGTTTACATCTACCTTGACGCCATATCGTCCATTCGATGAGAAATCAAGGAAATAAGCCGAGTAAATACCATCACCTGCGATTAAATCAGCTCCTGAATATAGCACACAAAATAAACATACATCGCTGACTTTGATTGTGTCACATATTAATACACATGCTTTGGTTGATATAAGACCCCCCTCCCATCACACATACGCACATGTTCATTCCTCTCCTAAGGGGAGTTCATGTTTAAATCACTGACTCTCCCTATCTCCCTCCCCTCTCTCTCTCTATCTCTCTCTCCTCCTATTCTCTCTTTTTCTCTTTCTCTCTCTCCTCTTCCCCTTCTCTCTCTTTCTCTTCCCCTTTCTCCTCACTATCTCTTCCTTACGACAAGAGATTTAATGTTGTGTTTAATAATATTCACTCCAAAGTTTATATCATTTTCGTAACATTCCTTTTTATAGCGGTACCGCTTGCTGTGAAGATTAGATGTTTTGATTTCGGATTTATCTCAATGGTTTCTGATAAATTGTAGCTTTTCTTAAAAGTAAACAACCAAACATATGTTTATGCAAAAACGTAACATTAGATTGCTTCAAACATCTTGTATTGTTTCTTTCTAACCTAGTCCATTATCAAGTAGCGAGATGGTTATCACATTCCCTGTTGTCGAGCTAACTACTTCAGCAATCACCGTAGCGTCGATGACAGGTACGTAGTTGATATGGACATAGGCATAGATCTCTAACAGGGGAGCAGTGGTGTAGTTTACTATCTGATAGGAATGGGTAAAATATTAAGAGATTAAACGTTATACTTGTGCAAATCACAACCACGTACATGTACTATAATAGATTCTAGATGCCACATGAATAGATAATTATGATGATATTGTACAACGGTTTACATAGACCACTAGTCCTTGATATGACACTGTGCTTATTTGCTTTAAGCTCAAAGAGATGATTTATATTTTCCATAGATTCATGAAGTTTCGCTTATGACTAGCATGTTAAAGAAGACTGTACACTACGAAATAGTATACTGAGCAAAATGGCGGCTCATTCTTCAATACATCTGGATGCCTGTGTAACTGTGTCCTATAATGTGTTATGGGGAAGAAAAGAAAAAGAAAAATGTGATAGAGGGAAAGAGAGAGGGAGGAGAGAGAGAAAGAGGGGTATAGAAAGAGAGGGAAAACGGAGAGCGAAAGAGAAATAGAGGGTAGGGGAAAAGAGACAGACAGACAGACAGAGAAAGAGACAGCGAGAGAGAGAGGGGCAGACACACACAGTGAGAGAAGGAGAGAGAAAGAGAGAGAGAGAGAGAGAAAGATACACATAGTGAGAGAGAGAGAGAGAGAGAGCGAGAGACGCAAGGAAAGGGAAACTGAATAAGGGAATGAGACAGACAGAATAAATGATTGGGAACAAGATTCGTAACGTACCGATGTCCCTAAGAAGCTATTTACAACTGGAGGATAAACATCTTCAGAACGAGGTTTAGAAATCACGTCAACACTAACGTATTCCATGAGACTGTTACCGTCGTTACTGATTTCAATACTCCATACACCTGCCTAAATTAGATTTGAACAAAGGTCACAAATTGAAAAAGTCATTCAGCATTGTACAGAATACGATTAAAAAATGAATATTAATAATAAGTGGGTTGACGAAAGTAATAGGCCTTACATTCAAAGTATAGGATAATACAGTTTTTTCCTGTCTGAATTCGTTAAAACATCATTCAATTTAATCAATGATCATTCAAGCTCCCGAAAATCCTGGCCGCTTATTGCTTCCAAACATCAATTTCAAACTGTTTTCCACTCAATTTCATTATTTTCACACTGAATTTTGTTTCTTATGTTTTATATTGAAATTGGGTCAGTTTCATTCGAATTCGAAATGGCTGATCGACATTCAATTCATTTCAAATTTAATCGAAATTTAATCAAAACTAATTTTCCTTTGGTGGTGGTTGAAAATATACAGCAAATCGTCAACATATGTTAATCAAACAAACAAATGAAAATGTAAGAGACCTACCGCTATTTAAATATATAACTATTTCCGGTCGTTAGTAAGGAGAGGTTTTATCATGAAATAATGGAATTAACAAATTATTTTAAGTTAAGTTATTATACCTCTGCCTCTTCGATGGTTACGGTAATAATTTTAGAGATGCTATCAGCCTCATATCTTGCATCAGTGCTGTCTATAACGGTACCATCTGGTCCTCTGACAGTGACAGAGATGATGTCGTTGGCAGTCCATGTAATTGTCATGACAGTGTTCAGTCCTAGAAAAGCGTCAATCACCACATCGGTAGTGTGGATCGAGCTAGTGGCTAGCACGGCTAGTGTAATCGTTGAACTCTGAACCTGTAACATGTGTAACGTGGACGGTAGGCTAGTCAAAAATTTACAGTATCTTAATTTTTCCCATAAAGAATTAATAGATCATTCCTATTACATTTGGAAAACATTACGTTTATTTGTCTGTGTGGCCCAAATTAAGAGTAATTTAAACGTAGGTAATTGGACATGACGTATGCGATATACCGTTCCTAGTCATATCTGCTTATGGACTGAATGTTTATGCCCGTCGCACTCGCGGGGTCGTGTGCTAATATAGGGCTGCGTCAGCGTCTAGCGCTGCCTTTTAATACAGCATGTAGGCCTAAGATATACATCGTACAAAAACTGAATGATGTAGAAGGAATATAAACGTTGCGTTTATGTTGCTATCACAAGCTTGATTGGCGTAGGTATATAATGCAATGGAATGACGTATGGCTGCGTCAGCGGCTGGCGCTGTCTTTGACCATGGACCGCCCATGCTTTGACGTGCCAAATGAGAGTAATATCGGGTGAAATGCAAAACGAACAGAGCAAACATTACGTTGATCAGTTGAAATACTGGTGTACATGCCCCCATAACCTTTAAAGGTAAAGACCAGTTTTGGAAACGCCCCTCTCTCCAAAAAATGAAATGGAAGCTCTCATTACCAATCATGTGAAAGAATATATTTTGACTAATACATGATGATACAAATTTTGCCGGGAAAGTCGGGAAACCGCCTACTAATTGATATATTTGGTAAATTATTATATCTATTGGGACCAAATAGATATCGCGCACGTGGTCGCGTAGTCCCATATACATCTTTCTGTGTACAGTGCTTGTAACTTTACCAAGACTGGGCCAAATTTCTTATCATTTTGATGATTCCAGAACCTTGCAGTACACACCAATACTTATATGCTAGATGATCAACCTTTTCTGATCGATTCCACAACGTTTCTTTCACAATGCAATCGCATGACCAGAACTGGTCTTTATCTTTAACGTGATCGAAATGACGCCTCGCGTGCAAAGGGTATAGGTATACACCTCCCGCAGCTCTCTCTCTCCCACTCTATCTATCTTTCTCTATCTCTATCTCTCTAACTCTTTCTATCTCTCTTGCTCTCTCTCTCTTGCTCTATCTCGCTCTCTTGCTCTCTCTCTCTCTCTCTCTCTCTCTTTCTCTCTCTCCCTCTCTCTCTCTCCATATAAATATATATCTCTCTTTATCTATGCATACATGCTACGTATTCTTCTGTAACATTATTATCTAATATTGAATCGAATTGAATTGAATTTATTGATTCATGAGTCATAACATAAATTATTCTTCCATTGGTTTAATTAACAAAGGACAAGTCACAACAGAAGTAATATACGTAACAATGAAGTGTACGCAATAATAAAGGCCTACATTGTGTAAACCAAATTTAAAAAAGTCAGAACAAAAATTCAAATGAGGTTGTATGGTTTAATCTGTTAATATTCATGCATATGCTGACCTGTATTGGTGCAGAAGTGGCAACACTCTGTGGCCTTTGTGCTATAATTGACACAAAGGCGGAGATGACGCATTGTGCGCTCCCTCCGTCAGCACACGTTGCCGATGTACCGCCTGTCATCTGGGCTAGCTCTTCCATCTGGATGTCGGCTTCGTAAAAGGCGATTGAATGCACAATAACCCCTGAACTTTCGATGTCATCCAGAGTTTCAGCTATTCGAGTTCCAGTAGTCTCCTCTCCGTCGCTGAGAAGAATGAGATACACACCTCGGGAATCCATGCCGTTGAGTTGGGCAACCTATGATCATGCATTGAAATGTCTTTGTATGACCATGAAGCCATAAGGCAAATATTGCAAATGATAATTATGTGCTTGTATTTTCGATAAGAGGCTTTACTCTTTTTGTAATGAAGAAGGGCGACGTCAGGGACGATAGTGAATGAAATTAGGGTTATACAGGGTGGCTCAAAAGAACACAACACCCGAGATCTGCATTTTCAATGACAGATCTCAGGTTCGCTTTCTTTGGTTTGCCATCCTATATGAAAACAGCCAGCAGGGGCTGACAAGGATTGAAATTTACTCCTGCAAGTCAGGGCCGACCATGCAAACACTCTACCACAACCGGTCCTCGACCCGACCATATATCGTCCGACATGACAGCATATACGATTCACATGGAAGATTTGGTGACATTACCAATCAACCTCGCGAATCGGTCAAACAATTAGATAGTTATGAGTTGTTTTTACAATACACATGATAATTCAAACTGGTTGTATCTGTATGTCACCGTAATGGAATATGGGACAACTTTCCCGATAATTCCAACAAAATGACTGAAGTGTCGTTTTTTAATGTGCATTACTTGATGGATTCTTTTCCTGTTTAGAGGTTTATGCTCTCTATAACACACTTGAGTACTGCCCCAAAGAGAGAAAGACACTTGGGGGCGGGGCGGAATTAATGGCACAGTGTATTTAGTGTATAAAAAAGGGAGAATTCGATAAAAGTTAACTGTAGATCTCAATACAAAATCTTTACCACCGATATTTCAACTGTTCAGCTAGGAGAGAGTTGTTCGTAAAAACGTCACCATCGACTGACTGAATGGTCAATTTGAAATGTGCATAGATTTTAGTCATCTCATCGGTCAATTTTTGCCATCCTGTTTCTCATATTTTCTGCCAATATACAAATGATCTTATAGCAAAGGTTGTTTCGCCCCTAAAGCACATGTTATTAAGCCAACTTTGAAAATTAGGGTTTTTTAGGGGGGCGCACGCATGTCAAAATGTTTAGGTCTGGAAAACTGATTTCCTTTCCAAAATATATCGACTACCGCACCCCGCCCCTATGAAGCCAATTACGGTCTGTATACTCCATTGTTCAGAATACATTTAAGCTTTCATACATTTCACTTAGGTTAGACTATTAAACATTTTCCTAAGGTATAGATCACAATATTACTACAGTTTCTTACCTGGATAGCTTTCAGAATGCCGCAACCAATACATGTATATCCACCGGCAGATGTTGGAAGTTGAGATGCCAAATCTTTCCTCGATTTGACACTGGTGAGTTCAGTCATGTATGAATCCACTATGGCTCGGGAATTGAACTCGACAATGGCAACGTAACTATTATTAGGTACTATACTCTGGATGAAGTTCTTGGCCCCTATAATCATCTTGTCGAAACGCTCCCCCTATTTAGGAAGCAGAGGAACAGGCGCCGTTATGATACAGTCTACGAGTAGAAGCAGCGAATAAATAAAACACTCTTTACTCAAATATCGTGTTTTGAAGTATTTTAGAGTAAGTTGGTGATATGAAATCACACTCCCGATACAAGTATTAGTTGCAAAAGCATAATCTTTGATTGTATTCATTGAATGCAATCAAACAAAATTAAAGTTCAAACTTGCTTTGTATATATTGTTTAAATCGTTTTAATTCCCCGATTGATGACTTAAAGCCGTCGCATATGTTACAACCCTACTCCAATTAACTACATTTATAAGATAATTATGATAATAATAATAATATGTTCATTTATATAGCGGTCTCACACAATTGGTTTTTCAGCACTTCACATGAAATCAATAAATAAAAACGTCTTCAAGGGCTTCTTAAAGGTATTGAATCCACGGAATGTAAAACTATATTTATTTGAATTATTCCTGATTGGGGTATCTCAATAGCCATATTATAGTATTTACGACATTGCGGTGCGCGGTAACCTTCCAGTCAGAAAAAAGACACAAGCCGACTCTGATCGGGTGCGCCGTAACACCAGAGCCACATTGGTTAGGAGAGTTTGGCCAACCCGGTTCCGGTTGGGCAAAATCTGGCGAATACTGCTTTGTTTGGCAAGCAAACAATATACACACGCCATGTTGTGACCAAGTAAGACTAATTTGGCCAAACTCTGTGTATAGATTGCTCTGAGGAGCACGATTGTTCCGTATTATACCCATCGTGTCTTTTCTCCCAATAGAAGGTACATAAGCAAAGTGATACTGGCCTAAAGAGATGTACACTTACATCCATGGAACCACTGGTATCTAAAACAAGAACAATCCTCAGAGATCCGGCCGGCTGCACGACAATAAAGTTTGGTGATGTGTCGGTATCCTCTGGCAAGGAAGGACTGTTTCCATTCAGAAAATCAGTCGATTTCAGTATCACTTCCAAAACGCTTTGATAGTCGCACTTCTTATTCTGTAGGTTAGGAGCCTCGTAATTATGATACCCCACCTGGCCTCGGCGGTTGTGGCAGAACATGTCAATCTGTGCATTCAGAAGGGTAAGAAGAAGTGGGACAATTTCATGATAAAACCCTCATTAAGGTATGGAAACTCAAGTTTAATTAATAATATCATATCAATGCCATATTTGTTACGATTTTGCAGCCATGGAAATATTGCAAAATTCACTGGTAAGCACTGGTATTGTTATGCAATGCGCTCCACAACAGCCCTACACTCCTCAAAGAAAGAAGAATACAGAGCCCAACAAGAGCAATTCATTTAGCAACTTTCCTTTTGACCTTGCCACTTATTTTGATGTAATGCCAGTCCATGACTTAAAATCGTAACAACTGGGGTATCATTTTAAAGAAGAATAAAGACACCTTCTTATGATACTCAACGTAATGTTAATTATGCCATAACAAGAGAGATACAATCAATCAAACTTGACTTTCAAAACTTTAAAACCCTTTCGTAGTTTGTGAACACATGGGTGACGATTACGTTCAGAGGGTCTCCCCCTCTTCTCTCCTCTCTAAACAGATTTCGACAAATTTCAAAGAGTGGTATTTTTAAAACAAACATTTAATGTCTAGAAATCCAATAGAATTCGTTGAAGCCATCGTTATCTCTTCGTTTCATGTCAAGCAAATTGAATTGATGAATACGCACATAGCAGTTTATCAACTATCGAATTTCTTCCCTGGCGTCAGATTATCAATGTTCATTAAAGGGTTTGATTTTACAGGCGCCAAAGTCCACACCATCCAGAATAGATTCTTTGCACCTCTCAAAGGAAAAAATCTATACAAAGTTGACATTGAAATGAATAGCATCGGTATGATTGGAGACAAAGATTGTTATGGTTTAGTAGGCGTTTGCCCATAGGGTATCTTTCAGAGTTTATCGAATTTACAAACTTTACGTTTGGATGAATGCTCGCTTGAAGTATTAGAAATAAGTATATTTACAGATCTGAAAAGCCTTGTCTTAAAGTACCAGAGCGAAGGTTTTAAAATGCTTTTATCCTAAATAATATTGGTATCATTGCAAAGGTAATGTTACAATCTTTCTAATAATTCATATTTACTTTTCAAAAATTGTTACAGAATTGACTAATCTGCTATCAAAAATGATGAATTTGCTACCCGTTTTTCCGCCCTCGATCAGCCCGCTGTTCGCTGGTACGATGTGTGACGTAATAGGTTGGGCACATGAGCGAGAGTGCTCCCAAGCCCTCACACAGCTCTGTCCGCTGCATGCATTATACGCGTATACAAAAGCCAGTCGAACGCGAAATATCCTATCACAATGTCCGAGCTTGAGGAAGAAGTTTTACTAAATTTAGATATCGAAGTTGATGAGCACAGCTCCACAACTAGTGACAGTGATATATTTGATTTTTTGTATGTTTTAGTAGGCTATCTCCACGCCGGAGTTGCGGGTCAAAATGGATATGAAAGTACACTAGCGCCATGAAATTCCCAAGTTCGAGCTGGCTGTGCCGAGCTGCCACGCCGCACCGGCCCCGCTGACCTGGCGATCGATCCGTCATGCACTGGGGTGACCGACTGGGCGAGACATTTTCTAATGTTTAGAAAGTGTAGGGCTATTTTGGCAAATTTGACGGATGTGAGATTATATCTTGCGAATACCAATTACATATATGCACCATAAATGGAACTGCACGACATCATAAAAATGCAAAGCCAAAGGGACTCTCGCGATTTATCAACACTCAACAGCAATCACCAATCATCTTGCACATGCCAAGCCATGACCGAAAACTTCACAGCAAATTACACAAAACGGAAGAATATTTGGACAAATCGATCTGCACAATTCACCCCCTCGTATTACATTACATAATTTGCTTAATATGCAATAATAAAATGTAATTTCCTGATTTCGAGAGATTATTATTCCACTTTCATCAAAGCTGGCTTAGGTATGAATCATTCGAAGTCTGGGTAATGTATACTGAATGCAAAATACCGCACGCGAGCTGAGCGAGAGGCCTAGGAATTTCGATGGTGCCCAACCTCTGACGTCATAAGTCTGTACTCCGTAATTTTATTTTTCAAGCCAGGAAAAAAAGCTCTGAGAAGGGTCTTGGAAAAAGCATCTTATCGCGTTTCATTTATATTTATAATACTTTAGAGCAGATGATTTGTGTTCATATTGGTGTAAGCTTTCAGTACATGTATAATTTGTCCATTTTGTGACATTTTGTGACATTTCTTCGCTCAGGTACTTTAATGAGTTTGGAATACAATTATCTAAAGGTTATTTCCACTAGGTTGTACGATAAATTATATGATTTGCAATATCTATTTTTGTTGGGAAATGAATTGACATACCTTGATTCTAATTTATTCAAGTACCTATCAAGTCTTGTGTATCTTGATGCTTCGGAAAATCGTATATTCGGCTAGAACCGTAGCACGTTTGAACCCCTAGCGCGTCTAACGGCACTTGAACTATCTCTCAATCCTCTAGTCTGTAATTGTGATCTTAAATGGTTACCTGGTTGATTGAAAGGGACATTAGAGCTCATTGATTCAATGGATACGACATGCCTCGATATTACAGTGACTTTGGAGCCTTTTAGGGGCAAACAATTAATCACTTTTTATCCTAGAGACGAATGTACGTGGTCCGAACATCATCCTCTACTCTTGTTTAGCTATGTTAGGTATGGTACGGATCTTTGCTCTAGGTTTGATCTACTACTAGCGATGACGGATCAGATATCGACTGTTCCTTCTAAAGCTCTGCTTCATTGGATACGAAGAGATACACGACGATGTCGACAGAGGAGAATTCCAGTACGATATCGCCATCCTGCTCGACGAAGCCGACAGTATGTGGGTCAACCAACATTTGCGACCAGCCCTGATGGAGCGATTTCCAGACTTCAATCGAATCGTTTGTGGTGATGAAGAGCTAATGCTTGGTACGTACTACCTCGACGGCGTCCACTACGCTACAGAAAAAGCTTCAAGACTATTATCGTGATCAGTCACGCTGCTTTACAGGACCAGTGGTTTATCATGAAGTTCTAAACCGTTCTCGATCACGTCAATGACATCGGTACAGAGAAGATGATTCTTGTGTTTGTGGAGGACGTTGTGGATGACGAGCTCCCTTTCCTAATCAGACTGTTTTTCAGTGATCATCGACTGTATCTGGTTTGGCCAGACGATGAAAGAGGACGAGACTACTTTTGGGAGGAGTTGATCCGGGATCTCACGGTCAATCTCAGGTGCAATCACCTGATACCTCCTAATTGATAGATATCAGTAGTCAGCAACAACACTTCTCATTTGAAAGATTCAGAATTATGTTCTACTTGTTTCGATGTGACCCTCTCTGGATTATTTGGTATTTCGACCATCACATGCTCTTAACTGTACTCTTTTTTTAAAAAAATACACGTTGAAAGGGTAGTAAGACTAAAAGTGACAGAAAGAAGACTTGGTAACAACAATGGTATATGTAAACGAAGTTTCTTTTAAATAATTCTTCCAGTTGCGATGACAGGTATGATGTTGAGTGAGTCAGTCCTATTCAGAGCGCGTTGCGACAAACTTTTTTTTCTTTCTTTATAAACATTGAAGGGTAGCACACCCACATAGAGCATTTCCTAAAGGTTCTATAAATAGAGTACATTCAAGGTGTTCCTAAATGTTCATTCAATCTTCCATATCTCTCTTAATAGCACGCTGCAAATGGACAGTCTATTCCTTTTGTTAAACTTTCTTTTCCAAAATCATTCAATCGAAGGGCCTATCTAATGTATTTGGACATATAGCGAAAATATGAAAAAAGAGATTAAGAATGAGAAAGAAAAAGAGAACTATATTCTTCTTATCATGTTACTTTTACCTTCAAGTAACATGATAAGAAGAATATATGAAGTTTATTGGAGTATTGTATAGAATTAGGCCTTTTATTCCTCTGAGAATTTTAACCAATATATATAACACATTGATCTTACTATATCATTCTTATTGTAATATAGTATGGAGGAAATGTGCAAATACTTTAATAAACAAGCCATATGTATTACAAAAATGGCTCTGTGTGCAATTACCAACTTTCATTCCTGAACACCAAGTGATCCTCTTATAAAGAAGCTTAGAGTCTTAACTATTTTTGACATTTGTAAATTGCAAACTGCATTATTTATGTACAAATACTTCAACAACTTGTTGCCTCAGGTTTGTAATGATAATTATGTTCATGTTAAACTCTGAAATTCATCAGTACAATACCAGATATTGCAATAGACTACGTGTGCAATTGTTGAAGTACGAATTGTCCAGACAGACAGTCCAGGGAGGTGAAAGAAAGGAGGTGAAACTCTTGTAATTTATTCAAACTCATTCGTGAGTTCTAAAGCGTAACAATGGGATGTGTAACATTCCACTTGGCTTTGAAGTTACATGCTCCGAACCGCGCTTCCACTGCGGGGACTTTCGGAAGCCAGGCACCAGTTTTACATTTATTACAAAATATTAAATTACCGGCAAAATTTCAGTGTAAATCAAAAATTTTATTTGGGGATTGTATTGGGAAAAGTGCATCAAACAAATTTTCAAATTTAGTACTCCGTCCTTCCTATAATTTGTGTGCCAGAGTTGGTAAAAGAAAAATTACATCCTGACAAAAACTCAATATTTTAGGATAATGCGCTAATTTGTGCATGTTTTAATGTCCCGTTATTTAATCCATGATTTACACAACATTAAGTTTGCTAATGCGTGTTTTCGCGTGTTTTTTATATTTTGAAGTTAAAAAAGGATGAAATTACACAAGTTTGTGTTCGCTTGTTCTACTCTTTACACATTCAACAATGGATGAGAAATCATTGAAAGGGACAGCGAACAGTTGCTGCGATACCATTTTCTGATGTAGGAATTCAAAATCCTGAAATTTCATGCGCTCTTTTATCTTACCACCTGGTCAACAGTTGCAGATAAGCGCATAACTTTTCGGCGGCGTGAAGCATGGGGTCAAAGGAGAGCGGTTTGATTCCAGTCCTTCTCTATCACGTCCCTGGACAGTCCGAGACTTGGGACCTCAATTATGGAATTCATTACCTGATGACATAAAAAACAGCCCATTGCTTGCCTCTTTCAAACGTAAATATAAACAATGCCTTTTGAAATCCAAAAATATGTTGATTATTTAACGTTACTATACACCACCTGAAGTATTTATGCCCAACTATTCTTTGTGCATACTTCTCCTTTACACAGACCGCCTGTTATCACTTTTGTTGTGTTCTTAACTATGTTTTGTACTTAATTATAAATATTTAATTTCTTCCTGGAGACAAGCCCTTGATAGGTAAATGGCCTCTGCTGGCCCCACCACAGTCTCAAGTATAAATTATAGGTGCTCTAAATTCTTTCTAATATTGTTATGCTATTTTCTTGTTTTGTTGTGTTAATCACATATTGTATGTACATTGTTGTATGTTTTTTTATGAGAGATGGAAATAAATAAAATTGAAAAATATGACGCCTCCCATTCCCTCCTATTAAATTTTCTCATATTCCATCCACCGGTGACCGATACCGCCCCCCCCCCTCACATGCAAGTAGTACTCCTCACGCTATAAGCCACTCTTACTAAGCAAACTAATACATATTAATTTTTATTTTTATGAAATGTGTATATATATTAGTAACTGTTTGTTGCCTATCACTGTTCAACGCATATAATTATATTGAAATAACAAGATCTCAACTATTTTCTAAAAATCAACTCAAGTGCAATTTCAATACCCTATTGTATGTCCAAAAGAAATCATGTTCGGATTACGTAATACGTCATTGTCATGTTCGCAGATATCAATTGATGACGCACAATGCCATTGATATACTTTTGATATACATAATAATGCACAGGCTCTTCCGGATAAAGAACCGGATAAAGAAACCCACACTGAAATGAAATGATATAAATGTATATAGACACATAACAGAAGCTAGTGAATGCCATTTTATTACCATAACCGAGTAAAGTGTGTGCTATATTGTTAATGTAATCCCGGTAGGCCTACATCGTGTAACATTTAGTGACAAATTATTTGTGCAACATACAAGTACAGTCGCGTTAAGCTTAGTCTCGCTACCATGATTTGGTATTCAGGCATTCAAAGAATTTATTCCTATATCGATACCCATTTACCCATGCCGGGAGAAGTGTGGAATTGAAACGAATGCAGGGATTTGATTCCCGTATTTCTGCATTAATTAGTGATCTACAGTCCGATGTCTTAATAACAACTATTAAAAATAAAACCACAATTCAACAACGTTTTCTTTGCGAGTGTTCAGGCTCAGATTTGGTTTTAGATTTGGTAATAAAAAGTTAAATGTACTAAGAGTAATGATCTCCTTATAAATGAAGGATTGCCGAGGTTCTTATCTGAACATTTCAAAAGATTCTCTGATCTAAATAATGCCTTAAAGGTTGACCTCAAGGTTTATTCATCCTCTCAGAGATCCCTTATTTTCGCTGTGCAACAAATATTTGACATTGCAACTTATTTTTAACTTCCTTTTTCTAAAATCAGTCAAACGAAGGGATTACATATCTTTAAGCATAACTCCAGACGGGAAAGCCCCTAAAATTTCCAGATCTCATCATTCATACCTCTTTAGAATATAATAACAAGAACAATATTGGGTTCTTGTCTAGCGCTCACGTCTGTCAGACTTAAGACTCCTGGCGCCCCACAATATGCCTATTGTTCAGTTCGATACGTGGCTTAATTTAGCATCGATTTGCAGAGAGAGAGAAGAAGAAAAATGAAATGACAGTAGAAATGCGTGCTCATGTATGCTTGCATAAGTAAAACATCTTAACGAAACAGTTTGTGTAAACATACAAAGTTTTATTCTTGTTGTTTCTTTTATAAGCATTAAGTCTTACCGAGTGTATGTTGGATGCAAACATTAACGATGCCATGGCGGTTTGCCCACTGGCATGGGGCACGAATCTGCATGAGTCGGGTAAATTCCCACTCGGATTTTGCTGACATCGACTTTCATTTTCATCAAGGAGATCTCCAAGAATTTGCGAAGAGCATCTTGTTCCTTCAAAGCCGTCACCTGTTATGGCGTTCGATTGGTAGTAAGGTTCAGCATCGGTCCCTGGCACGTAATCCTCGTCAAACACACCCCAACGGAGTTTGGCAAACTGACGGGCAATCACTTTACCTTCATCGAACAAATCAAAATCATATAATTATATAATCATATCATATAATTCTATGAAATTATGCGTGGAAATAAATGAAGCATAAATGCTTAGAAATAGTTGTTTAAAATTGCATTTAATGCATATTTCCCATATATCACCCTTTAAGGACTAACAAAATCGCAAAGATATTCAGCCTAGTACAATTTAATAGTCTCGGGCGACATCTTTGCCGGGACAAGGGGAATATGAGCCGTATTATACAAGAACATGATTTCTATAGGCAATACAATATAGTTAGATTGAAATGGGTTCTTCCCTTGAAAGTGATTGCATGGCAATATCCTCATTTTCTGCAAAGTAGACGATCATTTGATAATGATTTTTGATACATATTCTATTTTATATCCCGCATACTAAGAATCTTGCAATCTGATTGGTCTAAACGAGGTCACATGATAAATGATAGATTAGTACTATCACCCTGCGATAGTACTTTTGTACAGTATTTTTTTGCTGCTGCCCCACTTGCCCATTGAATAAGCATAGCAAAGTAGGTTACGCGAAATGATATCGATATCTACCGATATCTGCTGAAGCTAAACTGTCTGCAGAATCAGAACGCCGCGAGCGAAAACCTAGTTCTTTTAATAATGTACAATTCACTTTAAATAGACCTTATTGCCGATGTGGGATATAAAACAATATTAACCGACTACGAGGGTAATGGTACAAACTATCATCGCCGAGGTGATCGATCGGGGCTACTATCATCACGAGCCGCAGGCGAGGGATGATAGTAGCCCCGAGATCACCGAGGCGATGATAGTTTGTACCATTACCCTCGTAGTCGGTTAATATTTGCTTACTAAAAATATATAGCTGGGTCTGTTCAAGACTTGGAAGTTTATGATTATGTGGCTTCTATACCTCCTTTTTTATCAAACATTTCCAGGTTAACATTTGACGTTCAGGATTGTAATTCCATCATCTCATACCCCTCTATTAAATATGTGTTTGTGCTTATAATAATGAAAGAGAGAAGAAACTAAGTAGTTGTCAAACTTGAAAAACAAAATTTCGGTGGAACTGTTCGTCTTACCAGAATCTCCAAATTGATTTTCGCGTAAGTCTTGGTTGATGAGGAAAGTCTTGGATAAATGCATGAATCTTCCTTGTCGTCCACAATTGAATGGGTTATCAACAAAAGGACGATGATTAGACTGTTGATTAGTAACGAGAACGTTAGCATTCTCATAGGCTTCGCGTTGTGCAACTTGATACTCTGAGTTTCTAGACCAAGTGGGCGGAACTAAGATCGTGATCGTCCCAAAGTAGACCCGGCGATTGGTGGCGGAGAAAAGGACAGAAGACCCGGCCCTGAAGATATCCTGTGTTTATAAGACAAAACATCAGTACTTTCTGGGAGTTTTCAAAATATAAAAGGGAGCTAGGTTTCCATTTGAAAAAGTAGGCCATCATTTTGACCACACCCTTAAAAACTGAATCAGGTTTGTCTTAACGTGTGATCAGTTGGGGTCATAGAAATCATGGTAAAAAAATCTTTTATATAAACAAATTCCTGAATTGAAACCATTTTCTTGTGAATTTATTATTTCTACAATTCGAATCTGCAATATACTTTTCATTTTTGAAATAATTTATAATCGAAACTCTAATATTATCAAAGTCGGGCAATGTTTTCTTTATTTTGCAGGTATACACCATCTGTCGCACCACAATCAGTATACAATTCAATGCATAATTATTTGAACCTCTTAAACCAAATAATTTATCTTGTAGTGAAAATATTATTCTATTTCCGGTTCCAGTATATATCCAGCGTTCCAACCTATCCCAAATTTGTTTAACATGCGTACAATCACATAGCAAATGTATAACTGTTTCACTCTGTTCATTACAAAATGTAGATTCTTTTCTTGGGACTATATTAATTTTAAACAGTAAATCATTTGTATATAATATACGTTACAAAACCTTAAACTGAAACCATCGTAAGTCCACGTCAATGGTACAATTAAATCCAATGGAACAATATGTGTCCCAACTCTTGTCATTCAGGTCGAAAATGCATTTCCATTTAAGAAAACTTTTACATTGAGCACTAATTTTTTTTGCTCCCGAAAATTTGAAAATCGCGCCGGTCGAAAATTCGCTCAGTGGAGGGGGAGGGTAGTGAGCACTAATTTTTTTTGGGGGGGGCACGTGCCCCTGTGCCCCTGGATCCGCCAATGATATCTATCATTTGACCCCTCCGTCTGTATAACTTTGTGACATTTGATTTCTACTTATTTTTCAGGTTTCTTTCCCCCATATAAATCTATAAAAGTGAGCATTTATATCTTTCAAAGATTTTCACCTGGATTAGGGAGAGACAAAATAAGGTAGTTTAATTTGGATACCAACAACGATTTAACGACAGCGACTCTTCCAAGAACAGTTAAGTATCGTCTTAACAACGATGTCATTTGATTTCTGATTTCTTTAAATTTTTTCATTATAATTGTGAATAATTACCAATTTGTGCAAATCCGTAGAAAAGTCTATACCAAAATTCCTGAATTAATCATGAAACGCCCAAATTAGATTTCTATTCAAAAGAACACCATCTCTCTTGTTTGTATATCCTCCAATCCATATCGCATGTGTCTTATGTATATTAACTTTTAAACCAGACATTGCATTATATTCATCTAACATGTTTAATGCTCTGTTTAATTCTATTACTGACCCGTTCAGTGTTAGAATCTGCATACTGATTTATTTTAAGTTGTCTATCAGGTAAGCTCAAACCAACAATGGAGTCGGAATTTCTAAACAAAATACCTAGTACTTCAGCGCATAATAGAAATATATCATCCCACAGGGGATCTCCTTGACGACATCCTTGCTCGACTGAAAATCTTGGAGACAGATGTCCATTTATCAATACACAGGTTGAGCATTTTCATAGAATACATTAAACCATTTTACAATAGAGGGACCAAACTTAAAAAATTGTAATACTTTTCTAATAAAATCGTGTTGCTCAATAATATCAGAGGGGACTTTTTTATTTATGGAATTATTCAAATAGCAATGAAACAAACTTTATCCAATAGACATGAAAGAGATTAGTCTTGCGCCTGACACCCGCCCATACACGCATACGCACCAATAAAATTATGTCCTTGAATTCTATACTCATGGCCTACATCTAAATTCCTATAATCTTTTTCATATACGTTTTAAGTCTCAGCATATTTAAGCAAATCGATACTAAAGTCATTCTATATAGCACTTAACTGCAAAACACACTTTGGAATTCAATAAAAGAGAATCATTAGATTAAAATAGATTAATTTGAATGAACGAAATGCTAAATTTGTCGCTCCATATTAAATTTGAATGTGCGAATGGCAGTATTACGTAATCATGTGATCATGTCATGCTAAATTGAATGAGCGCTTGACAAAAAGCATGCATTAAACTAGACAGAAATAACCGTCTAATATGGGTCATTCTTTAATAAAACTGACATTTGTTGACATTCCCCATACACAGACGGTACCCCATACGGCTCGCACCACGGGGAGAGATTGAGCCGATTTTGGTCTGATTTTAGGTCAAAAACTTTCTCCCACGATTTTCTTTATTTAGATCTAATTTTCTGATTTATAAATCAGATACAAAAATACTATGTCTATTTTTCTCCTATGTACAGTTATCAATTTTTTATGACTTATTTCTAAATGCGAAATTTACAGACTTACGTATATGAGTTATCCAATTTTTATCTCAGAACCAAGGAAACGGTACGTTCATGCATTCGAACTGGTAATCTATGACATGACCCGCCCGATATATTTCCGGGTCAACCGACCAAAACAAGCCCAATGGCCAATCAGAGCACGTGTTTGATATTGGACTTATGAATATTCAAACATCACTGGCTCAAGCCGGGCTGACTCATACGTAGCTATATATTGGACGTTCGAAAAGAAAAAATGAATATTCATCAACTTAAACCAAGACGGCTGACAACAAATCTTGTTGACTACAAGACTTTCTCGGATTAATCATTAATATAGGATCTAAATGAGCAAGCTATCGTAAGTCAAAGTAGATATTTCCGGGTCATTCTTATGGCTATTTAGATTCAGTGTAATATTGCAGCCAAAGTGGATATATGAAGACGTAAAGAGTGAAAAACTCGTTGCATATCTCATTCATCGCGGTCCGGCCGAACCGAACCATTCGTTCCCACACTACCCCATTGACGTACTTCAGTCTATGTATAGAGGCGGTCAGAGGAGCCAGATGCAATCTCAGCGGAACAACCGTCGATATCAGAGACTGAAGCTTTCGGTCTAGCATTAAACATGAATTTGTACGTAAAAAATGTTACGATTGACTAAAATACGAATTAGAATGCACGAATGGAAATACCGTCTCGAAAGAATTTCCCGAGGGAAAGATATTCAAGATTAATTTGGCTTAACAACGAGAAATGTAACCCTCTCCAGCCATCAGATCCATCAACAGCTGTCCTTATCAATGCTCAGATCCCATCTGGCTTTACAATATTACGAAATGTTACGCAACGCCGTCTGCTTCCCTAAGTTCTCTATACACTCGGTCGTAAAAATATGCAGGCATCGACCTTAGAAGTTATGCGTGGCACCGCAAAAATTACGTCATGTTCAGTGAAGATGTATATATAGCTATAACATATAAAATACAGAATTCACAACATATGACCAATGCAACTCTCTATTGGTTATTAAATGCTTTTTTTCGTGCTCGGATAACTCTACTGTACTGAAGACATAGCCATTTGAACCAGCGAAATCGACCAAGGAAATCGTGAGTTAGAGCGAATGTAAGGATCTCATCATCATGATTTTCTCATCTAGTAATTGACATTTTCCGCAAATTTCAGCAATTTGTACATATATAGCTAGGGAGGTAGTCCAAAGGTTTATCTCTCAAAACAACTAAATTAAATTGTGTTATATGTTTGCGCATTATTTTGTTGGATGAGGGTTAGAAGTTGTCTATTCATCACCACTTTTCTTCCCAAGTACGGGCCTGCAACGCATAAGCCGCCGTGCTCGCTGGGCTTGGCTGTGGGTGGAAAGGGAGGACGTACGTAGCGCTACTAGGGAGCTGTGCGGTCTCGGAGGGGATTAAGGAGATTACGGTAGGGGAAACAAAAGACGCGCGGTGCCACGGATGACTTCTAACCGGCCTCTTGGACGGGATCTCCATTCATTACAGCTTCCTGCACAGATCATGAAATTGAACTATCGAATGAAAGGCCGGGTTTTAAATTGAGCTGAATGCACGCAACATGAATTGGGTCGGCAAAGTTGCGACATTGGCCGGGAAAACCTGTAATAATGGTAACTTATTGATAAACTCACTCTCATAACAAAACTTTGCACAAGACACGATGAGGATCTGCATTGGCAATACAGAATGGTACAGTAAACGTGGCCAATTCTATTTTATTGTGCATGCTGTTTAGAATTTCATTGCGATCAACTCTACAGCGTTTATATGCTATATGCCTGTTCGAGATTATAGATTATTTATATATATAATTATGAACTCATGGCAACGAAGTGAGAAAAAATAATAATATCAAACCGATAGAAATGGTTGGGTATGAATAACCTAAAGTTGTTGCAATATGCCGACGATACATTATTGTTTGTTCCGGATGAAACTTCATTGCAGGGAATTTTATATGAACTGAATCAGTTTGGCAATGTAGCAGGTCCAAGAAAGAAAAGACAGTCATGATATGGTTAGGACTTAGGAGACACTGGTAGAAGTTGGAATTTAGAGAAACATATGATCTGAAATGGATCCACAAGCCTATAAGATATTTAGGTCATTATATATATTTTAATAATAATGAAGCTCTAAAGATGGACTGCATGGGAGCAGAAGTTGATAAAATTGAAGAAATTTCTTGATAGCTGGGCAAAAAGAAGCTTATAACCATTTTTGGAAGAGTCACGGTACTGAAAAGTCTAGCACTTAGCCAAATTACTCACTTGATAATGGTTGATTCCATCCCTCCAAATTTTGTGAAGATGATACAAGGCATTATATTCAAATTTATTGGAGTGGGAAAACGGAAAAATAAATAGGGTTTCTCTTATGGAAGACTACAAAGGCAATTGTTCAGCTTCCGACTGAAATGGCTGGGTAGATTTTTCTATGAGCGTAATGGAGCGTGGAAAACCCTGTTTTCTTATTGGTTCAATTTGTTGGGAGGCATCAATTTACTGTTGAACTGCTCTTATAGTACAACCACAATAATGATATTCTAGTTCAAAAGAAAAGTCCATCATTTTACATAGAAATCTTAAAGGCATGGGGAATGACTAGATAAGGTACTACAGTGAAAGATGTTTGTTTAGCTAATGAACCAGTGAAAGTTTCAGATCAGATTATTTGGTATGATAATCAGTCGCTCTTTTATAAAGCTGGTATGACAGTGGTCTAATCTATTTAGGAGACCTTTTTATGAGAGATGGCTTTCGGTCAACAGAGTACATCAAATCGCAGGTGCACTCCAAACGAAAATGCAATGCTCTGTTTGACTATGCAAGACTTAACGTCCAAGTCCACTCCAAAAATACATTACTTTCAATAGAAGCACAAAAATCAGACAAACCAGTCAAAAAAAGTTTGAGCAAAATCGGATACCTAATAAGAAAGTTATGAATTTTTGAAAAAGTATGTAAAACTATGGAACAATGAAAATCACTACACAAAATTACCAATTTGGTTATCAGTTTGTTACGTCATGTCCTCACTATATATCAATTGCTTTACATAGCTTAATCCCATTAATTTTCCTTTTAATCCCCCAAAACTTGATTTCCCCCTGCCTTTGTCAAGGTTATATGATTTTGTATCATATTGCGGGCATGACATTTCACAAAATCTTTTATGGACTTTGAAGAATTGATACTATTTTCTGAATATTGTATATTCATGATTGTTGATTTTTATATACGTAGTTTATCAAATTTCACATTTTTCATGATTTAACTGAAAAAATTACTCTATATTAGTGCATCCACACAAAAACATATTACTATCAATCTAACTTGGATGCTGGTGTGAAGAAATAAGATTCTTAGGGGGAAAATAGGAAATTTATGTTATCAATATAAAGAAAATAATAGGAGGATAGTGAGGACATGACGTCACAGACTCATGAGTGAGTTGCCAATTTGTCTAGTGATTTTCAAAGTTTTTCATGTCATTAAAATATCATCAGTTTCTTATTAGTTTTTTTTTTGTATTGATTTGTCTGATTTTTCTGCTTCTATTGAAAGTAAGTTTTTTTTGGAGTGGACTTGCCCTTTAAACAAGCGATACCACTGGTTTAAAAGAAGAATTTATGCATGAATATACTAGACAATAAAATGAAAACAAAGTTCCTTATCTGTTGGTTGCAAATAAGGAAAAACATGTTACTGATATGAGTAGCATCGTTTCTATAAACTCATTCCTTCGTGAACTGTACTAACTAACACATGTTGCCTTTATTGGGAGAAAAAACTTAATGTATATATTGATTGGTCTGCGGTATTCAAGCGTAATCTTGCACACATTAGAGAAAACAAATTGCGAGTGTTTAACTTGAAATTACTGTATAATCTATTGCCAGTAAAAAGTAATCTTTTCAAATTGGGAATATCTAATGACGATGTATGCCCAAAATGTAATATAAAAGAGGATATAAATCACGCACTTATCGAATGCAAACTAAATGAGCCCTTGATTAAACACCTGAAAGAAATATTACGAGATATAGGCTAAACCAAGTCAAGATATTGACGTTCAGTATCCAACACTTGCTCAAAATAGATTGTGAAAATCATTGTACTTTATTCCTAACTATAGCTTTTTGGACCATTTACAAATTGATTGTCGATCGGAATATGACATGAATAGACAAAAGGAACGTTGCTTCCAAACAAATTTCCCAAAGAGAAATTATAAAAAGATTGGAAAGTCAATCAAATATTAATATGACCAGAAAAGCACATGTTTCTACCAAAAGCGTTATTACGTGTTATTTAAACAAAAAAAAAAAAAAGAAAAAGGAAAAAGATTATCAGTATAATTCTTATGTTAATGGTGATTCAAATGCTTTGCAAAACAAAACTTAATTTCAATTCTTTGTTATGCTAATGATGCTTTTGTGATTATGTCAGTTTGATTTGTATCATTGTATCTTTGAATGTAAACCATGTATACCTAATAACTCCTCTGATGAGGCAAAGAGAAAAAAATTACATGATTAGCTGAAAATGATAATAAGGTGCCACGTAAAAATGTCAGAGGTAAAAATGTCAGAGGTAAAAATGTCAGAGGTAAAAATGTCAGAGGAAAAAATGTCAGAGGTAAAAATGTCAGAGGTAAATATATCAGAGGTAAAAATGTCAGAGGTAAAAATGTCAGAGGTAAAAATGTTAGAGGAAAAAGTGTCAGAGGTAAAAATGTCAGAGGTAAAAATGTCAGAGGTAAAAATGTCAGAGGTAAAAATGTAACAGGAAAAAATGTCAGAGGAAAAAATGTCAGAGGTAAAAATGTCAGAGGTAAAAATGTCAGAGATACAAAAAAAAATGTCAGGTACCAAAAAAATGTAGGGGTAAAAATTGGTGCCGTCATAATATCTCAGCACTTTATCACACAAAATGTCGAGACGTAAGCTACTGGGCTAGTCTATTATATTTTATAAATGACTGTGTATTGTACTTCGTACATGTCCTGAGGATAATACAATGTGGAAAATAAATTTGATACTTTGTGATCTTTGTGATATTTTGTGATCAGGTTTGCATATATTAATTTCTATCATTTTTCGATATTTTAAAGTGGTTGATGTTTTAATGTTTATTTGGTTTTGAGGAAGTAGGCCTAAGTACATAGAATATTAAGATTGAATGCGATAAAACAGGGAATCAGTTATAAAGATCGCACAGAAATTCCACAAATTCAGTAATTAGACCCATCTTCATGTCCATCCCAGCAAAGACTGTTATGACAAGAAAACATTAATAAAAAGACACGGATGCTTTGTCCCCCTCATCAATACTTGATTACAAAAGTTTAACAAACAATATCAAAGCTTCGCTTGAAGAATGTCAGATAGTAGGCCTACAAGTGGTAAACGTTGAGACATATCTACCCAGGTATTTTGTCATGTGCTTTAAATTCGACCATAACACTGTAACTTTATATAAAAAATCATGTTTGTGATTAAGAAACGTGGGAGAAATACAGTTTAAGTACCTCAATTTCAACTGTTTTTTCTGCCAAATTCATGATGCATTTTATTTAATGTGTAGACTTGTACGAATATGTACCTGCTGGAAACTGTCGTATACAGTGTATGCCAGCACACCTTTATAAATCCTGCACCAAATATTCTTCAAACAATATTATCATGTATACAAGCAGTATCATGATGCTATAAATGTGTACAGTAAAACTATGTTTCTGATATGTTACTCATGAATAAATATTTGTCAATTTCAGAGTTTGATCTCTCACAGCAAATAATTATAGAACGATGTAGCTTAAACAGAACCTCTGCAAAGCGCGCGCTTATCTGGAATGTGATGGTGCGGTTAGCATTTGATGTAACATTGGCGGCTTTCTGCTTTGTATCAAAGTATCAAAGTATCAAGCCCACAAGAAAGTGAAATTTTAGACATTATTTTTTCCAGAAGTTTGCTCAGTGTACCAGTATCACTTGCTTAGACAAAGGCATATGAGCTAGGGGGAGGCAGCCGGGTCACTATGCCCCCAAAGAAGGATACACCCCCGTCTCCCCTCGGCAATATAATCGGGCAAAAAGTCACAATTTCGGATAGAAAGGTAAATAAAAGTTTTAAAAGAAGAAAATAAAGCAGTGCTGAAATTAATGACTGAAGAGAATCCTTCGTTATATCTTTTCGATAGGCCTAAGCCTATAAATATACAACCATTACCAATATTCAACCTGTAACATGCTTTTCTTAATATATTTTTACCTCTAACATTTTTACCTCTGACATTTTTACCTCTGACATTTTTACGTCTGACATTTTTACCTCTGACATTTTTACCTCTGACATTTTTACGTCTGACATTTTTACCTCTGACATTTTTACCTCTGACATTTTTTTCCTCTGACATTTTTTCCTCTGACCTTTTTTCCTCTGACATTTTTTACACCGAGCCGATAATAATGCAGTTGATTTTAGAGTTTAGATTATTTATATCGCCATTTTACTCTGTCTTTGAGACCATGGCCGTTTTTTCTTCGTCTATATGTTTGCATTTCTCCCCTTCTCTGTCTGTATCTCTCTCTTTCTCTCTCTCTCTCTCTCACATACACACACACACACACACACATTTGTTTTCTTTTTTCATATTTTTTATTAGAGATTTCATTCAAAATCCAATCCAATCCAATCCAATCCAGGAACTTATATAGCGCCAATATCTAGTTGCCTAATCAAAGGCGCTGATGAGACTGAAAAAAACTACCTAAATGTCTGTTCATGATTTCAACCGGGAAAGACAAAAAAATAAATCGTTACATAAAGAATCAATGTAAATAATTCCATACAAATACAAAACTTCATATCGTTTCTTAACACAAATAAATTATTCACAAAACAGTAAGCAAAGAAGGAGAATAATAGAATCAAATCACTTAATTTTTCTAATAATAATAACAAACTGAACTTAGTTATTACATGTACCATCATTCCTGAAAAATAACATAATACATATTTGTATACAATGCCCCTCCGTTAATATCCGCCGCCAACCCTCCACCCCTTCTACTACTTAACCCCCCCCCCGTAAACATTCACATTCACACTCACAGGCTCGCACCTCACAAACATACACAGATTCACACGCGCACAACACTGGACATATCATACCTGTTCACATCCACATCCTTATTTACTTTTAGTTCTTCCCACTTTTGTAGGTGCAAATTCAACTTGCCTACCTTCACTGCTACGTTTTTTCTTCCTCTATAAATTCCGCTATATATTTGCGTATATTCACACTGGAAGGTACATGGCCTTGAGCCCTACAATGAAATATTAGATATTTAATGAATAAGACCAAAGAATTCACACATTTATTTCTATTCGAATTACCAGGTAGTCCCATGAAAATATCCCCCCATTTCATATCTCTTAATTCAGCAAAGCCGAAATATTGAATACAGAATTGCCATATCCGCTTAACTTTCGTGTAGTTCAGAAATATATGTATGTAAGACATTGTCTCTTACTCTCTTTATTACAGAATGAACAGTAATTGTCCCCCACAAATCCAAACCTCATCAAAAGTAATGTTCCTTTGTGTATATGGATCCATGTAAAAGACTAAACTGAAATTCCCTTTGTTTTCTGATAAGAGTTGTGCTCCTTGCTCGGACAAAAAAATGTACAATTTTCTTTTTTTGTAAAGTTACAATTGCTGTGACCATCCTTTACTGTTAAATGATATGATTCACGTAAACTGTTGATGAAACAGTTATAAAAAGTTTCAGATTTAACTACCTGGAAAGCTGTTTCCTGCACAGCAATATTCATGTTTATATTAAAGTCTACAAAATCCTTTTTTTTTAACCGAAGGGGTAGGTAGCATCTCTCCAACTAGTTGGTATGGCATGAACAATATCTATTATGTGGAGCAATTGATTTGCATTAATCCCAAGATTATGAAAATAAGCCAAGGGCTTCATATGTCCATTATCGAAAATTTGATTTACAGTGCGTATGCCTTTATTAAATAGATCATAATCAAAAATAATTTTACCTCTTATACATATATTATGATTATTAAATATAACTGGATTGACCTCCTCTTCATAAAATCTATACTTCCTCATCTCCTGCCAATTAGCCTTTAGCATTTCTAAATAAAAATGGTGGTATTTTCAATGTTAATATAGACGTGTCAAAGTCACATAGAAACAGAAATCTCCCTCCAACTGTTCTAAAACAAAAATCAAAATACAGTTTCCATCCAGCATCCCTATCTCCATACAATAAATATTTCAGCCACATCAAACGTTGCGCCTTAACAAACAATTTAAAATTCATCATTTTTAACCCCATGCGAGTAATCCTGATACATTATATTTCTCTTTATGCGGTCTTTACCTGCCCACAAAAAACCCCAAAACCCCAAAAAAAAAAAAAAAAATCAAAATTAATTTTTCCACCTCTTTAAACAACCACTGAGGAACCACTATAAGAGATGAGACATAGTTTAACTTTAATAATGCATATGTTTTTAACAATTGTATTTTATCCATAAGTGTGAGATCTGTTTGTTTCCACCATCCTAAAAGTTTTTTTTATTTTACTAAGTATCTCTTCAAATCTTCTTTAATATTTACATTTCGAAAGAAACAAACACTTAAAATTTTAATTTGCTGAACCAGTTTTCCAAGCAAGGGTATTTGAGGTCTATCACTATCTTTGCCCATCCATAAAAAGTTCGTTTTCCCTTTGTTTATCTTTAGACCACTTACTTTCTCAAATTCTTCAAAAAGATATTTAAGCCGTTTTATATATCATCTGCATACAATATTTGTATAATTTCATTTTTTCCAAACTGAACTGCTTCAATGGTACTGTCTTTCCTTTTTGCCAAAGCAAGTGTTTCTATACAAAGTTTAAAAAAATATGGGGAAATAGGATCCCCCTGTCTGACTCCTCGTTTTTTGTTAAAATAACCAGTGGAGTACCCCCCCCCCCATTCATAATACAACTAGTAATATCTGTATATAATACCTTAACCCACGAACAAAATGATTGACCAAAACCAAATAATTTTAGGATCTTAAATAAGACATCATGAGAAATAGAGTCAAAAGCCTTTTCGAAGTCCACCGTGACCAAATATCCAATATTTTCATGAGAGGACTGAAATAATAAATCGTCTATCAACCTCACACCTTCTTCTTTATTCCTACTTTTGACCTACACTACTTGATCATTATGGATTGTCTCACTTAGTATATTTTTCAATGTTTTCGCTAAAACACACACAAACACACTCACATACACATACACGCATACACATACACGCACACACACACACACGCGCGCACGCACTCGTACACATACAAGCTCACATGAACACATCGTATTATACTCATACATGGCTATATTCGCAGTGGCACTGATGACTGACACCTATCCCCTGAACTGTCTGTACATGGCGAGAGTAACTTAAATCTAAAATAATTATAAAAAAAACAGAACATCTTCCCTCTTTGAAAACATGGAACATCTTCCTTCTTCGAAAAGGAAGATATTAAACAAAGATGGGAAGAATATATCCAAGACCTTTTTGATGATGACAGAGGTCCAGAACTTCCAATCACTGACAACGAGGGTCCAAGTATACTTGAATCAGAAGTTAAACAAGCTCTGCATTCACTGGGAGTTTCTAAATCTGAAGGCCCAGATGGGATAACACAGGAAGAACTTATGGCCTTAAAAGAATTTGGGATTGAACATTTGACTAGTATTTGCCAAATGATATATAATATAGGTCATATTCCTGAAGATCTGAAAAAGTCGATATTTGTGCCAATTCCAAAGAAACCTAAGGCAAGTGTATGTGAAGATTTCCGGACAATTAGCCTTATGAGCCATGTAACCAAGTTGCTCTTAAAGATCATTCTCAACAGAATAAATATTCAAATTGACAATGAAGGAAAAGGAACAGTTTGGTTTCAGACCGCAAAGTGGTACTAGAGAAGCCATATTCTGTATGAGAATGATGACAGAAAGGTATATTGCAGTGAACAAAGAAGTATATGTGTGCTTTATTGACTACTCTAAAGCATTCGACAAAATTCACGACAAATTGATTGAAAGCTTACAAAAAATTAACCTGGATGGTAAGAACATACGTCTCATATCTAAACTTTACTGGGAGCAGACAGCTGCCATCAAAATTAACAATGAAATTACAGGTTACACAAAAATCAAAAGAGGAGTACGTCAGGGATGCGTAATGTCCCCATCTCTGTTCAACTTGTGCACAGAGTTAGTATTCAGGGAAATTTCAGATATGAAAGGTGTTAGTATTGGGGGTGTAAATATTAATAATTTACGTTATGCTGATGACACTGTACTTTGCGCAGAGAATGAAGCAGATTTACAACATGTATTGGATATTGTAAAATTCAAAAGTGAAGATTTTAGTCTACGCATGAATGACAAGAAAACTAAGTCTATGATTTTTAGTAGAACAGAGAATAAGCCTAGAATCTGTTTGAAACTCGATGGACATATCATTGAGCAGGTCAGTAATTACATCTACTTTGTACAAAATATCACAGATGATGCCAGATGCGAAGCAGAAATAAAAAGAAGAATAGAAATTGCTCGGAATACATTTCTGGCAATGAAAGACTTATTCACAGATAGAAAGGTGAAATTTGCGCTTAGGTTAAGACTAGTAAACTGTTATGTATGGTGTGTCCTATTGTATGGAGCAGAAACATGGACAATAAGCAAGGGCATGGAAAATAGAATAACATCTTTTGAAATGTGGATTTACAGAAGAATGATGAAAATATCCTGGAAACGAATGCAAACCAACAAAGAGATATTGCACATGGCAGGGCGTAAACAAATTGCACCGGTAGGATTAGTTAAGGAGAGAAAAGTCAAATACTTTGGTCATGTTAAAAGGCACCAAAGCGTCTTAAAGGATGTGTTGGAGGGAAGAGTTGAAGGAACTAGACCGACAGAATCAAATGGAAAGAGAATGTCAAGAACTGGAGTGGACTAAAACTGCAAGAGTGCACCAGAATGGCAGAAGAGTGAAATTGAGAGATGTTGCAATCAACCTCCGAACCGGGAAAAGATACTTAGATAGATAGATAGAAAAAACAGAGACCATAAAAAGCAACACTCCCTAACAATTCTACATGTGTCTTTTAGTTGCCGTCTCCCTGTCAGTATTCCATATTTGCCAATCTAATGCAGACAAAGATAAGTAATACCATTTGCTCCACTATCTTTATGACATCATCCGTACCACCATATAATGCATTCCAGGGGCGGCCGAGCGACTTCCAAAGTGGGGGGGGGGCACCAAGAAAAAAGGGCACATACAAAGGGAAATCTCAAAGCGAAAATATACCATTTTTTAGACATTGGTATATACCCCTACATTGTGATTACATTATCAGGGATGATTGCAATATTTGTTTTACTTTATACACCATACAAAGCAGTTTGGTGTGATGGTCTTACAATTTATTTGCGAGCGAGCGAAGCGAGCGAGGAAAATTTTAAGATTTGTGAGGTCGCAGTGCGAAAAATTACATCTTATAAAGAGGAAAAAACCCAATCCTGATGGGGGTATAAGCACATTCTCATAACGGAAGACTGAAAAGTCCTTTGATAAGTAACATAAGAATATCATCTATAGATCCGTGCGAGCGTAGCGAGCGAGCTTTGGGGGAAATTGCTTTTAGTCGCTTGAAATTAGGGGCGCGTTTAATGATGAGAGGAAAAGGGGACACTGATCAGAAAAGAAAAGGAGCATGTGTCAAAGTACAAAGAGTAATTATCAGAGGCGAAAATGGGGCATTTCTTACACCCTCAAAAACAGGGACTCACCAGGGATGAAAAAAGTCAGTCATGATAATAGGAAATGGGCATTTATCGACGGAAAAGGGGCCCCCATCAGATTTTGATAGGGGCATTTATATGAGGTGAAAAGGGGCATTTATGAAAAGGGGATAGGTCCCTTTTTAGAAAGGAAAAGGGGCACGTATCATTGTTAAAAGGGAAATTATCAGAGGTGAAAAGAGGCACTTATCGCACCTGAAAAGGGGCAATGACCAGATATGAAAAGAGGCACTTATGTAAATGAAAAAGGGGCACTTATAATAAAGGAAAATATGCATTAGTTGAAAGAAAATGGGCACCGATTAGATTTTAAAGGGGGCATTTATTGGAGGTGAAGGGGGCACTTATCTGAAGTGAAAAGGAGTATTTTCTCGTACTTGAAAAGGGTCATTTACAAGAGAAGGGGCACTTATGAGAAGGGGAAGGGGCTCTTTTTTAATGGGGCACGTATCATTAGGAAAAGGGGCACTTATTAGAAAGGAAGAGGGGCACATGTGAAAATAAAAGGTGCGCTTATCCGAGTTAAAATGGGGGTAGTTATTAAAAGGGAAAGGGGCATTCTTACAAAGTAAAAGAGGCACCTCTCAGATTTGAATAGGGCAATTATCAAAGGTGAAGGGGGCACTTATCAAAAGTGAAAAGAGGCACTTCTCGTACCTGAAAAGGGGCACTTACTAGAGATTAAAAAGGGCACTTATGAGAATGGAAAATGGACACTTATTGCAAGGAAAATTGGAAGTAAAAGGGCACGTGTCCAAATAAAAGGGGCACTTATCAGAGTTGAAAAGGGGAAGGGGCACTTTTACAAATTAATAAGGGCACTTGTGAAAGTATAAGAGGCATTATTCCTATGTAAAAAGGGGCACTTCTTACAAAGTTAAAGGGGCACTTTTTCTATTTAAAAAGGGGCACTTTTGGGTGCTTGAAAAAGTGGGAGGGCACTCTGCCCCCGGAGGGCCGCCTCTGATGCATTCCATCTTGATTTTAGATTTGTACACCGTTATGACTCTAAAGAATATCTACTATCTAAATATATCTCAGATTACCTCCTAATATAGAATATGCTGCAAATCAACTCATTCTTGTTATGTATGATACTATACAGTACTGTATGATTCTTTGAGATTAAAAATTAAATTATGAAATTCAGACATCTTTTATGAAACCAGAATTCAGGATTCATCAAATTATCCAAAAAGGGCAAATCTACAATATATGTGTCGGTAACTTTCCAGACCCTACGAATTGCTTTTCTTTTTGACTTTGTCTAATCAATTAAATCATTTCGCATTCAAGTTCGTCAAATTCAATAGGGAGGTCGTCATCGTCGGCTGCCATGATCACATGTATGTCTTATTCCTTCTATTTCCAATGGTTTCTAAATGTTTTCAAGGCAATAAATATTTTGTCGATCAAAGTTTTATCTAGCCTTATGTCCCAAAAGCAATCTTAGCAATAACTGTTGCTGAATGTTAGCAACAATTATTCGCAATTGCTGCTCTTTAATACAACCATGACATGGAGTAGCAATTTACTCTTTTAGACTGGAGCTCATGATGATTCGTTTTACTGTTAATGCTACTTGGTTGATTCCACTGTTCGCAGGAATTAGCAGAGAGAGAGAGAGAGATAGGAATGGAAATTCTAACGACCAACGACCTTCTATTATTATTCTAATGTGTTCATCGTCTCTACAATGCTATTTGAAGGAACAATAAATTTTAAGGTTAGGCTGCGTGGGAGAAGTTTCAATTATTAAGGAATTTCTGGCCTGCACCCAGTAGGTTTCGCTGGTTTCAAGATTTTTTTCTGACTTGTTTTCAATTACAAGATCGAGCACATGATAAGTTAATCTAATGGATGGGTGCGTACCAATAAGTTCTTTACAACAATAAACAACATTGGACCATACAAGCAGCAGTACTATTCTATGTAGCGTCACATGGCAATTCAATAAATTAAACAAATGCAATCTTGTTTAAACAATCGACCCTCCCCCCCACGTCCCCATCAGGAGGCAAGCGTCACCGTCTATGCCACTGCGCATAACCAAGAAAATACATACACACACGCAAACGCCCACGCACGCACATACACACCCCTCTTCTCACCGTCTCTGCCCCTGTCGTTCTATCTATCTCTGGTGCTTTACCCCTCCTTCTCCTTGTACCACCGAACCCTTCCCCTCGCCTTCTAATGCTTTCTTAATTCCCGACTTCCAATCTTAAATTGTGTTCCATAGATTGTAGCAATAAATTGAAGAGGAATAATGTTGAATTTATGAACGCAGATAACATCGCCAAACCGACTCCACACCGACTCCAAAATGATTTATTTGTTGCCATAGGGTAATATAATATTTCCGTTCGGTTCCTTTTCGGTGTGGTGTCGGTCTTGTCGGTGTGACTGGGGTATTACTCTTTTCATGAAGTTATTGTGACAATATGGTTTGGTCTTGATAAAGTTAATGCCTCAGATCTTTATTACTGAATTAAAATGTGTGTTGGTTGTGTGTACATACATTTACATATACGCTGTATATATTATGCATGTACGTATGTATGTATGTATGTATTAGATTTTATTTTTCTGCATTTTCCTAATATAATAACTGAATAACAAAGAACATATAAATGTAAGGTATAATACAAATATTCAAACAATAATAACTTCATGTCAAAACTTTTTTTTTACATATACATATAATAACGAAACTTAATATTTCTATAACATATTATTATAAATTTAAAGTATTATCCGAACTATCTAAGGAAAATGTGCAGGAGACCGCAATCATAAGCGATGGTTGACGAGGATAATGCGTGTGCGTGCGTGTGTGTGTGTGTGTGTGTGTGTGTGTATACATATATGAGAGAGATTGCTGGAAAGAGAAGCAGGGGAAGGCAACGATTCACGTATTTGCAAAGCCTTAAAATGTCCCATTTGCAGGCCAAAAAATGAAAAGGTTAAATTTTAACGGCATTTGAAAGAAAATACTAATTAAGAACTTCCCTAAAAGAAGGGGGGCTTGAAAATGTCTTTAAGTGGGAAAATAATGACTATTAGTTGTCGAGTCGACTTAGGAGCTATAGAGCCAGTAAGTAACAGTCTGATTTTTCACACCATTGTACCGAATGGTCATACGTTTTATGCTGCACAAAGATTCAATCAGTTTAATTTTGGCGATTACAAGAAGTGAGTTATTGATGTAGACAAATGCTCATGTACCCTTTACAGCTCATTTTATGTATTTTATTTCCAAAGAAGAAGAAAAAGTCAGTCAGTCACTCAATAGTGTATGACAGTGAAGTCTAGCAAGTAAACGGGTTTCCTTGCATAATTTGAATATTAGGACACTGCTAACGTTTAAATTTCCCAGATAGGACGTACATGACATATTCACAATTCCTGCAAAGTTCTACAGAATTTGATGTTGGCTGCAAAAGGGACATAGTATCTTTAACAAATGGGCAACCAAAAATGAAATCGGCAATATAAACTTTTAATGATTAACAAACAATAGACAGAAATGGAGGATGGAGGGCCATGTAACAGACCTGGCACTAATTGATGATGATGATGATGATGATGATGATGACGATGATGATGAGAATGGTGTGTAGCTCTCACAATTGTTTATTTATTTCCAAGATCTAAGAAAGGGAGATATTTTTCAACCTTTGCAAAAGTTTAAAGAGGGAAGACAGCAATTAATATAGAACTTTGACAGATCTACGCACCATTATTCTCTCATTTTCATTTCTTACGATTATGTTTTTTTCTCCAAAGAGAGTCTCCAAAGTGGTTTGCATTTGTCAAATGTCTTTCATTGTATATAAATATATATACCATTATTGTTAATCATTATCACATTATGTTATCATGTTACAGTAGTTTTGGTGATATGTATATTTGTAATTTGAATTTAAGTAAATTGTAATTTTGAATAAATGTCAGTTCTCCAGAAAGAATGTTACTTTATTCAAAGATGGAGCTTACTCGATGAAATAAAATCAGATCAAATACAAATTAACTCATGCCTTTCATTACAGATTCTATATGTCATTTGGTATTCTGTGTCATGATGAGCAGCCTTGTTACATTGATGTCTGTGTGGCTACCAAGTGACTCCAGCAACAGATATTTCAGTTTTAAGTCCTGACTAGGCTTTGTTACCAACCACCAAACAACTTTGAAATCTGTTATTTTACATTGGTTTCTACTCCGATTTATTGAATAAATGAATCGGGATGGATTTAGGGAGAGGGTTTGGTTGATATATCATCGTACCAGTAGGATGTACTAGGACTATTTTGCTGTAGAATCCCCCGGCACAGACTCTTGGCACCCCAAGAAAAATATTTCTTACCTTGATATTTTCGATGATACTTGAATCTTCTTCGACATCTTTGTGTATAGCGATGAGTATGTTGTTATAAGCTCCATTCTCTAGCTCGATTGGATTACGATCCTGTGCCTTGCAGATCCTGGCTCCCATCAGGCATACCAAGAGATAAATCGACAAACTGGGGAGTTGGACAAGCATGGCTTAGCAGTTTTCTGATGTCGAATAAAGTAGAGTATCTTCTCACAAAGTTTACTTTCAAAAAGCAGAAGGAATTAATGTGCTTGTCTTATTTCCACAAAGTTGTTTAATCACTGTGAGCAATTAATGTGGGGATCATTTCTCTGTTTTAGACCTACAATCTATAAGATGATTTAAAGAAATCAATCAAGATGATGATATTTCTTTCGCAGATCAACACGGAGTATTAGACAAGGTATGCCAAGTTGAATGTTTATAAGTTGGCGGCAGAAAACAACTTTGTCAATGCTGTGCAGACCTAAACGTGCATGTGTCCTTTTCTTTGAATAAGGTTTATTAATGAGGATTATTTCCCCCTTAGTTGTTCGTGTACCTTCGCGTGACACTATTGTAGTCGCCCCTCCGTACTTTTGTGGCAAGTGGACCTTGAAACTTTAGCAGTAAGCTTTGAATATATATATATATATATATATATATATATATATAAGAATATATAATAGCGCAGTTTCACCTTCGGTAATATCACGACATTAATTTCTGTCATATTTCTTCTTTTTCTAACTTTTGGTGGTCTTTTTAATCTGTATGGTTTATGCATTCAGCTCTCGTTAAATACAGGTTGAATGTTTATTTTTGCAACCGTCCCTTTCTTCTTCTCCTCTCTCTTTCTCTCTCTCTCATTCTCTCTCTCTCTCTCTCTCTCTCTTTCTCATCTCTCTCTCTCTCATTCTCTCTCTCTCTCTCTCTTTCTCACAGATTTATTGAAAGAAGTGGACCTACTGGAATGCTATTATTGTTAGGTGTTGCTTTCATCAATATTTTCCTCCACATTAAACACTGTTGAGGAGTGAAAAATACAACAGAAAAATGGAATTCTGGTGTCCCTTTTGCAGCCAACATCAAATTCTGTAGAACTTTGCAGGAATTATGAACATGTCATGTATGTCCTATCTGTGAAATTTAAACGTTAGCATGTGTCCTAATATTCAAATTATGCAAGGAAACCCGTTTACTTGCTAGACTTCACTGTCAGACACTATTGAGTGACTGACGGGCTTTTTTCTTCTTTGTAAAGGGTACATGAGCATTATTTTGTCTACATCAATAACCCACTTCTTGTAATGGCCAAAATTAAACTGATTGAATCTTTGCGCAGCACAAAACGTACATTCGGTACAATGGTCTGAATATCAGACTATTACTTACTGTCTTGGTAGCACGTAATCTAAGTATCTTCTCCCGGTTCGGAGGTTGATTGCAACATCTCTCCATTTCACTCTATCTTCTGCCATTCTGGTGCACTCTTGCAGTTTTACTCCCTCCAGTTCTTGACATTCTCTTCCCAGTTGATTCTGGGTCTCCCTCTCGGTCTAGTTCCTTCAACTCTTCCCTCCAACACACCCTTTAAGACGCTTTGGTGCCTTTTAACATGACCAAATTAAGTATTTGACTTTTCTCTCCTTAACTAATCCTACCAGTGCAATTTGTGTACGCCCTGCCATGTGCAATATCTTTGTTGGTTTTCATTGTTTCCAGGATATTTTCATCATTCTTCTGTAAATCCACATTTCAAAAGATGTTATTTTATTTTCCATGGCCTTGCTTATTGTCCATGTTTCTGCTCCATACAATAGGACACACCATACATAACAGTTTACTAGTCTTAACCTAAGCGCAAATTTCACCTTTCTATCTGTGAATAAGTATTTAATTGCAAGAAATGTATTCCGAGCTATTTCTATTCTTTTTATTTCTGCTTCTAATCTGGCATCATCCGTGATATTTTGTCCCAAGTAGATATAATTACTGACCTGCTCAATGATGTGTCCATCAAGTTTCAAACAGATTCCAGGCTTATTCTCTGTTCTACTAAAAATCATAGATACGTCAGTGTTGCCAATTTGTGTTTCACTGATGATCAGATAACTTCAAAAATTCATCTCCTATTTTTCAATCGGATATTGACTACACTTTCACTGATATGTTTCTCTCGTTTTCTGCTTTTATCAGGGTGGACTTCCCCTTTAATGTTTTTCACACACATCCATTGAAATTCTCGAACTTTTGAGAAGAATACTATGTCAACAGCTGGAGGAGGAAGTAGGAAAGATATTACCATATATATTCTGAGAACAGCAACGAGAAATCAAATGCACACATGTATTAGAATCGAAAAGTTAATTACGAAGAAAACTATGTATACTTCAGAAAGCATAGGTCCAAACGTTTATGGGAAGAAAAGTTGTATATGGATAGTAACAATCTCATGGAATTCCTTTAAAATCACTTATTTGTAATGATGGTTATGATTTTAAAGAAAACAATTATAATTGAAAGTGAATATGAATCTCCCTCCACTAAACGCTTATCAAATTTCATTATGTTCTCGGCTACATTTCCCCCAAAATTCTAGTGAAACAAGTAAACAATTAAATATCTTGACCTTGTCAAATCGTTAAATATTACCTTTCACAGTACAATCATCCATACTTTAATACACATCTACAAACAAGAGACATTTGGACAAAATCATCAGGGATATAAAACAACTTTATTGACATTTCATAAAATGTAAACATGGAACTGATGTTACTTTTTACATCATACATATAAAGGTTGAAGAGTCATATGTTCAAGGCATATAATAGTATGGACTCACATTCATATATTTACATATAAATTAGGTCCTTCATCAATACACACAGCAAACTGTATATTCTCATTTACATATATTTACATGCTGTACATTTTTCAAGGTGTTATGAACTTGGCATATATTGCACTTTATCAATAGCAAAAAGCATAAATTCAATTAATTGTGAATGCAGACAGTACAGTAATTTGTCAACAATAATGATATAAAAGAAATTAATCCTCATAAGAATAATCCTGTATATACTGTTAAATAGTAGGATTTGTATAGCCTCAGTATTTCTGATATACCAGTACATGTATATCTAGTTTTTCATAATACATTTATTACTTTACATTACTCTACAGATATTGAATAGCCACTTTAAATTATTAAGGTCCACAACATGTGCACCAACTCCACTCCTTAGGCACTATGAGACAGAGCATAAGGAAATTTAAATTTCTTGCATCTTTCTTTAATCACCGGACTGTCGATCACAAGGTCCGCAGTTCGAGTCCCGCAGCGGCACCAATGTCCTTCGGCAAGACATTGATCTACATTTGCCACACTCAACCCAGGTGAGGTAAATGGGTACCTGGTAGGATTATTCCTTGAAATGCACTGTGCGCTGATAACGGCTGCCGGAGCTAAAGCTAGGGTAATAATTTCTAAAGCTCTTTGGAAGCGCATAGAGATGTTATTTCATAACGTATTATGCGCTATACAAGAACTGAATATTATTATTATTATTATTTAAGAATGAAGCTTTTTAATAAATCAGTAAAAAAAATAACAAATAAATTCTCTTAAAACTCTCTGTATTATACAGCCATACAGAATTGCCAAGCACTGCATACATGAGCAAGACAAGTCAAAAGATGTACTTTTCTATTGTTTAATTTATAATAACCTAAGGAGCGGGCACCTTTGAATGTTTGAAACAGATAAATGGCACCATACAACTGCTGTGTATCATCATCATGGATCAAGTTTTGTATGGTTTATCTCCTAATATACCCTACAGTACACAATAGAAATGCAGATGGTACATACATGTATAAATCATACAGACATCAATCATCTTATAGCTTTCCTATTACATTATTCATATGTACAGTATCCTTACAATGGCAAGAATAAATATAGACATTTTTAAAAAATCACACTACAAAATAATAATCAAAAACATTTTGCATGTAGTTACACAAATGCAATATTTAGAAAACACAAGTCGCTACTCAATACTTGAAAGCTTGACAAACAGTGCTACCGGTACTACTATTACATGCAAGGTAAACCATAGTCTGTGAATGTGAACTAATCAAACTTGTCTATTGGGGTCAAACACAAGTCACAATGAAACTGGAAAAGTGATCTCTTAATGTAATTTACATTCTCCACTAGAAATGCAATGTTTTCATATATATTTAATGACCTGTGAAAGAAAGATTAGAAAGGGAATTAGGGCACCATAGGAATGCTTGGACATTTCATCCCTTTTTTTTTTCTTCTTGAAAAAAAAATACTTTTCACCAAGGCCCTGTCTTATAAAGGGTTTTGATTGATCTAATCAATCAAAAATTCTCCGAAATCTAATGTAGAGCATTGCAGTGAATATCAATCTCAAACAAACCTACGATCAATTGCAAATCTTCTTTAAATTTTTAGCAGCTCCTCTCCGTAATAATAATTTTAGTTATTTAGTACCTTTTCCAGAGGATACAAGGTGCTATCCTGTAGTCTATCAACAAATTAAGAAGAATTGTAGAGGTATGTTTGCAGTAGTATATAATATTAAAGCTTGAATTTAATGCCTTCAATGTTATACATATAAGTACAACTATTTAAGAAGACATGTCAACAAGAACAATTTTAATTGGCCCTGTAATTATTGAAAGATCTTTCAAAATTTTCATCCATTCATCTAATGGTGATTTTAACTAGGTTTGAAGTTCATACTCCTAATATTTCTTAAGATAGCATGAGATCTCCGGTTCTCTTATCTCTATGATCTATCATCTTATTACTTTACAATGTAATCCCTTCATCTCTCTATAGTGAGGCCTCATATTGAGGGGGCATGTATTCAATGGTTCTTGACTCTTGAGATATCATTATACCAAGATATAGCAAGATGGATGTATGACAGATGCACAACCCCAAAACATAATGCCCATCTAGATCTTTAATAGGCCAAGGTATAAGCACACCACTGTCAAATAATTGACATCCACCTTTCAAAGTCTGTTCTCTGGAATCAAGTAATGCAAGGTTATACTAGGCAGTCCGACAAAGTCCATAGATCTTTCAAGAAAACTCCTCAATATCCTCAAAAGAAGGCAGTGGACGACTGGCTTGCATTCGACAGAAGACACACATGTGAGTCTCTCGTACATTCTCTAGTTGGGTGATGGAAAATGGCTTCCCACATTCATCGCACTGGAAAGACAAAAACAGGTGGAAAAAAGATTACACAGATGTTGGATTGTCTGCTCTACTTCAACTCAATGCTAATGATGGATCTTAAGTTAGGTACACTGAATTGGTTTGAAGCAAACACTGCCTAAACAAACATCTGGGCCACTTCAAAAACTTGGAATGATCAAGAAATGCTACAATACTATAACAAATTCAATGATTTCAGGAGATTATATCAATTATAGTTTCTTTTACCAGGAGAAAAAAAAGAAAGAAAGAAGAAAAAACAAGTGAAACGCTCTCGGCGGTCTCGCCTGCATTACGCAATTCGGCATTACGCAATTCGATATGATGAAAAATTGAGGTTGGGACATTATTTTTATAGGCAGGGTGGCCCATTTGCAGACCCCCGAAAATGAAATCCTCTGAATATAATAAGCATTTTGAAGTGAATATTGATTATGAATCATCAGAATAATTATTTACTGTATCATAAGAATACAATATAATGAGATTTAGTGTATGGGTAAGACTATAAATGTTTCAATGCTTGTCAGTAATTTACAAATAAAGTTATCTAATAAACTTTTCAAGAAAAGAGGATTTTTCAGCATTTTGTGTAAAAACAATTGGAAGGTAGAGCCCATCTACATCACATCACGTCTCATTAGCATAATGAGAACATTATTATGAGATATACTCCAATATATATTATCGAAACATCAATATTGTCACATAGCTGTAACTGATCATGTACATACTAGGCCTGGGATCGAATACTAAAATTACTATTAGAATATTCATGGGAAAGTACTCGAATGATTCAAATATTTACTTTCATGAAATATGAACAAATAACAACAATTTATTTATTAATTCTCATATTAAATTTTGAGAACATAATCCAAGTCTACTGACCTAAAATGACCTTTGACCTTGACTTTGTGTCACATGATTTGTGATACTTGATAGCCCTTGGGTACAAGTTTCATGGAATTTGAACAAACACTTTTGAAATTATGCAAAAATTTCAAAATCTTGATGAAGTTTCCAGACCTGAAATGACATTTGACCTTTACTTTGTCACCTAAAAGACTAATAACATGATTGGTGATACTTGATAACCCTTATGTTCAAGTTTCATGGAAGAGGAATGTATAATTTCAAAATTATGATAACAATTAAAAAAAATCTTAGCCTGATGCCACAACATAGTTAAGTTTGTTGACCTGAAATGACCTTTGACCTTGACTTAGTGGGCTGAAATTCTACTCACATGATTGGGGATACTTGATAACCCTTTAGTCTAAGTTTCATTGAATAAGAACTTATACTTTCAAAATTATATTACAAATTCAAAAACTTAACCTCAGGTTAAGTTTTTGATGATGATGCCACAACATAGTCTAAGTTTGTTGACCTGAAATGACCTTTGACCTTGACTTTGTGACCTGAAATTTTCCTCACATGATTGGGGATACTTGATAACCCTTTAGTCTAAGTTTCATTTAATAGGACCTTATACTTTCAAAATTATATTAACAATTCAAAAACTTAACCTTAGGTTAAGTTTTGATGTTGACGCCGCCGCCGTCGCCGCCGCCGCCGCCGCCGTCGCCGCCATCGGAAAAGCGGCGCCTATGTCTCGCTTTTTGCTACGCAGGCGAGACAAAAACTTCCATGAAACAGGGTTCTAGGACCTGTCTTATGAAGAGATGTAATTTGATATCAAGTTAGGATCAATCTGGGCCCTGGCAAGTTAAATGAAATCTTTAAAGTGTCTTTGATATGTCTGTCTTACCTTGATTATCTTGAGTCCCATGTTCATCTTGTTCTCCATCACTACTGGTATCCTATCGCTATCACCGATGTGCCACAATCTCACTGTTTTATCACGCGAGCTAGATAAAATCCAGTTTGAATCCTGCGATACATCCAGTCCTGTAACCCAATCTTGATGACCCTAAAACACAAAGACAAGGCAGTAGGTTCACTGGTTTGAATATTCCAAAGCAAAGTTCAACTTCATTTAATTCAAGGCACTCTATTGGTGGCCCATTTCCTTACTTTTATTTCATTGTTTCCATGGCTATGCTCCACAGCACAATATTACTTTGATAAATAATCACATTCTGTTTGGATCTTTGCACTCTTGGGGCTCTGGATTGCTTGTTCTTCCTAACTTAAATGCAAAGAGGGATGAGGGGAGAGAGAGAACATCTTGCTCATGCAGAGCCTTTGCTGTGGAATGCTCTCCCTTGAGAGATTAAGATAGCAGATGAAACAGACCGGTTTAGTGTGGCCTATAATTAATTGTTCTTTTTCATTTTGTATAAGTTGTATCCTTCTCAGATCATACTTTTGTGTAGAGTGCTTTTAAGTAGTTTCATTGTTTGCATTAGTGCGCCTTGATGCCCAATGGATTTGGTGTTTTACAGATCTTATATATTCTTATTCTTCTTATTATTCTTATTATTCTTATTATTGTTAATATTGTTATTATTATAATCATTATTATTATTATTATTATTATTGTCATTATTATCATTAGTATCTGTATTTATCATTATTAGTATTATTATTATTATTATTATAATAATTGTCATTATTATTATTATTAAATTGTATTATAATCATATGACCTAAATACATGATTCAGAGTAAACTCTGATGTACCTTAAGTGTGAGTTTTGGTCCACCGTTATTAGCATCCCAAACAACCACTGTGCAATCATACGACCCAGAGAAGAGTAAGGTACCTGCACAAGTCAAAATAAATATGCACTTTCAAACATGTAAATACATTCCTAATAATGCATACCGGTATATATATATAAAAACATCACTGTTTTTAATTTTTTTCATGATTATAAATACGCAAAGTATACAGACAGAATAGAAATAAGGAGACAGAGAGAAAGATAGAGAGAGAGAGAGAAGGAGAGAAAGAGAGAGAGAGAGAGAGAGGGAGGGATTGATGGAGTAACTCAACTGAAAGAATTATATAAAGGAGAAATTTCAAAACTAGGTTATTAAAAGGAGAAAGAGATGATTATAGAGGAATAGATGCCAACAATGAATTCAATGAGTAGAGACAAGAAGATCACCACCCCCAATAATATGTATGTGTATGTACTACCTCATTTGAGTCTGTTACCTTCTGGGCTGAAGCAGCAGGTACTAACTGACCCTTCATGACCTTTGTTGAACGTCCTAGGACCCTCTGAGCGATACATGCCAGTCGAGACATCCCATACCTGCAGGAGCTTGTCCCATGAACCTGTGCAGAGCTGTCTCTCATCGCGGCTGAAGCAACAGCATGATACCACATTGATGTGACCACTGTCAGATAACAGTGATAATAGTAAAAAGGGTGTAATATATGGTATTGATTGTTCTTCTTCTTCACATACAAGACATTCCAGAAATGTGGAGGAGTATACAACGAATTCAGATAAAGAATCAATGATTAATTTAAGAGAAAAGTGACATTTAGAGAAAAATTTATCAAACTTTAGTCAAGTATTAAAAAAAAAAAAAATTAATTAAAAACAAAGCGTTTCACAATGAGTGTACACAAGTCTGGAAATGGTCTGCTGAGAGCCAGAAGTGATTCATACATCTTTTTTTGTTAAACTTCACAAAGGATTAGCACCCTTCTGGCTCTTAAGCAAGTTGAATCCCTTTACAAACAGAATTATAATAAAATTGTGAGTAACATTTCACATGATCCATCCATCTGAGATTCTTAGATATACATACATCTTTTAATGGCAGCAAATATTTCAATTTGAAAAATTCATCTCAATCATAGGAGCCCTGTTGAAAGCTATATCTTTAAAAATGTGATTAATCGTTGACTCACTCTAGCTGGAGGGTGACTTTCTTGCTGTTCCTATCCCATAGTTTGATAGTCTTATCCATAGAGGTGGTACAGAGACGGTTATCGTCAGGGGAGAAACGACAACATGTGATGGTACCCGTGTGAAGATCTGATTGTAAGAGGGAGAATATTAAATCATGCTCTGTTTAACAATAAATAATTGCCTAGCTAATCCTGTACTACAAAGAGCTAAATTCACTGACAGCTTTCCCAGTACGTCATAAGTGCACCATGATTGGTGACTTCTATTTGTAGTGAACTTTTACAACAACCCTTGCATTTACCTTTCAAGAAAGACCCTTTTCATGTTTAATGTCACATAGTATCAGATTCTTCAGTTAATACAGACAGTACCAGTACCCACCATGTTTAGTTGATCAAACAAAAACTTATATGGTCATTTAAAACACATTTTCATAACCTGTATTTCATCTCACACCTTTTTGTAAAGTAGAGTATGACAGAAAATCTGAGTCTGAGCAAATGAAACTAATACAAACACTTCCCATATCATATAATGCATGTATATAAAAATGTACTTGAGACAAAGAAAATGCTAATGTACTTATCAAAATATTACACCAGTCTCAATAAGGTTTACTAACTAGTTTGTACTTGGTCTGGGCTTATATAAGCAATCATGATGCTCTTTTGTGACCACTCCCACCTTCTGACTATTACATACAAAGAGTTGGTATTGCCTGTTTACCATTTGTGCTGCTGACCAGACTGCCATCTTGTACAGATCTCACTGCAACCACATTATCCAGGTCTGAGACAGAGACTACATACTTGCCATCATGTGATATCTGACTGCATGTCACAATGCCACCATGAGTTCTTTTCCACTATACAATCAATCAATAATTTAAAAAATCAGCCTACAGTTCACAATATTGTAATTAGTGCATACATTCTATTTTACTCATTCTTCACAATTTTAAATTAATTTTTTAAATACCTTGATATCATATCAGTCAGTGATGCAAAGTACTGTAGCAACCTATATATAATTAGCTCAATTTTTTTAACATCTTTGAAAATTCTGATATAATATGAATGTTCAATTTCACCGATATGCTCAATAAGAACTTTTCCAACAACTAAACTAATTGAAGGGCAAAATTATTTACAAGTGCTATGACTGCAGTCTTATTCTATAAATGGTCAATAAACGATCTATTTAGGAACCTCTACTATAAATACAGCTGAATACATTTATCATACTAATTGCAAGAAATTCCTTGAATAGCATCAAAACTGTGAGCAAGTAATACATTTTATATGCTGTAATGGTGTCCATGTTTAAAAACTTAAATCAGAATATGATTATCTCCACATCCTGCCTTACAGTGACTTACCAATATCTTGCCGGTCTCCACATCCCATACCCTGACTTGTTTATCCCAGCACGCTGATGCTAGCTTGGTATTATCAGGACTCATATGACATTCACTAACAATTGATCCATGCTCTTCAAACTCCTGTACTTTCTCACCCGTTTCCATGCTCTGAAAAATAGTCATAACATACACAGCAGTCAAGAAAATGGACATTTATTTTCTGTAGGAAATGTGATAGCCCCAGTTGGGAGCAGAGGTTTTTAAAATCCCATGGAAATGGACGATATTTAAAAAGAAAGCAATCCTCAAATAGGGTTTAAAATTCAATGTAAGATATAAAATCCCTGTTATTATGGGCCTAAAATTGGAGATGTTAGACAGTTTCCCTGTATCAGGTATCAAAACTACTCTAGATTTCGAACCTTGTTTACGGTACTTTTCAGTCAGAAAGCGATTTACACAGATGATGTACAATGCTCAGTGCTCAATGTGATGCCCCATTCACCCCCCCCCCCCTCCCCCCTGGGTTTGAGGATACATGTAAAACTTTTACAGCAGTTACATGAATTAAATTCATTGCAATGAATACAGTGTTCTTTTTGAATGGGTACATACGACAAAGGATTGATGAACATATTTACCCAAAGCACACATGTCTTGTCATCTGATGATGTGACAATATGTGTGTCATTCATACAGAACTGAACAGAGTTGATGCCTTCATGATGGCCTCTTAACACCTTGTATTTTACCTGGTAGGGAGAAAGAACAGTAAATGATTTAGTGTTGATATAACAGAAAATCCGTAATCATATAAACAAAAATGTAGAAGTCCTATTCATTTACCGGTATGATACACATACCGGTAAGCCAAAAGCAAAGCTCTATCACTCCGGTAACAAATTTACACATTTTTTGTTAAATTGTTGACCGATCTCAAAGTGCTCTGTATGAGTAGAAAGAAGACTAGAGTCCACTAGTAAAACTCCGAAGGAAGTTTGCAAGGTTCGTTGAGTGCAGGAATGGGTGATTACAAACGCATTTAAGGTTTCGTTTACACAAGTCTTGGTGATATCTTTCATATTATCACCTAGTCTGAAAGCTTCAGTCTCTGATATCAACTGTTGTTGTACTGAGACTAGGCCTGCATGCCTCCACTGACTGCCTGTAAGGAGACTGACGTCCATTGTACGAGTTAGTGAGGGGAGGTTACACAATGCAGTTTGTGTGTGATTGCAGATCTCATGGTGTGCAGTAGAAAACGGACAGATTAGCTGAAAGTAGGTCTACCGGTATATATAATAAGAATACAATATAATGAGAATACACCTGACGGTGGCCGTGGCCTGTACTTATAGCGAAGAAGAATGCATGTGTATTTTTATTCCCTAATTTTTATGGTACATTACATGAAAATTATATCTTTTTTCTTTCCAATTATCATTTTAAAAAAAAATCAAACTGTAAATTGTCTTAAACTTAAAGGAAACCACAGGCAGAGGCTGTGGCGGTATGGGCAAACTTTTCCCCAATTCCGGTGAAAATCGTTAGTTCCTCGTTGTAGGAGTGCAGCAAGGGTTACCGTCTGTGTAAGAGCTTGGTAATAATTAGACAGAAATAGGGGAAGGTTGAAATTATGTCAGTTTTATTAAAGAATTCCCCACTTCCTGAACTTTCTGCTCCTGAACGACAACAAGATGGAAGTGCTGCACCTGTTTTCTCACCGAAGAAGAAATACCACAGAACTCCCTCCGATTCAAATAACCAACGGTTCTATAAATTCCTCCAAAACAGTTGTTAACTTAGGTGTTATGTTTGATCAAAACCTTTCAATGCGCCCCCATATCAATAGCATCTGTCGTAAAGCATCCTTCGCCCTGAGAAAAATTGGTAAAATTCGTAAATTCCTCTCCAAGTCATCCACTGAGATCCTCGTCCACGCATTTATCAGTTCACTCCTTGACAGTTGTAATAGCCTGCTCCATGGAATTCTGGAAAAAGATATGGCCAATCTGCAGAGAATCCAGAACTCTGCAGCACGTCTAGTTTCTCTCACCAAAAAACATGACCATATTACACCAACCCTTAAACAATTGCATTGGCTCCCCATTAAATTTCGCGTCCAGTTCAAAGTTCTTCTTTTAACTTTCGAGTCTATACATGGTCATGCCCCAAATTATCTTTCTGAAATGATTTAGTTATACACACCCAATAGGCCCCTTCGTTCTGCAAATCAAACTCTCCTGACAGTTAAAAACACAAAAACAAAATACTTTGGTGATAGGTCCTTTTCATGCTCTACTCCACGTTTGTGGAATTCTCTTCCAGCCTCCATTCATTGCATCTCTGATATCACTTGTTTAGATCAAAATTAAAAACCAATCTAATGGAAAAGGCATATCAACCTAGTTCTTAAATTGTTACCTTACCTTGTTATCTTATGTTTGATAATTTCACTTTTGTTCTCTTGTCATTTCTCTGTTTTAGTTTTACTTGCATCAATATTGTAAAGCGTTTGATAGAAATTTCTTATGAAAAGCGCTATATAAATAGAAGTTATTATTATTATTATAGGCCATACCATTACCAGTTCAGACCAGAGACATGGGGGTGATTCACTTACAGCTAAAATCGATCCCAAATGAGATAAAATCGCTCTTAGGCTCAATATCACTGCTAAGAGCAATATCGCTTTTAGGGACTGGTCCACTAAGGTATACGAGGACGATAGATATTGTTAGTCACTGTTAAAGTGATATATCAAATTGTTTTTGATTTATACCTTGATAGGGAAGGCCTAACTTAGTGCCAAGTGCCAACAACATGTAAAGTCAAGACTTTGGATTCTACATCATGATCGTACGATGCAGGCGCTGATCCAGGATTTCTTAGGGGGCCTAAAATTGAAATTACGCGAGCCAAATATTGGTACGTAATGGTGACCGGCAGTGGCGTAATGAGCTTTTTTTTTGGGGGGGGGGCAAACAAAATCTGCATCACCCAACTTTTACATGCAGGCCCCGCAGAACGTTTTTCAAAGTGGGTGGGGGGGGGGCGGGGATAAAGTATTTACGATCAGGTAGAGTGTAGCGTAAATTGGCGTGGGGTCAAGGGGCGGAGCCCCCAAAAGCTCAGGGGGTATGGGCATTTAATTATGGTCAGATGAGCATATTTTGATACCTAGCTTATTCATGACACTGGCAGGTCACTAATTGGCGTGAGGTCCAGGGGGCTGAGCCCCCTGAAACTCAGGGATTTGAGGCATTTTATAATGGTCAGATAAGCATTCAGGGGCCCCCTGGTGAGGTTGAGGGGATGGAGGGGGCGGAGCCCCTGGGAGCTCAGGGGTTTTAGGCATTTAATCACGGTCAGATGAGCATGTTTTGATACCTCATTATTATGTGTGACACTGGCAGGTCACTATTCTTTCTTTCTTTCTCTCTTCTTTCCTTTTCTCTCTAATATACTTTTTCAAAAAAGTGGGGGGGGGGGGCTCGAGGCCCCGAGCCCGCCGTTCAGCCCTGACCTGTAGGCATCTAAATGAGCATATTTCTTGCCTGACTGTTAATTTAGGAATTTGTCATTTTCCAACAAACGCATAAAAAAGTATAATTTACTAAAAAGTGAGGGTAAATCTCGGAAAATTATGTAATTTCAGCAACATTTGTAAATCGCCGGTATGGCACGTTGTTGCCGGGATTAATTGCAACTGATCTCCCCTTCATTTCACCCTTTTCTTCTCTTCTTCCTCTTTCCCTTTCCCTTTTAGCTCTCCCTTTTCCTTGTTCTCCTTCCCTTCCCTCTCTTTTTTTTGCGGGAGGCAAGGGTAATTCCCCCGATCCACAACTTGTTGGCGGGAAAATTGCAACTGATATCCCCCTTCTTTTCTATGAATGATTCAGTTTACACATTTGAAGATTAATATGGGTCGGAAAACTATGGTTTGCCTGCCATGGCAGATTACCCATCCCTTTGAGGATTTTACAATGTGGAAATAAACGAGTATAATCAGTTTAGTTAAGTGGAAAAGCCTTACCGGTAGATATTAACATGGCATAATTCATAAGATTTTCAAATAGAGTCTATAAAAAACGATAACTCCCTGTTAGTCTTACTCTTAATGTGTAGAAAGATCATAGCTGGAGGATTTCTTGTCCTTTTTGCCAGCCAATGCAGCCATACTATATTTTATAGGCTATAGGTCTACTCCATAGTCTACCCAATAAATGACATGTGATGGCGCTGCCCATCGACTAAAAAATTAAGACAGAGATATGACAAGGTCAGAAGCATCATAACTACTTACGGTAGTCAGGATGTTCTTTGATCTTGGCAAAGAGGGCTAGTTCGTGAAACACGTACTGACATAGCGGACAAGTACAACTTCAAGTAGCTTACTAACACTGATTTAGTCAAGAAGTTAGACTAATGACGGTTTCGAGAAACGGGCCCGTCTGCTGAGAACATAATCTCGGGTTAAGGTAAAGGTAAAGCCCAAGAGGCTAGACCATGACCAGGGGCTAACGCTAGCTAGATCTATAGCGCTAGTAGACCAAAAATATCTGTCTCTTTCGTTCGTTAGCCTCTTAGCCTTTAGAGACAGAACCAGAAGCCGACCATAGGCGCTCCTGTGCAAACTGGGTGGAACGGATCTGGCCACCAAATTCCGGCCAAACTTTTGGACTAAAATGTCACTTTAGCGGATTCATATCCGATTTTTGCAGCGCATGCGCAGTAACAATTTGAACACGGAGCGGAGTTCAATTTCGACAATGAAAACCCCCAGAGAACACCGGGGAAAAAGACCCTTAAACGCATCATACAGTCAATCTGGTAGAGTAGAGGAGGCAGTTTTCGGCCGGTCCGTTGGATGCATGGTAAAATCCTTTAAAATACATTGCATAACAGCATATCACATATCACACACATACAATAACATGGCAGAGTCACTGGAGAACCACATTTGCAATGGAAAATGTATCCTTAAATATCACATTTTAGCGATGGAATCGGCGGTCCCGCTACCCGAATCTGAAAAATGGAATATCTTACGCGTGTCTGTAAGGAATATGGGTCCCATAAAATGAGCTGTATTTCAAGTATTTTTCAGATTTAGAGTCGGATTTTATGATCATCGCAAGCTCAAATGTTTCTCACCGCATGTATGTTGTCCTATCAGTCGGTAGACAGAAATAACCGTCTGGTATGGGTCATTCTTTAATAAAACTGACATTTGTTGACATTCCCCATACACAGACGGTACCCCGTACGCCTCGCACCACGGGGAGAGATTGAGCCGATTGTGGCCCGCTTTGGTCCCAAAAACTTTCTCCCACGATTTTCTTTATTTAGATCTAATTTTCTGATTTATAAATCAGATACAAAAATACTATGTCTATTTTTCTCCTATGTACAGTTATCAATTTTTTATGACTTATTTCTAAATGCGAAATTTACGGACTTACGTATATGAGTTATCCAATTTTTATCTCAGAACCAAGGAAACGGTACGTTCATGCATTCGAACTGGTAATCTATGACATGACCCGCCCGATATATTTCGGGTCAACCGACCAAAACAAGCCCAATGGCCAATCAGAGCACGTGTTTGATATTGGGCTTATGAATATTCAAACATCACCGGCTCAAGCCGGGCTGACTCATACGTAGCTATTGGACGTTCGAAAAGAAAAAATGAATATTCATCAACTTAAACCAAGATGGCTGACAACAAATCTTGTTGACTACAAGACTTTCTCGGATTAATCATTAATATAGGATCTAAATGAGCAAGCTATCGTAAGTCAAAGTAGATATTTCTGTGTTATTTTTAATTTTTAATAAAATTCAGTGTAAAATTGCAGCCAAAGTGGATATATGAAGACGTAAAGAGTGAAAAACTCGTTGCATATCTCATTCATCGCGGTCCGGCCGAACTGAACCATTCGTTCCCCACACTACTCCATTGACGTACTTCAGTCTATGTATAGAGGCGGTCAGAGGAGCCAGATGCAATCTCAGCGGAACAACCGTCGATATCAGAGACTGAAGCTCTCGGTCTTATCAGTCGGATACTATAGCGCCGTATCTCTGTATAGTTTAGATTCCAATTTCTGATCACGGCACCCGCAGGTGTAGTTTTCGGCCATGCGGGGGATTACGTGCTCTGGCCGCACGCGCTATAGATCAGCGGGCGAACGCGCGGCGCGCTCCCTATTGACTTTGTACATGCGGCCGATAACTGCCTCACTAGGCCGAAAACTACCGCCGAAACAGTGAAAATGAAAATCAATATTGCCATGGCAGTTCATGATTTTTTTCTGGGATTCTTTTTTTGTTTGAATAATAATAGTATTGGCTTCATGATTTGAACAAAAAAAAATAATAAATAGGATTAGGAAGTAGGTCTATTATAGTATGTATTAAGAGTCCAAAAATAGGATTTTGCCTTAAGTGGCCGAAAACTACCTCCTCTACTCTAAGTGGAACCGATGTATATTAGCCTAGACCTAATTTTCAAAAATAAATGCATCGGATATGAATCCGCTAAAGTGACATTTTAGTCCAAAAGTTTGGCCGGAATTTGGTGGCCAGATCCGTTCCACCGAGTTTACACAGGAGCGCCTATGGTCGGCTTCTGTCTCTAAAGAGAGGAGCCGACCCTACCCAAATCAGAGGCTATAAGCTAGTATTACGAACGAAAGAGAAAGAAATATTCGGTCTAGTCTATACTACAGCGCGCGCTAGGCACTAGCACTGCACTGTAGCTATGTAATTTGTATGTAGCAGCCGCCACGGCCGCGCAAAACCTTTCATGCCATCAAAAGCTTATTGAGCGGCGACTCGGATCCCGGCTGCCGAGTCTTCAGGCGGAGGCGGGGGTAACAACCGTTAACCGAAGCTGCTGGTCGAGCGCGAGCATGAGCATGAGCCGAGGTAAATGGAAATACATACCTGAGCAAGGTCTTCATTTTCCCATACTCCAGATTTGCTCCTTATATCTGGAGTCACTTCTTCTACTATTTCTAAAGCAAGCGGGTCAATATCACTTTCAGAAATCGGCATGATTAAGGTGCATGAAGCTGTTCTTCGGGGATGACGAAAATAGAAATAGAGCTAGAATCTAATCCTTGTGGTAGCATATATTGGCACCAAGATTAGTGGACATATGAATATTCATTAATCCCTACGTCACAGACGTGCGTCGTGCGTACTCTGTCATATCCACATGTACTAGTACACGAGTACGTTCGTAAGTATTAGTACATGTACCGTATGTACGTTGCTCCGGAATGAAGGGAATCATTGTAAAGGACGAATTACTCCGTGAAGCCAAGTACAAGCAGAGAATTGAAAATTTGCAATACGTTCCTCGGAGCGACTACACTCCCTTATCTAGCTAGTTTTGTAATAATTAGTTTATTTAGGAAAATGGACATTTAGTACTCTTAAGTTGTTCGATAACATCACTCAGTTTGATTAGATTCGAGATATATCTCATTAATAAAACAGTATAAAGGCTATTTAGTCTCAAACTAACCTACACCATTAAACTTGGTGCCAACACCATTAAGCCATGCACCAAATTTAGTAATACATTATTTTGTATCTATAAAGACCGCGGTGTTTCCCAGGTTTATTTAGGTAATTTAATACTGGTAAGTTGTTCGCTGATATCACTAAGTTTGATATGATTCGAGATATATCTCATTAATAAAAGAGTATAAAAGGCTATACAGTCTCAAACGAACCTACACCATTAATCTTGTTGCCAACCCCATTAAGCCATGCACCAATTTTAGTAATACATCTATAAAGAGGCCGATGCGCGAGGTTTCCCATGCATGTTTATATAGGAAAATGAACATTTGATACTGGTTAGTTGTTCTATAACATCACTCAGTATGATTTGATTGCACATATATCTCATTAATGAAACATGTTAAAGGCTATATAGTCTCAAACGAACCTACGCAATTAATCTTGGTGCCAACACCATTAAGCCATGCACCAATTTTAGTAATACATCTATAAAGAGGCCGATGCGCGAGGTTTCCCATGTTTATATAGGAAAATGTACATTTAATACTGGTTAGTTGTTCTATAACATCACTCAGTATGATTTGATTGCACATATATCTCATTAATAAAACAGTATAAAGGCTATTTAGTCTCAAACTAACCTACACCATTAAACTTGGTGCCAACACCATTAAGCCATGCACCAAATTTAGTAATACATTATTTTGTATCTATAAAGACCGCGGTGTTTCCCAGGTTTATTTAGGTAATTTAATACTGGTAAGTTGTTCGCTGATATCACTAAGTTTGATATGATTCGAGATATATCTCATTAATAAAAGAGTATAAAGGCTATACAGTCTCAAACGAACCTACACCATTAATCTTGTTGCCAACCCCATTAAGCCATGCACCAATTTTAGTAATACATTATTTGTATCTATATAGAGGCCGATGCGCGAGGTTTCCCATGTTTATATAGGAAAATGAACATTTGATACTGGTTAGTTGTTCTATAACATCACTCAGTATGATTTGATTGCACATATATCTCATTAATGAAACATGTTAAAGGCTATATAGTCTAAAACGAACCTACACCATTAATCTTGTTGCCAACACCATTAAGCCATGCACCAATTTTAGTAATACATTATTTTGTATCTATAGAGGCCGAGGTTTCCCAGGTTTATTAAGGAAAATGAACATTTAATACTGGTTACTTGTTCGATAACACACTCAGTTTGAATTGATTGCACATATTAATTATTATATCTCATTAATGAAATATGGTATAAAGGCTATATAGTCTCAAACGAACCTACACCATTAAACTTGGTGCCAACACTATTAAGCCATGCACCAATTTTAGTAATACAATATTTTGTATCTATAGAGGCCGAGGTTTCCCAGGTTTATTAAAGGAAAATGGACATTTAGTACTCTTAAGTTGTTCGATAACATCACTCAGTTTGATTTGATTCGAGGTATATCATCATTAATAAAACAGTATAAAGGCTATTTAGTCTCAAATTAACCTACACCATTAAACTTGGTGCCAACACCATTAAGCCATGCACCAAATTTAGTAATACATTATTTGTATCTATATAGAGGCCGATGCGCGAGGTTTTTCCAGGTTTATATAGGAAAATGAACATATTTTGATACTGGTTAGTTGTTCGATAACATCAATCAGTTTGATTTGATAGCACATATATCTCATTAATGAAACATTGTAAAGGCTATATAGTCTCAAACGAACCTACACCATTAATCTTGGTGCCAACACCATTAAGCCATGCACCAATTTTAGTAATACATTTTTTGTATCTATAGAGGCCGAGGTTTCCCAGGTTTATTAAAGGAAAATGGACATTTAGTACTCTTAAGTTGTTCGATAACATCACTCAGTTTGATTTGATTCGAGGTATATCATCATTAATAAAAACAGTATAAAGGCTATTTAGTCTCAAATTAACCTACACCATTAAACTTGGTGCCAACACCATTAAGCCATGCACCAAATTTAGTAATACATTTTGTGTATCTATATAAAGACCGCGAGGTTTCCCAGGTTTATTAAAGGAAATTAATACTGGTAATTTGTTCGCTGATATCACTCAGTTTGATATGATTCGAGATATATCTCATTAATAAAACAGTATAAAAGGCTATACAGTCTCAAACGAACCTACGCAATTAATCTTGGTGCCAACACCATTAAGCCATGCACCAATTTTAGTAATACATTATTTGTATCAATTCTATAGAGGCCGATGCGCGAGGTTTCCCAGGTTTATATAGGAAAATGTACATTTAATACTGGTTAGTTGTTCTATAACATCACTCAGTATGATTTGATTGCACATATATCTCATTAATGAAACATGGTAAAGGCTATATAGTCTCAAACGAACCTACGCAATTAATCTTGGTCCCAACACCATTAAGCCATGCACCAATTTTAGTAATACATTATTTGTATCTATAGAGGCCGATGCGCGAGGTTTCCCAGGTTTATATATGAAAATGTACATTTAATACTGGTTAGTTGTTCGATAACATCACCCAGTTTGATTTGACTGCACATATATCTCATTAATGAAACAAGGTAAAGGCTATATAGTCTCAAACTAACCTACACCATTAAACTTGGTGCCAACATCATTAAGGCACGCACCAAATTTAGTAATGCATTATGTGTATCTCTAAAGACCGAGGATTCCAAGGTTTATTTAGGAAAATGAACATTTAATACTGTTTACTTGTTCGATAACATCACTCAGGTTGATTTTATTACACATTATATCTCATTAATAAAACATTGTAAAGGGTATATATACAGTCTTAATCGATCGCCATTAAACTTAGTGCCAACACCTTTAAGCCATGCACCAAGTTTAGTAATACATTATGTATGGTGGTAGAGGTTGTGGTAGTTATTTGACCTGACTGATAAGAAAGCATAAATGCTTGTTAGTAAGCAACCACAGGACCGACGGCTTTAGGTCCTCCGAGGACCTGGTAATGAGGATTAATTCCTTACCAAAGGGCACTATATAATTAGCGCATCGACTTTGTTTCGAACCCGGGTCGCCGAATTACGAGACAACTGCTCTACTAACTGAGCTATCGCGCCCTAGCCAAACTAGTAAAGACGGGCTTTAAAGCCAGGATTAGACCTCCCAGTGTGGTCACTGACAGAGGGTTATCTCATCAAATCTGCTCTCAATTAACATAAGAAAAAGAGGATCATGAGGGAGGGACCAACAGGCACCGATTAGGCATTGTTTGCTATATAGAGGGCGCAAGTAGTTTTAAGTAGTGCAGTGGGGCTTTGCTGGAACACTGGACAAAAGTAAGGACCAGAGGCGATGGACGTGTTTCAAATTTGAGGAGGAGGAGGGCATAACACAAAAAGGCACTTTCGAGGGGTTTTAGAGCACATCCGTAAGACTATTCAGAAAGGGGTAGAAAAGAGATAAAACCGTAGAATAATTTTTGGTTCTTTTCAAGCCATGCCTTGAAATTGTATTTACTGTTTCATCATTATTTATTTCCGACAAATAAAGAAATGCAGTGTCCATACAGCAGAATTTTATCTTTTGTATGATTGCATTTTTGGATGAACCTAAATATCAGTAAGAAATAGATTTAGACTCATTTTTCAATTTGAATGACAATCAAGGTATTTTGAAAGATAATATTTGAAGAGCAAACTTTTACATCAGCTAGCAGCGGCGAATTTTCGGAGATGTCCTAGAATCTCATTCTTGACGCTAACATGCCTGGCTGTCAAATTATTTCCGGACGGACAATTTTGGCTTTAGCGTCTTTATAAATTCCTTTATCGCATCGCCACTACAACTATTATCCAGAGATCAGTGGCGTAGTGAGCAAAAAGTTTGGGGTGGGGCTGGCAGACAAAATCCGCATCACCCCACTTACATGCAGGCCCCGCTGATCGTTTTTCAAAGTGGGTGGGGGAGGCTTAAGTATTTACGATCAGGTAGAGGGTAGTGTAAATTGGCGTGGGGTCTAGGGACAAAGCCCCGGCAGGGGTCAAGGGGCAGAGTCCCGGAAGCTCAGGGGGTATGGGCATTTAATTACGGTCAGATGAGCATAATTATTTTGATACCTTATTCATGACACTGGCAGGTCAGGCGTGGGGTCCAGGGGAAGCTCAAGGGTTTTAGGCATTGCATAACGGTCAGATGAGTATCCAGGGGCCCGCTTTAGGGCCCTTGGTTAGGTCCAGGGGGCAGAGCCACCGGAAGTTCAGGGGTTTTAGGCATTTAATTACGGTCAGATGAGCATATTTTGATACCTATTTGTGACACTGGCAGGTCACTAATTGGCGTGGGGTCCAGTGGGCGGAGCCCCAGAAGCTCAGGGTTTACGGCAATAAAGTACGGTCTAATGAGAATCCCCGCCTTAGGTCATTGGTAGGGTCCGGGGCAGAGCCCGGAAGCTCAGAGGTTTTAGGCATTTAATCACGGTCAGATAAGCATATTTTGATACATTATTTTGTGACACTGGCAGGTCACTATTCTTTCTTTCCTTCTCTCTTTCTTTCTATTTTTCTTTAGTATACTTTTTCCAAAAAAGTGTGTGTGTGTGTGTGGGGGGGGGCTCGAGGCCCCGCAGCCCCGCCGTTCTATAGGCCCTGCCATGTAGGCCTCTAAATGAGCATATTTCTTGCCTGACTGTAAATTTAGGAATTTGTGATTTTCCAACAAACGTATAAAAAAGTATAATTTACTAAAAAAGTGAGGAAAAATCTCGGAAAATTATGTCATTTCAGCAACATTTTGTAAATCACCGGTATCGAATTAGAAATGAACCACGTTTTAATTTTATTGTGACACAGGACACTAATTGGCCCCCCCATCAGTACGCCAGAGCCCGCCCCGATCCACACCTTGTTGGCGGGAAAATCGCAACTGATCCCCTACCTATCTTCTTTCTCTCTTCTTTCCTTACCTTTCCCTCCCCCTTCCCTTTCCCTTCCCTTCCTTTCTCTCTCTTTTAGGTTTGCTAGGGAGGCAAATTTCGGCCCTACCCCCGATCCACATGTTGCTGGCGGGATTAATCGCAACTGATCTCCCTTTTCAACCTTTTCTATTCTTCTTCCTTTTTTGTTGTTCTCCTTAGCTCTCCTCTTTCCCTTTCCCATCTCTCTTTTTTTTTTGGGGGGGGGGGGAGAGGCAAGGGCCTTTTGCCTCCCCCAGATCCACATCTTGTTGGCGGGAAAATTGCAACTGATATCCCCCTTCTTTTCTTTTCTTCTTCCTCTTTTTTTCCTTCCCTTTATCTCATCTTTTCCTTCCCTTTATCTCATCTTTTCCATTTTCCTTTCCTTTCCCTTTCCTTCTTCTCTGTTATTTTTTTATGGGCAACAGCCCTTTCGCCCCTGATCTCCTTCTTTTTCCACCATTTTTCTTCTTCCTCTTTCTTTCCTTCTCTCTCTCTCTCTTTTCTTCTTTTTTCTTTGCGGGGCAAGGCCTGCCTGCCCGGATCCTCGCCGTGTGGAACATTCCTCCGGAAAGGACCCTCCTTGCCACATCCAAAACAAACCCTGGCCAAGCCCTCGCCTAGAGCTGATCTTCTAAGCTCTTCTTTAGGCCGGACATACGGGTATCCAGACTTTTCGCTATTAAAACTGGATATACGGTTATCTACTAATAATAATAATAATACAATATTTATAAAGCGCATAATAATAATCTGTTTCTCTATGCGCTGTACAAGCATGAATGGCAATTCGAGAAATATAATCACAAAAAGAAATCAACAAAGAGAATATACTAGTGTTACTGTTAGTGTTAGTAACTAAGGCCCATTAGTGACTACAAAAACATATGCTCTTCCTGGCTATTTGGGAATGTGTCAAATTGCAACAGAAATGGAGAAACGCGCATTTTGTTGAAAATCATGTGATATCACGAACATTTATAAATCACTTGTATGGAATTGAAAATAAGCCATGGTTTAATTTTATTGGGCCTAGTGCCCCAACCCCCCCACCAGTACGCCAGTGCTAGAGATATCATATAATTAGATACAATCAGACTGAGTGATGTTATCGAACAACTTACCAGTATTAAATTTCCTAAATACTCCTGGGATACCTCGGTCTTTATAGATACACATAATGTATTACTAAATTTGGTGCATGGCTTAATGGTGTTGGCACCAAGTTTAATGGCGTAGGTTCGTTTGAGACTAGTAACCAGCTTTTACTGTTTCATTAATGAGATATATGTGCTATCAAATCAAACTGAGTGATGTTATCGAACAACTTAACAATGTCAATCCGTTGTTCTCCTAAACAATCCTGGGAAACCTCCTGGTCTTTATAGATACACGTTATGTATTACTAAATTATTTTGGTGCATGGCTTAATGGTGTTGGCACAAAGTTTATGGTGTAGGTCCATTTGAGACTATATAGCCTTTATACTGTTTTATTAATGAGATATATCTCGAATCAAATCAAACTGAGTGATGTTATCGAACTACTTAAGAGTACTAAATGTCCATTTTCCTTTAATAAACCTGGGAAACCTCGGCCTTTATAGATACAAATAATGTATTACTAAAGTTGGTGCATGGCTTAATGGTGTTGGCACCAAGATTAATGGTGTAGGTTCGTTTGAGACTATATAGCCTTTACCATGTTTCATTAATGAGATAAATGTGCAATCAAATCAAACTGAGTGATGTTATCGAACAACTAAAGATTACTAAATGTCCATTTTCCTAAATAAACCTGGGAAACCCTCGGCCTTTATAGATCCAAATAATATATTACTAAAATTGGTGCATGGCTTAATGGTGTTGGCCCATTTATAGGCCAAAAA
>CP137676.1:1824101-2071651 GCA_037976565.1 Mesocentrotus franciscanus
AATATTCATTAATCCCTACGTCACAGACGTGCGTCGTGCGTACTCTGTCATATCCACATGTACTAGTACACGAGTACGTTCGTAAGTATTAGTACATGTACCGTATATACGTTGCTCCGGAATGAAGGGAATCATTGTAAAAGACGAATTACTCCGTGAAGCCAAGTACAAGCAGAGAATTGAAAATTTGCAATACGTTCCTCGGCCGGCCGACGACTACACTCCCTAATCTAGCTAGTTTTGTAATAATAGTTTATTTAGGAAAATGGACATTTAGTACTCTTAAGTTGTTCGATAACATCACTCAGTTTGATTTGATTCGAGATATATCTCATTAATAAAACAGTATAAAGGCTATTTAGTCTCAAACTAACCTACACCATTAAACTTGGTGCCAACACCATTAAGCCATGCACCAAATTTAGTAATACATTATTTTGTATCTATAAAGACCGCGGTGTTTCCCAGGTTTATTTAGGTAATTTAATACTGGTAAGTTGTTCCTGATATCACTAAGTTTGATATGATTCGAGATATATCTCATTAATAAAGAGTATAAAAGGCTATACAGTCTCAAACGAACCTACACCATTAATCTTGTTGCCAACCCATTAAGCCATGCACCAATTTTAGTAATACATCTATAAAGAGGCCGATGCGCGGGTTTCCCATGCATGTTTATATAGGAAAATGAACATTTGATACTGGTTAGTTGATAACATCACTCAGTATGATTTGATTGCACATATATCTCATTAATGAAACATGTTAAAGGCTATATAGTCTCAAACGAACCTACACAATTAATCTTGGTGCCAACACCATTAAGCCATGCACCAATTTTAGTAATACATTATAATAGAGGCCGATGCGCGAGGTTTCCCAGGTTTATATAGGAAAATGTACATTTAATACTGGTTAGTTGTTCTATAACATCACTCAGTATGATTTGATTGCACATATATCTCATTAATAAAACAGTATAAAGGCTATTTAGTCTCAAACTAACCTACACCATTAAACTTGGTGCCAACACCATTAAGCCATGCACCAAATTTAGTAATACATTATTTTGTATCTATAAAGACCGCGGTGTTTCCCAGGTTTATTTAATAATTTAATACTGGTAAGTTGTTCGCTGATATCACTAAGTTTGATATGATTCGAGATATATCTCATTAATAAAAGAGTATAAAGGCTATACAGTCTCAAACGAACCTACACCATTAATCTTGTTGCCAACCCCATTAAGCCATGCACCAATTTTAGTAATACATTATTTGTATCTATAGAGGCCGATGCGCGAGGTTTCCCATGTTTATATAGGAAAATGAACATTTGATACTGGTTAGTTGTTCTATAACATCACTCAGTATGATTTGATTGCACATATATCTCATTAATGAAACATGTTAAAGGCTATATAGTCTAAAACGAACCTACACCATTAATCTTGTTGCCAACACCATTAAGCCATGCACCAATTTTAGTAATACATTATTTTGTATCTATAGAGGCCGAGGTTTCCCAGGTTTATTAAGGAAAATGAACATTTAATACTGGTTACTTGTTCGATAACACACTCAGTTTGAATTGATTGCACATATTAATTATTATATCTCATTAATGAAATATGGTATAAGGCTATATAGTCTCAAACGAACCTACACCATTAAACTTGGTGCCAACACTATTAAGCCATGCACCAATTTTAGTAATACAATATTTTGTATCTATAGAGGCCGAGGTTTCCCAGGTTTATTAAAGGAAAATGGACATTTAGTACTCTTAAGTTGTTCGATAACATCACTCAGTTTGATTTGATTCGAGGTATCATCATTAATAAAACAGTATAAAGGCTATTTAGTCTCAAATTAACCTACACCATTAAACTTGGTGCCAACACCATTAAGCCATGCACCAAATTTAGTAATACATTATTTGTATCTATATAGAGGCCGATGCGAGTTTTCCAGGTTTATATAGGAAAATGAACATATTTTGATACTGGTTAGTTGTTCGATAACATCAATCAGTTTGATTTGATAGCACATATATCTCATTAATGAAACATTGTAAAGGCTATATAGTCTCAAACGAACCTACACCATTAATCTTGGTGCCAACACCATTAAGCCATGCACCAATTTTAGTAATACATTTTTTTGTATCTATAGAGGCCGAGGTTTCCCAGGTTTATTAAAGGAAAATGGACATTTAGTACTCTTAAGTTGTTCGATAACATCACTCAGTTTGATTTGATTCGAGGTATATCATCATTAATAAAAACAGTATAAAGGCTATTTAGTCTCAAATTAACCTACACCATTAAACTTGGTGCCAACACCATTAAGCCATGCACCAAATTTAGTAATACATTTGTGTATCTATATAAAGACCGCGAGGTTTCCCAGGTTTATTAAAGGAAATTAATACTGGTAATTTGTTCGCTGATATCACTCAGTTTGATATGATTCGAGATATATCTCATTAATAAAACAGTATAAAAGGCTATACAGTCTCAAACGAACCTACGCAATTAATCTTGGTGCCAACACCATTAAGCCATGCACCAATTTTAGTAATACATTATTTGTATCAATTCTATAGAGGCCGATGCGCGAGGTTTCCCAGGTTTATATATGAAAATGTACATTTAATACTGGTTAGTTGTTCTATAACATCACTCAGTATGATTTGATTGCACATATATCTCATTAATGAAACATGGTAAAGGCTATATAGTCTCAAACGAACCTACGCAATTAATCTTGGTCCCAACACCATTAAGCCATGCACCAATTTTAGTAATACATTATTTGTATCTATAGAGGCCGATGCGCGAGGTTTCCCAGGTTTATATATGAAAATGTACATTTAATACTGGTTAGTTGTTCGATAACATCACCCAGTTTGATTTGACTGCACATATATCTCATTAATGAAACAAGGTAAAGGCTATATAGTCTCAAACTAACCTACACCATTAAACTTGGTGCCAACATCATTAAGGCACGCACCAAATTTAGTAATGCATTATGTGTATCTCTAAAGACCGAGGATTCCAAGGTTTATTTAGGAAAATGAACATTTAATACTGTTTACTTGTTCGATAACATCACTCAGGTTGATTTTATTACACATTATATCTCATTAATAAAACATTGTAAAGGGTATATATACAGTCTTAATCGATCGCCATTAAACTTAGTGCCAACACCTTTAAGCCATGCACCAAGTTTAGTAATACATTATGTATGGTGGTAGAGGTTGTGGTAGTTATTTGACCTGACTGATAAGAAAGCATAAATGCTTGTTAGTAAGCAACCACAGGACCGACGGCTTTAGGTCCTCTCCGAGGACCTGGTAATGAGGATTAATTCCTTACAAAAGGGCACTATATAATTAGCGCATCGACTTTGTTTCGAACCCGGGTCGCCGAATTACGAGACAACTGCTCTACTAACTGAGCTATCGCGCCCTAGCCAAACTAGTAAAGACGGGCTTTAAAGCCAGGATTAGACCTCCCAGTGTGGTCACTGACAGAGGGTTATCTCATCAAATCTGCTCTCAATTAACATAAGAAAAAGAGGATCATGAGGGAGGGACCAACAGGCACCGATTAGGCATTGTTTGCTATATAGAGGGCGCAAGTAGTTTTAAGTAGTGCAGTGGGGCTTTTGCTGGAACACTGGACAAAAGTAAGGACCAGAGGCGATGGACGTGTTTCAAATTTGAGGAGGAGGCATAACACAAAGGGGCACTTTCGAGGGGTTTTAGAGCACATCCGTAAGACTATTCAGAAAGGGGTAGAAAAGAGATAAAACCGTAGAATAATTTTTTTGGTTCTTTTCAAGCCATGCCTTGAAATTGTATTTACTGTTTCATCATTATTTATTTCCGACAAATAAAGAAATGCAGTGTCCATACAGCAGAATTTTATCTTTTGTATGATTGCATTTTTGGATGAACCTAAATATCAGTAAGAAATAGATTTAGACTCATTTTCAATTTGAATGACAATCAAGGTATTTTGAAAGATAATATTTGAAGAGCAAACTTTTACATCAGCTAGCAGCGGCGAATTTTCGGAGATGTCCTAGAATCTCATTCTTGGACGCTAACATGCCTGGCTGTCAAATTATTTCCGGACGGACAATTTTGGCTTTAGCGTCTTTATAAATTCCCTTTATCGCATCGCCACTACAACTATTATCCAGAGATCAGTGGCGTAGTGAGCAAAAAGTTTGGGGTGGGGCTGGCAGACAAAATCCGCATCACCCCACTCTTACATGCAGGCCCCGCTGATCGTTTTCAAAGTGGGTGGGGAGGCTTAAGTATTTACGATCAGGTAGAGGGTAGTGTAAATTGGCGTGGGGTCTAGGGACAAAGCCCCGGCAGGGTCAAGGGGCAGAGTCCCCGGAAGCTCAGGGGGTATGGGCATTTAATTACGGTCAGATGAGCATAATTATTTTGATACCTTATTCATGACACTGGCAGGTCAGGCGTGGGGTCGGGGAAGCTCAAGGGTTTTAGGCATTGCATAACGGTCAGATGAGTATCCAGGGGCCCGCTTTAGGGCCCTTGGTTAGGTCCAGGGGGCAGAGCCACCGGAAGTTCAGGGGTTTTAGGCATTTAATTACGGTCAGATGAGCATATTTTGATAACCTATTTGTGACACTGGCAGGTCACTAATTGGCGTGGGGTCCAGTGGGCGGAGCCCCCAGAAGCTCAGGGTTTACGGCAATAAAGTACGGTCTAATGAGAATCCTGGGGCCGCCTTAGGGTCATTGGTAGGGTCCGGGGGGCAGAGCCCCCGGAAGCTCAGAGGTTTTAGGCATTTAATCACGGTCAGATAAGCATATTTTGATACCTCATTATTTTGTGACACTGGCAGGTCACTATTCTTTCTTTCTTTCTTCTCTCTTTCTTTCTATTTTTCTTTAGTATACTTTTTCCAAAAAGTGTGTGTGTGTGGGGGCGGGGCTCGAGGCCCCAGCCCGCCGTTCTATAGGCCCTGCCATGTAGGCCTCTAAATGAGCATATTTCTTGCCTGACTGTAAATTTAGGAATTTGTGATTTTCCAACAAACGCATAAAAAGTATAATTTACTAAAAAGTGAGGAAAAATCTCGGAAAATTATGTCATTTCAGCAACATTTTGTAAATCACCGGTATCGAATTAGAAATGAACCACGTTTTAATTTTATTGTGACATTTGCAGGACACTAATTGGCTCCCCATCAGTACGCCAGAGCCCGCCCCCGATCCACACCTTGTTGGCGGGAAAAAACGCAACTGATCTCCCCTACCTATCTTCTTTCTCTCTGTCTTTCCTTACCTTTCCCTCCTCCTTCCCTTTCCCTTCCCTTCCTTCTCTCTCTTTTAGGTTTGCTAGGGGGAGGCAAGGGCCTTTCGGCCCTACCCCCCCCCCCGATCCACATGTTGCTGGCGGGATTAATCGCAACTGATCTCCCCTTCTTTTCAACCTTTTCTATTCTTCTTCCTTTTTTTGTTGTTCTCCTTTAGCTCTCCTCTTTCCCTTTCCCATCTCTCTTTTTTTTGGCGGGGGCGGGGAGAGGCAAGGCCTTTGCCCCCGATCCACATCTTGTTGGCGGGAAAATTGCAACCGATATCCCCTTCTTTTCTTTTCTTCTTCCTCTTTTTTCCTTCCCTTTATCTCATCTTTTCCTTCCCTTTATCTCATCTTTTCCATTTTCCTTTCCCTTTCCTTCCTTCTCTGTTATTTTTTTATGGGGGCAACAGCCCTTTCGCCCCCGATCTCCTTCTTTTCCCCCATTTTCTTTTCTTCTTCCTCTTCTTTTCCTTCTCTCTCTCTCTCTCTCTCTTTTCTTCTTTTTTTTCTTTGCGGGGCAAGGCCTCGCCCCGGATCCTCGCCGTGTGGAACATTCCCTCGGAAAGGACCCTCCTTGCCACATCCAAAACAAACCCTGGCCAAGCGCCTCGCCTAGAGCTGCCGCGATCTTCTCTAAGCTCTTCTTTAGGCCGGACATACGGGTATCCAGACTTTTCGCTATTAAAACTGGATATACGGTTATCTACTAATAATAATAATAATACAATATTTATAAAGCGCATAATAATAATCTGTTTCTCTATGCGCTGTACAAGCATGAATGGCAATTCGAGAAATATAATCACAAAAAGAAATCAACAAAGAGAATATACTAGTGTTACTGTTAGTGTTAGTAACTAAGGCCCATTAGTGACTACAAAAACATATGCTCTTCCTGGCTATTTGGGAATGTGTCAAATTGCAACAGAAATGGAGAAACGCGCATTTTGTTGAAAATCATGTGATATCACGAACATTTATAAATCACTTGTATGGAATTGAAAATAAGCCATGGTTTAATTTTATTGGGGCCTAGTGCCCCAAGCCCCCACCAGTACGCCAGTGCTAGAGATATCATATAATTAGATACAATCAGACTGAGTGATGTTATCGAACAACTTACCAGTATTAAATTTCCTAAATACTCCTGGGATACCTCGGTCTTTATAGATACACATAATGTATTACTAAATTTGGTGCATGGCTTAATGGTGTTGGCACCAAGTTTAATGGCGTAGGTTCGTTTGAGACTAGTAACTAGCCCTTTTACTGTTTCATTAATGAGATATATGTGCTATCAAATCAAACTGAGTGATGTTATCGAACAACTTAACAATGTCAATCCGTTGTTCTCCTAAACAATCCTGGGAAACCTCCTGGTCTTTATAGATACACGTTATGTATTACTAAATTATTTTGGTGCATGGCTTAATGGTGTTGGCACAAAGTTTATGGTGTAGGTCCATTTGAGACTATATAGCCTTTTATACTGTTTTATTAATGAGATATATCTCGAATCAAATCAAACTGAGTGATGTTATCGAACTACTTAAGAGTACTAAATGTCCATTTTCCTTTAATAAACCTGGGAAACCTCGGCCTTTATAGATACAAATAATGTATTACTAAAGTTGGTGCATGGCTTAATGGTGTTGGCACCAAGATTAATGGTGTAGGTTCGTTTGAGACTATATAGCCTTTACCATGTTTCATTAATGAGATAAATGTGCAATCAAATCAAACTGAGTGATGTTATCGAACAACTAAAGATTACTAAATGTCCATTTTCCTAAATAAACCTGGGAAACCTCGGCCTTTATAGATCCAAATAATATATTACTAAAATTGGTGCATGGCTTAAAGGTACTTTGTCCCATTTACAGGCCAAAAAAATGAAAAGGTTAAATTCCAACGGCATTTGAAAGACAATATTAATTTAGAACTTCCCTGAAAAAAAGGGGGCTTGAAAATGTCTTTAAGTGGGAAAATAACGACTATTAGTTGTCGAATCGACTTAGGAGCTATAGAGCCAGTAAGTAATAGTATGATTTTTCAGACCATTGTACCGAATGGTCGTACGTTTTATGCTGCGCAAAGATTCAATCAGTTTAATTTTGGCCATTACAAGAAGTGGGTTATTGATGTAGACAAATGCTCATGTACCTTTACAGCTCATTTTATAAATGTTATTACCAAAGATGAAAAAAGCCAGTCAGTCACTCAATAGTGTCTGACAGTGAAGTCTAGCAAGTAAACAGGTTTCCTTGCATAATTTGAATATTAGGACACTGCTAACGTTTAAATTTCACAGATAGGACATACATGACATATTCATAATTCCTGCAAAGTTCTACAGAATTTGATGTTGGCTGCAAAAGGGACATAGTATCTTTAATGGTGTTGGCACCAAGATTAATGGTGTAGGTTCGTTTGAGACTAATATCCTTTACCATGTTTCAATAATTAGATAACTGTGCAATCAAATCAAACTGATGTTATCGAACAACTTAAGATTACTAAATGTCCATTTTCCTAAATAAACCTGGGAAACCTCGGCCTTTATAGATCCAAATAATGTATTACTAAAATTGGTGCATGGCTTAATGGTGTTGGCACCAAGATTAATGGTGTAGGTTCGTTTGAGACTATATAGCCTTTACCATGTTTCATTAATGAGATAAATGTGCAATCAAATCAAACTGAGTGATGTTATCGAACAACTAACCAGTATTAAATGTTCATTTTCCTAAATAAACCTGGGAAACCTCGGCCTCTATAGATACAAAATAATGTATTACTAAAATTGGTGCATGGCTTAATGGTGTTGGCACCAAGATTAATGGTGTAGGTTCGTTTGAGACTATATAGCCTTTACCATGTTTCATTAATGAGATAAATGTGCAATCAAATCAAACTGAGTGATGTTATCGAACAACTAAAGATTACTAAATGTCCATTTTCCTAAATAAACCTGGGAAACCTCGGCCTTTATAGATCCAAATAATGTATTACTAAAATTGGTGCATGGCTTAATGGTGTTGGCACCAAGATTAATGGTGTAGGTTCGTTTGAGACTATATAGCCTTTACCATGTTTCATTAATGAGATAATGTGCAATCAAATCAAACTGAGTGATGTTATCGAACAACTTAAGATTACTAAATGTCCATTTTCCTAAATAAACCTGGGAAACCTCGGCCTTTATAGATACAAATAATGTATTACTAAAATTGGTGCATGGCTTAATGGTGTTGGCACCAAGATTAATGGTGTAGGTTCGTTTGAGACTATATAGCCTTTACCATGTTTCATTAATGAGATATATGTGCAGTCAAATCAAACTGAGTGATGTTATCGAACAACTAACCAGTATTAAATGTTCATTTTCCTAAATAAACCTGGGAAACCTCGGCCTCTATAGATAAAAAATAATGTATTACTAAAATTGGTGCATGGCTTAATGGTGTTGGCACCAAGATTAATGGTGTAGGTTCGTTTGAGACTATATAGCCTTTATACTGTTTCATTAATGAGATATATCTCGAATCATATCAAACTGAGTGATATCAGCGAACAAATTACCAGTATTAATTTCCTTTAATAAACCTGGGAAACCTCGCGGTCTTTATATAGATACAAAAAATGTATTACTAAATTTGGTGCATGGCTTAATGGTGTTGGCACCAAGTTTAATGGTGTAGGTTAATTTGAGACTAAATAGCCTTTATACTGTTTTATTAATGATGATATACCTCGAATCAAATCAAACTGAGTGATGTTATCGAACAACTTAAGAGTACTAAATGTCCATTTTCCTTTAATAAACCTGGGAAACCTCGGCCTCTATAGATACAAAATAATGTATTACTAAAATTGGTGCATGGCTTAATGGTGTTGGCACCAAGTTTAATGGTGTAGGTTCGTTTGAGACTATATAGCCTTTACCATGTTTCATTAATGAGATAAATGTGCAATCAAATCAAACTGAGTGATGTTATCGAACAACTAAAGATTACTAAATGTCCATTTTCCTAAATAAACCTGGGAAACCTCGGCCTTTATAGATCCAAATAATGTATTACTAAAATTGGTGCATGGCTTAATGGTGTTGGCACCAAGATTAATGGTGTAGGTTAGTTTGAGACTATATAGCCTTTACCATGTTTTATTAATGAGATAAATGTGCAATCAAATCAAACTGAGTGATGTTATCGAACAACTTAAGATTACTAAATGTCCATTTTCCTAAATAAACCTGGTAAACCTCGGCCTTTATAGATCCAAATAATGTATTACTAAAATTGGTGCATGGCTTAATGGTGTTGGCACCAAGATTAATGGTGTAGGTTCGTTTGAGACTATATAGCCTTTACCATGTTTCATTAATGAGATATATGTGCAGTCAAATCAAACTGGGTGATGTTATCGAACAACTAACCAGTATTAAAATGTTCATTTTCCTAAATAAACCTGGGAAACCTCGGCCTTTATAGATCCAAATAATGTATTACAAAAATTGGTGCATGGCTTAATGGTGTTGGCACCAAGATTAATGGTGTAGGTTCGTTTGAGACTATATAGCCTTTACAATGTTTCATTAATGAGATATATCTCGAATCATATCAAACTTTGTGATATCAGCGAACAACTTACCAGTATTAAATGTTCATTTTCCTAAATAAACCTGGGAAACCTCGGCCTCTATAGATACAAAATAATGTATTGCTAAAATTGGTGCATGGCTTAATGGTGTTGGCACCAAGATTAATGGTGTAGGTTAGTTTGAGACTATATAGCCTTTACCTTGTTAAATTAATGAGATATATCTCGAATCATATCAAACTGAGTGATATCAGCGAACAACTTACCAGTATTAAATTTCCTAAATAAACCTGGGAAACCCCGCGGTCTTTATAGATACAAAATAATGTATTACTAAATTTGATTGATTGATTGATTGATTTTTATTCGACAAGCTTCCAACATATACAATAATAACAGATCAGAAATAAGTCAGCTTGAACAGGATAACCCACGAAAGCTCGAGAGCTTATTTCCAGTGGGGTCCCCTACAGACATGTACAAAATTAATACGTGAAAATAGTAATATTTACAGACAGATAAGAACCATAAAAAGAATTACTTATTAAAGATAATGATAATAACAACATTAAACTGATGATGGAAATGATAAAGAGTACAAGAAGAAAAAGAAGAAGGAGAAGAAGAAAAAGAGGAGGAGGAAGAAGAGGAAAATAATGATCATTTGTAGAATTTCTATAACGTACAAAAACATAAGTATATACAAAATGAAAAAGTATGAACCGGCAGAAGAATACAAATTTCAATCATATAACATGTCATTCACTTCTCTTCTCTGACTCTCAAGTATTAGGTATTCCTTTAATTTCCTCTTAAAATGAGCATAGTTTTCTATTTCCTTTACACCATTGGGAAGGGAATTCCAATGTTTGGTGCATGGTTTAATGGTGTAGGTTAGTTTGAGACTAAATAGCCTTTATACTGTTTTATTAATGAGATATATCTCGAATCTAATCAAATTGAGTGATGATATCGAACAACTGAAGAGTACTAAATGTCCATTTTCCTAAATAAACTATTATTACAAAACTAGCTAGATTAGGGAGTGTAGTCGCTCCGAGGAACGTATTGCAATTTTTCAATTCTCTGCTTGTACTTGGCTTCACGGAGTAATTCGTCCTTTATAATGATTCTCTTCATTCCGGAGCAACGTACATACGGTACATGTACTAATACTTACGAACGTACTCGTGTACTAGTATATGTGGATATGACAGAGTACGCACGACGCACGTCTGTGACGTAGGGATTAATGAATATTCATATGTCCACTAATCTTGGTGCCAATATATGCTACCAATCCTTGTACATTAATAGGCACGTTCATAAAGGAAATATTTTGATATTAATAAAATAGAATTTAAGAAGTTTAAACTCAAAAGATTGTTTTTCAAAATATATTTAAAGTAAATATTTTTTTATTTTATAGATAGTTTCAGATCTGAAAGTTGAAAAAATATCTATATTTTTTAAATCTAAATGTCTGTTAGTGTTCTTCATGCATAGCAACTAAAAGCGTCAAGATGGCAGACACTCTGGTCTTGAGAGCACTGAAAGGACAGCCTCAAACATTGAATCTTTCCAGTAAAAATCTAAGTAATGTACCCAAGGCGGTCGGAAAGCTGTATAGACTTCAAAATTTGCAACTTAAAAATAATAAAATTGTCAAATTGCCAAAAGAGTTCACTTCTTTAACGACGGTAAGTGATTGCATTGCCCCATATGCTTCAAATAATGTTGGTTTTCGGGGATGGGCGCGGGTACGGGTCCTGCCGGCTGGCAATGAAGGATTGAAACTCTAGATCTTTGTGTATTCGGACACTTCATTTTAAACAGCAATTTATAGAAGTATTTTAAGACGTATTTTGGACAACATTATACAGGACAAATAAATGTTCTAATTAATGCTATTTGATTGATGAATATTTTTTGTTCAATCCAAAGGCAAAGGCAAAGCCAAGGCCCAAGGCCAAGCCCAAACTCGAAGCCAAACCAAGCCAAGGCCCAAAAAAGGCAAAGGGTCAAACTCGAGTCAAAGCCAAGGCTCAAGTCAAACTCAAAGATCATAGGCATAGCCTCATAGGCAAAAGAGAAGGCTTTAGACTAATTGTTATTTAAATGTTAAGTCCGACTTAAGTGTCCATGGCTCCACGCGGACAACCCCCTTTTTGTTTTGTTCTTTTCTCTTTAGTTTTGTTTTGGTTTTGATATTTCATCATGGGTCTTGGAAATGTTTTGTTTACTCTTGTTTTAATATATCGTATGGATATGGTGGTGTGACCATAGTTGGCACGTGCACGTGACCTTGCCCTTGGTTTGTTATCTCAAAAAATCTGTAAGAATTCGAAAATCTGCTTCATTAAACTTAAACTAAAGTTTAACCTTGATTCTTGCGGAATATATCTCATTATCTGTTTGTTTATTTGTTTTGCATTTTTGATTAAAATTGGCATTGACATTGCATTGATCACTCTGATTAATGCCGAGCCGGGGCCAACAATTTATTGATAAAGATCATGTAAGGTCACAAGACCAAGGTAAGCAAGGATTTATAATTTCCAAAGTACAACATAAAATCCCCCTACAGCCAAGTAGATCTAGATCTACATTATTTTGCAATTACTTTTCAGCTTGTTACACTCAATCTTGGAAATAACTGCATAGAAGAGATACCAGATGAACTCAGCTCTTTACATTCCTTAGAAGTTCTTCATATATTCAACAACAAAATACAGAATGTTGAGTCCAAGATTTTAGGTAAGTAGAACATTTAACTTGATATTTATCGTTATAAAAAATATTGCTTTTTCATCAGCAGTATAAAATCTTTTGTCTCTAGTAATATGACACGTAGATCCAGAGACCCCAAAAGAGATTTTTAATTTATTTGCTGATTTCATCACAATATGTTGTAGATTCTTTTTCCTCAGTAGACTGGATCTGGATAAATACTTCTTTATGGTAACTTATTATTAACAGTTGAATGATCGTTTAATTAAGGTAGTTTGTAAATTATATACAAAATAATACTTTTTACTTTTCTCCAAAAGCATTGCCTTTGATAACAAAAAATTACTTTTTTGTTTCTGTTTTCTTTCTTTCATTCTTTTGTGTTTTACATTTCAGGATGCTTGAGACATCTTAAACTTTTAAACTTAAACAACAACCAAATCAAATCTCTTCCTATTTCTATGAACAAGTAAGTATTCATGTAATTCTTTGACAATTCATTTCATATTACAGTTTTGTCTTGCATCCATTTATAATAATTCCATTCATTTTTTGTTAAATGACCATTTTGTAATATCCACTCTCTATCAATTTTCCATTGTTTTCATACCCAACTTGAGAAACTACTCATTGGTCTTTATTTCATTATCATCATTAGTTCTTCATTGTTTGAGATGGAGTAGATAAATCTCAAACTTTCTTAAAGAGCTTCATCTCTTTCTCATCTCGTTTGTAAAAACAATATATTTAGAATAAAATCTCAAAAAATAATACCAAGTAATGAGAATGCTCTGCCTGTCACAGCTCATTTCATAGTGAACTTAATACATTTTAGGACAATCAATTGCTGTAAAAGATTAGTTTTTACAGAAATTACAGATATTTTGTAAAAGTATCATTACCTCACATCCAAGGCAGCTTTCTCGCATTTCTTTTAGATAGAATAGCTCCATGCAATCTAAAAACAACTACAAAACTGACTTTGAACAACAACTCTAAGTTACTGAACAAGTTTACTTGTACTGTCTTGACAATTTTTCTCCACATATTCCCACTCTCATTGATCTTTAGGAGCTATTAAATAACTATATTTACATTGAGCAGTGCGTAGAGTACTGTTAGAAATATCATGAAAAAGGTAATAGCAATTTGGCCATGTGGTCACAAATAGAATTGATTTCTTGTTTGTTCTTTTTCTTTGTTAAAATTTATTTATTTTTATTTATTTATTTATTTTAGTCATTTATTATTATTATTATTATTATTTTTTATTTTATTTTAATTTTTTTTTTTTTTTTTTTTTTGGGGGTTCTTTTTAATAAGATTTTCAAATTTGTAATTATCATCCCCCATGTTGTTTTTATTTTATGTTTTCATATTTTATTATTTAGATTAAAAGCCTTTCCATAACCATAAGAACAAAGCAGCATTGGTTTAATGCGTGTCTTGGAAAATGAACGAATTGAATTGATTAGAACTCATTCTATACAGGTTAATCAACCTTGAATACCTGAGCGTAGATGGTAACCAACTGACAACCCTCCCTGGTGAAATCTGTGCTCTAAGTCATATGGTTGAGATCCATGCTGCTAATAACCAACTGACCTCACTCCCCATGGAGTTAGGATTCCTGGTTAAACTGAAGAAGTTCCATGTCCAGCAGAATCGTATCAAGGAACTACCTGAAGGAATGGGAAAGCTTCGGAATCTTGAGGTTATTGATGTCGCAGCCAATGAACTACGTATCTTCCCAACAGAGGTGGGTATGAATGAAATAGATTAGGCCATTGGAAAGAACCTGTAACCTGTTGCAAAAAAGTTTTGAGTGTGACACCACTTTTGTCTCATTAATGAACTGTAGTAGTAGTAAGTGGAGATTGATTTGATTGATTTGATTGTAAAATGTTATTAGGTTCACTAAAAATTAAAAATGTGCCATGCTTACCTTCAAATATACACTTTTTTCCAGATATTTTTATTTGTGTAAGTTATATATTTAGATTATTCAATGAGTGAAGCAGAGTGACTTCAAGTGGGATATAATTTGAATCATTAACTTTGCTTTTCTCTTATTCTCATTTCAGTTACACAAATTGCCCCTAAAGGAACTTTACTGTGAAGAGAATCCGCTTCTAGACAAGATTCCTGTGCAATCTGTCCAAGAAGATGAGGTTTTAACACTAAAGGTATCAAAGCTTTGTTCATATTACAATACTATACAGAATGATTCATGTGCAAGTCTTATTGTAAAACTGTAATAAAGGTGACAATTCTTAAATATCTGGTTTTCTTGAATTTGTTACGGTATTTATATTTATATCTTTATTTAGGTATAAGGATGCTCATTAAGGCATTGATTTTCAACTCTGCAATGCAAAAAGCACATTCTGATGACTTTTATATATAAACGATGAAATAGTTCCTTTTGAGGTTTATTGATTATGATAATTAAAAACAAAGTTGCCATTTTTCTTTGTATAAAGGTTGGTAGTCATATGTGTATTATCATCTATGTCTTAAGGGACTTCACACCAAGCATAAGGAGTTATCATGTTAATAAAAAAAATATTGGTTAATTTTTATTACACATTGTACCATCATATTGCTTTATAGGAACTAACAGCGAGGTATGTCATGAAGCAACTGAAAGACAGGTATGTATGTCAAAAGGGTTATCAGCTTAGTTCTCTAAAATTTCATCAATTATTTCGGCAGGTTGCAATATTGCTATCAAACTATAAGTAGCCAATATATCTTTTGAAAATGTCTTTGATTTCCTTACTAAAATAAACTTGCCAAGTTTAATTTCATTAATTGTTACTTGGAAAATTGAAAACAGAATATTTAAACATATGGGAATTATATTTCTCCCCCCCCCCTTCAGATTAACAAATATGCCATCATGGTAAACTAAAATGAATAAGTTTTAGCATAATTAAAGTGCATATATGTAGCAATACCAGACATTATCAATCAGATCGTTTGATATTTAAAACTGGTAAACAATTGATGCTGTTGTATTTACCATTTTTATTTTCATTTTTTTGTAAGTATATATTCATTGTAACTGGGATTGAATTCTGCTACTGACCAAAGCATAATTCTGCTAACTAGTAACATTATTTTTTGCATGCTGAAACATAAAGGCGTAGATTGGTGAAAGTCGGTGGCCAGTTATTTTATGAAGAAAACCCAGCGTAAGTTTGTGCACTAATGCCCTTAAGTGCTGGCGTAATCAAGTTTGCAGTGATTAGTAGAGGTAGATCATATTAAGTATTAATACACAAACATCTTTTGGTACTCTTGGGATCATAGTTACTAAGAATTTAGACATCACAGTGATTTTTCTACGTTCAAAAATATTTCTGTGTTGGAGTCAGAACATGAAATTAAATATGGTCATAGTTTTATAAAGACAATCATTGCATGCTAGTCGACTTTTATACGTGATTTTCCTTTCTGCTCAGGTCCAATTACAAATTGCAAGTAAACTAGTAATGGTTGAGGCCAAAAAGAAAATCCATTTTCTCAAACGAAATCTGGTCACTTTGAACAATACATCCCTTGGACTATTCATATGGGTCGTCACTGTGTTGGGATTGGCTGTATTTATCTTCATTTAGAATGTGTTTACTAGTTCATCTCAGGAGTACCAAATCAAATGCACAAATCAGTCTCCTTTATCTCATTTTATTTTCACTAGGTCTGCATTCATCTCTTTAGTGTAGCTTTTTACAGCATTTCTCCATTGCCTATGAATCTTGTCTAAGTGTAGAATCTGTATAACCGTAGAATCTCTTTAGCAATTTTTTTGTGTGATGAAGAAGGCTTATGGGATGAGATATATCTATTTTCAATGATCCTTATCTATGTTTCAAAAAATGTTTAAAGGTCCCATATTTCTCTTATTTACATGTACACTTATGATTCTCTCTTAGAGTCTTATATAACTAATATTATTAAAATGCAAATATCCTCAAGATGCCCACTTTAGATAGTATCATATGTATTTGGTTATCAATAATTAAGGAACTGCAGTTTTATCCTTAAGATTGGTTACAAGTATATTAGAGTACTAAAATATATTTGTTTATAAATATCTTTATTATTATCTCTATCAAATTGTATACAGTAAGCAACTAATTAAATACACACAACTAAATAACTAATCTGTTTTGTGAAATCATTCAATTAATTCATTAATTTATCAAGTTTATTATCTCATATATTGTGATTTGTGATGTACAAATGTACCATAAATTAACAGTCTAATATGTATTTATTTCTAAACCATAATCATGAGTAACACATAATCCATGCCAATGAACATATTACTTTTTCTTTAACTAGTTTGAGAACTACGTATAGTAGACAACCAGATGATGTATGTAACTAATAAATAACGAATGTCGAGTTTGGATAATTTTGCTGCCTAGTCAGGATTCGCATTGTATCTATATACCAAAGGTCATCACAAATTTGTAGAGAAGTATTGTTTTTGTAGTTTGTCAATTTAGTCGTTTTTTTTTTTAATGGAACCCGATATGGTCACATTCATAGTGTGGTGAAATGTTTCACAAGATCTGCTACAATTGGCTTAAACATTTCTCAACAATTTAGCCCAGAATCTTGATTTTTCAACTCTTCAGATAATGTGAAAATGTCTTAATTTGGGGATGGTGGTGCAGGTTTTTTGTTTCCCGTGCTTACAGGTATCTGTAAGCAGTTGACCATTAATGCCTCTGTTTCTTTTTTGGGAAAGATGTTGACATGAATTGTCAAAATGATTAATCAACATACAAAAAATTTGGCTTTGGGATAATTAATAAGAGGTGCAGCAATGCATACTAGAAAGGATGAAGGATTTGGTGTGATTATTTTTCATTATTCCTATACCTACGCTTTATAAATGCTTACTTCACCCAGGTTCTCTGACTTTCTTGAAACATTGTCTTTATATGCATGCATATATTGATTGGAACTATATTCTAAATTATTTTTCTGATTAGAATTACAAGTCTACACAAGTTTTGTAGAAGTATATTCTTTTGAATGGAAGTGGTGAAAGTGTGGAATACTTAGATGAATCGATGTGACCACATTATTTTGTATTGTCCCTTTCTTCTCCAGCCCCCCCCCCCCTTTATATCTTTCAATTCAGAAATATATGTTATGAGGAACATGCTTCCTTCAAAAAAATATAAGGAACATACATTTCTGTAGAGAGAATGGAAGTGGTGAAAGTTTGGAATACTTAAATGACATGATGCGACCATATTCTTCTCCAGCACCCCACCCCACCCCACCCCCTTATATCTTTCAATTCAGAAATATATATTATGAGGAACATGCTTCCTTCAAAAAAATATAAGGAACATACATTTCTGTAGCGCGATACATTATAAAAATTCATTAAATTACCCAGTTTGTTTGGATAGAGATTAACTATTCTGATTCAATCTTGTAGGTGGTCTTATCTCCGACGTGCTATCAGACACTATCCTAATGTCCGTGACATGCTTGCCCAAGCTAGTAAGTGCGCCCTCTGTGGTGAATCCTTCCTCAATACCTGGCTGGAGTGCGTGTGCTTCGTAGACGGCCATAAGGTATAGTAGTCTGTACAAATCTCATTTTGACTTCATTATACATGTATGATATGTTTTGATATTGACTGGATATTGAATTCTGTCTCAGCTTTTGATTTAGATTCAAATTGAGAAAGTCATGGAAATGAACGTCAAAGTTGAATGAGATAATATATAATTTTTTAAAAAAGCATTAATGATCACCTTTCATGAGCCTTTCCACCTCCAACTGTCCTCATTATCAGCAATATTGACAAAAACTGTCAATTTTCATGAGGAATATTTTCCTGTGTGTGTGCTACAGCAAATGAAATCATGCAATTCTCACATAAGCATATATTAGATAGATATACACAGGAGGGGCGACCCCTGTAACTGAATGCCAAGCTACAAACTTGATCATAAACTGGCAAATGCTGAATATACATATTACTACCCTTGTGAAGCATGGTTCCCCGTAAATGTCACTTAATATGCACCCCTAACTCAGACAATCTTGGATTGATACGCTTTATTATCTTTCTTCTTTATCCTATAGGATTTGAAGTTAGGCAACTCTCCAGGCAAGATCCCTATCCGAGCTCTGCTCTGCTCTTACAAGTGCTTTAACCAACCAGGACATGGGTTCTATGGTGTAGCATTCCCTTGAAGAAAACAATAACATTTGACACTTTGAAAATGTATATCATCAACGGTATGATAAGAGAGAGATTGCAGGAGAGACCTTGTCAAATTGAATTATGCAGGATGCAATGGAAAATGGCTTCAATGGAAAATATAAAGTACATTGGTCAGCACAAAGTGTGTTGACTTGGTTGATTGGACATTGTAAGAAGGAAATGATCCTTTGTACATGGTTTTCTTGTGCGTCACTTTTTTCACTATGGCTCGTGTGTAACAAAGTTGTAGACCTCTTCTCATTGATTGGTTAGTGCTGATTGGACAGCTTACTTGTTAAACAATGTCCTTCCAAACTGTGTGCACTAAAATGGCTTCCAGTTATATACCTCATCTACTATGCAAGGAAAGCACAAGAACAACCTCTGCTAAACGAAAAGTTACTTTCCTAGCTCCATAGTGATACATATGGATTTTCTCACTAAAATCTTGATGACGATTTTAAATTTATAAAATATTGACTGGCTCTGAAGGTGTTAGGAGATTATAAATGTAAAATAGGGTATTTGTTATCAAGTATTCCAATGGCTCAGTGAAAAGGTGTCACTTGACATTCTGTTATATAATAATAATAATAATGAGTGTGCAATATAACAACCTTTTTTGCACTGTAAAATACCGTACAAAAGTGAATTAGACTGTGCACCCCTCTTCCTAATATATGCACACAAATCTCATTGATTTGCTTCCAAGTCATTTTTATTTACAAGTGCGTACAACATTTATAACAAAATCTCTCATATGCTTCCAAATTGTTTTATTTACAACATAGGCAAAATAGCTTCAAAACATTGTTCAGAATTCATATGAATGTCATCAGAACTACTAAAGTTCTGATGGTACATGTGCAACCTTTATGTGAGAAAGTTCTTTACAAATACTTGAAAAATGTAAAAAAATTGGTGACTATTCTACAGAGCTTTGTGAGGAAAGTTTGTTTTTAGTACTGTACACATCTAAATAGATGCCAATGTACTCCTGTGTATGCTGATGTATATACAACTACTTAGCAGAATTGCTTGCTTCCATGAAACCTGCCAAAAGGAGGCAATCTGAAGGGAGGTATGTGATTCCCAAATAGACCATAAAATAACCACCAAAATAAACTTACCAACATGGGGCTGGACATGCATGTTACCAAATTACATTGTAGCACATTCCTTGACATTGATTACAAGGGGGTGGTCAGAAAGCCATTGATTCAGAAATAGTGTTTAGTACAGAATGCATGTGCATCACTTTGAACAAAGAGTTTACTGTACAGAGCTCAATCTCTTCTAATTCACTGCTGTATATCCTCTGATCACAGTACAAGTATTATTTTTTGTAGCAATATACAGAATACAAATACTATGCAATTGGAACCATCTACTGCATTTCGTACTTATCTCTAGAATTCATCTAACCAAACAAAAGTATTTATGAATTCCATTCTTCCAGACTTTTCTATTAGAAATTTAACATTATGGAGTAAATTATACTGGAATTACCTGTTGAGCAAAGTATATTTTATTTTGTATATACCATGTTTATTATTGTAAAATATGAAGACATTTATTGTGTAAGTTATGAAATAAAGAGGAATCAAATGTATCTATACATTAAATTATTGTGTAGAAATGACTTTGGTACTTGTAGTACAATTCAGTAGCACCCTTGTACATTATGCTATATATGGATCTGTATAAGCAACATACTAATCACTGCGATGTGAAGGTTTATACACACTATATGAGTAATCTAACTACAAGTAAAAAAATTGGGAAAGTGACAATTCCAAGTCGATATAAAAAAATTACAATTGACCAATCTTCAATATTGAGGATATGACTGTTCTTACAAAAATAAAATAAAAATATATATAGGGACATCACTTACTTTTGAGTCTTTAATAGAAAGAATACCAAATTAACTGAATCAGAATGATGTTGGGCGGTTTGGGCCAGTTGTGTACTTATCCAGTACAGTGGGTCTATTCTCTGACTTGAGCGCTTTGAGTATCCCTAGTATTCCCTACATCAACATGCTTTTATCAATCCATATGAATATGAATATGAGAAACACCAGAGAATTTGACAATTCTTATCTTGTTTACTCTGAACTTGATCTTTCCAGTAAAAGAAGAATAAAGTCCTCTTTACAAGGCAGAAATTTAGGTGGGTTCTTCAAATGAGATAAACAGAAGTCTCTGGTACACAGATTATTTTGGATGGCTTGAAAGGGATTTATCATCGTTGTCCAATCTTCTATTTTGCTTTAAACTTTCCTCCACCTTTCTTGGCTTTCTTCTGTGCTGCTCCCTTCAGTGGTTCAGGCTGTATAAGAGATAGACATTGAGAGGGACAGAGAGAGTGATGAAGTGATGTGGAGAAGGGAGAAGAAAAGAGGCGGAGATGTAGTTTTATATTCAAAATGTTCTCCTCCTGTTGGAGATCACATTATAAATGATAGCTTATCATGCAAAGCTTTTAAACGGGCTACAATTTGTAGAGTACACAATATGTATTCATGAGAGTTATATTTTTAATCTCCAAAGGCACTTAATGGAGAATAATGCTTTACAGTGTAATATCAACAACCGTGTAATACGGTCAATTTGAGACCTGAGAAAAATCAAAGAGAGAGATCAGAAAACATACTGCAAGAGCTTAAAGGGATAGTTGAGTTTTGGTATAGAGGGTGCTACACAAAATTTCATTGTGAGATAATGAAAAACTGAGTGTCAAATTTGAAAGGGCATACAATTTAAATGACAAAATCATCTGTTTGATCAAAATCGGTTCAGAGATTGCTGAAATATCCATACCGTAAATTATAACCATTTCTAATATTGTGAGGCCCCACATATATTCGATAATTTTTAACCAGCCGTTGCAAAAACGAGATAGCACCTTATAGGTTTTATTCCAGCCAATGCCAATGTTGGCTTTTGGTGTTGGTTATAATACGAACAACCAGCTGGCATGTGTATTGTTATTATTATTAAATTATTAAATAAACTGTCACCATATTTTTTTGAAAGTGGAGCTGAATTGGTATGATCGGATTTAATCTAAATTTCACACATTTTGGGGTCTAAAATTACCTTCATAGCAATTTTAGGTCCTAAAAGGGCACTAGAAATGTCATAAATAAGAATAAGAGCAATAACCATGCACTTTGAAAACATTTGCGGTCTTAAACAAGAACTCAACTGTCGCTTTAAGTAAAGGCAATTGATGATACCATTTTGATTTGTGTACCGGTATACAGTACCGGTATACATACCTTTCTCTTGCCAGCCGGTGATGCAGAAGGCTTGAGAGTAAAGAATGAGTCCAGTCTTCCTTGGGTTGCTCCTGTTCTTGCTTTCACTAGCTTCTTACATCCATTCCTCATCCTGTCCTCACTATATATCACAAATTAAACCATTGAATTTGAATTGTAATGGTTTTATGTTATACAAATGAATACATAACAATGGACCAGAATCATGTTATCTTTTTTTAAATTGCAATGAACATTACACTTAGCAATACTGCACCTCTCAAATCATCATAGTCTGATAATTTGCATTATAATGGCTACTAAGTTAAATTTATCTTTTTAATGTGTAACAAATACATAGCTTTATGAAATGTGATGTCATCTCAACATCAGGAAAAAGAAAATAGAGGACTATAATTTAACCTTTTTGAGGGCAAAGTGATCATTTAATTGGCATTTCTTCTACATTTTACAACCATTTAATTTTGTCAAAACTTGTAATGCCAAAGAAGAAAGCAATATAAGAAAAAGAGAATAAAAGGCACCTACTTGAATCCTTTGTCTGTGCACATGAATTCAATGAGAGCTTCTTCATCAGGTGCTGTCCATTTGAGCTAGAACATGAAAAAGATATGCACAAATTATTGATGGTAGTAGTTTTTCCCCTCATTATCCCCCGCCAATAACAACCTCATGCAATGGTAAGTAATACCAGTGTAACACCTGTGAAGTAAAACAATTAAATCTTTTCTTGTAAATGACTATCTGTGCAACTCAACTTTTAACAGTTTCCATTAATAAACTTTCAGTGTTAAAATTCATTATTCAACTGGACTAAAAATATCTTCCATGGAACTGTTAGTCCAAACATATAGTGGAACATCAATTCTTCGGCAGTATAAGACACCCACTGCATATATAGGGTTACACTTTAAAAAAAAAATAACACTTACAATATTCATTTTACTCACATCAAATTCTTCCCCAGGAGTAACATCAGGAGATAGAAAGAGTTCTCGGGCTTCCTTGTACAGCCAATCTTCAGGAGGAGGGTATTTCTGAAAGTCAACATTAAAGTGATACTAAACTGATGAAGTGTCGTAGTCGAGTGGTTTAAGCACTTGAGTTGAAATTCAAAGGTCGTGGTTCGATCCCCGACACGGCACTAATGTCCTTTGGCAAGGCATTAATCTTCATTTGCCACACTCGACCCAGGTAGGGTAAATGGGTACCTGGCAGGAATTAATTCCTTGAAATGCTGGAGCGCTATAATGGCAGCTAGGCTAAAGCCGGGGTAATAATAAATGCGCCTCAGAATAGAATTTCTAGATAGACTATAGAAATGCCTATTATTATTATTATTATTATTATGAACTTTCTGTCCAAGGGTACCGTTTACTGCATGGTGCCATCTCATGGTCAACTTGCCAACAATGAGTAACCCTATACCTAATTTACCCTTTGCAGACAGAGGACTCGATGCGAGAACCTAGAGAGAAGCAGCGAGTTACAGGACCATACTGCTACAGCTGACCTGAGACGGCGATAGAAGGGATTTTGCGGTAGTGCTTCTAGTACAATATGGCTTTAATAAAACTGAACTAAAAACTATGAAATATTAAACAGTCTTTGCAATAGGTGGGTATAATGACAACTATACACATCAGGTATCAGGACTTGGCCTCTGAAAATACTCCCACCTCTGTGATTTCTGGTCTGTGTTAAGCCCCAAGATGCAGTCTGGGGGCATAGTTTAGAGATCAACTCAGCCTTCCAATAATTAATGTAACCATGCCCCTCAAGGCAATTAATATTTGTATATTACCTCACAGACATGGGTGTCGATCACGGGGGGGATGGGGGGATATATCCCCCAATATTTCAGGTGGGGGATGGCCTGTACAATCATCCCCCAATAATTCACCATCAAAACAAAAAAAATGAAGAGAAAAATTATTGATGAGAGCCCGATGAGAGTAGTTAATGGTTATTACTCGCAAGATGACCATCAATACACACATTTTGCTATCTCATTTTCATAATACATATATAAATAGAAAAAGAAGTAAATGAGACAACCGTATATGAGACAAGAATAAATTGAATTCTCGCTCATACGGCTTCATCAGGAATTGATGAATTTATTCAATTTATTCAATCAACAGCATCATAGAAATGCAGTGCGCCAAATGCAAAGCCGCAGCGTTAAAAAGCAACGAGATAAAGGTTAAGGGTGAAGCGGAAAAGTGCAAAAAAGAAATAGAGAGTGGGAGAGAGGGATAATGAGAGACAGAGAGGATAATAACCCAGGTAGCAAGCCCATGTGGGACCCACATGGGTCCCATATTCTCTGAAACATGGGCCCCATATGGAAAACCATCTGGGGCCCTAAGGCATCTGCACCCAAGAAGCATATGGGACCCATATGGGTAAACCCATATTAGACAGATGGGACCCAGATGGGACCCATACCAAACTGGGCCCAAATGGGTATGCCCAGCTTAATCCCATCTGGTACCCATATTGGTTAACCCAGATATATCCCATGTGGGTTAACCCAGATTTTCCCCATGTGTTACCCATAATTTATGGGCATATTCATATTTTACCCATATGTGTACGCCCAGCTCATTCCCATCTGGAACCCATAAGGGCTGGCCCAGATAGATCCCATATGGGTTACTAAATATTGGCCCCATATGGGATACATATATGGGTTCCATTTAATAGCCCAGATGGCACAAGTGACCCAGATCATCCCCATATGGGCCCCATATGGGCTTGCTACCTGGGAAAAAGGGAAAAGGGGAAGAAATGGGCAGAACAAAAAAGGAAGGGGGAAGAGAAAAGGAATAAAGACAAGAGAAAGAGGGACATATATATTCCAGCATTTCCTTCAGGGAACTGATGTGAATGGGCGGTTGACTTTAAAGTAACCTACAATGAAATATTGCTCATGTTTATTTCTTACAATATCAAAATTACTTTACGGGATCCCCCTCCCTAAAAAGCTTAGGCATGGGTGATGGTAGGTATGAGGTTAATGCATGATCAGGAATTAGTTGAGTGGATGGAAAAGAAGTGAGAAATAAGCTGAAAGGAACATGGAAAATTGCCATGGAATGGATGGAAGGCAATGTGAGACAGGCCCAACATGTTCTAAAACAATTAATAATATTCAAGAATAGTTATGATTTCTTTCACCTAGGAGTTCTTCAAAAACTAATTAAGAACAAGTAAATAATCAATGCCACATTATTGACAGGGCTTAAAAGGAAAGTCAAGAGAAACAAGAAACAAAAAAGATTGAATGAAATTTGGGACTTTTTGTTTAACCTTCTAAGACTGGTAATAGTTTTTGAGAAAAAAAAATAGTGCTCTGGTCAGGGCCTTAGGGGAATATTATAGTATTAATGACTGCTTTGAGAGAAATAGTTGTTTTTATACGCTCAAGGGAAGGTTACAATTGTGCTATTGCCCTCGGCACGCCTCGGGCAATAGCACAATTGTAACCTTCCCTTGAGCGTATAAAAACAACTATTTCTCGAATATTAAAGCAGTCATTAATACTTTTATATGCCGAAAAATAGTCAACTTACCAATCAACTGGTAGAACAGGAAGAGCAGAAATAAATACTAAATACACATAGAATCTAGTTAGTGTTAGATCTAATAATATATTCAAATCTGTTGAGAGGCACTGGAAAACCCATCCACTCAAGTTTTCACCCTATCAGAGACTACCCAACGTGACGAGGGGCAAATAAGCTACAAGCTTTACGTCTCTACATCCAAGTAAAGTAGTCTAGACTACGTCTACCGCGGTGCGGTAAATTTCAATGACAGTAGATCTCTAGACCCCTCTAGTACACAACAATGAATGTGTGGGACTCCACTGACTGGATTTGACTATCATATTAGACCTTACATTGGTGTGCTTGCTGTCAGCAGAATTAATCAAGTCTTGCATTTGATCATCATCAAGAAGTTGAAATCTTGGGAGAGTTTCTTCAGCCATTTTTGCCTTGTTTGGAATTCAGTACGATAGAGATTGCCGTAGGGTCGTCTGCGCTACGATGTATTAAAAATTGGTAAATTAAGCTAGCGACCGATTATTCGCACACTTATGGTGTCCGTGCTCGCACAAACCAGTTTTTACACGTAAACCAATGGGTATTTCAGCAAGACTGAACTAATTTCCCGGTAATTGGAATTTTGCCGGGATTTAACCCTCGAACTATTACATGGCTTTGGCATTTTTCGGGAATAGTTAAAACAACGACTGCAATTTCGACCAATCAGATGGCTGGATTTCTTAAGTGAGGTATATAATATGCTTTATATTTTAGAGCGTATCTGGTATGATAAGTATATCTGGGTGAAGAAGGAGATAATGGAAGTTTGTTGTTTGGTAGTTGGAACGTAAGTTTTATATTATGTTTTTAAGAAACAGACAGTTTGTATGAGATCAGGAGTGGAAATTTTCTGTCATTTTGAGAACCAAATTTTGCATCAGTGATATTCTGTTTCATTGAATTGAGTTTCCCGCAGAGAGGATTCAGTTGGTTTAATTAAAGAAGGAAGAGAGTCAAATGAAGAACCAAAAGCAATATGTTTTTCATTTACTAATGAGAACTATGTTTTTTGAGATCTCCTTACACAGAATATTGGAATGGGTTTTTCACGATGAATGTTGTTTGGAGACATCAATATTCATAAAATGTATGTTTCTATCACCAGGAAATAAAGAATTTTCTGTCTACATGAACCTTTCCTGGTTGCTTATTAATGCATTTGCCCACTGGTAACATAATACTTTCACAAGTTGATAACCCTCACCATTGGATTTTTTTTTGGTAATGTCTAAATTTCGTTTAAAAATAGATGATATCAGTCTGGTAGGCCTACACTGCAGGCAAGAGTCAGGACTAACATTTAGCATGTTATTAATTTATTACCACTCTTATATTCTCTGAAATGTTATCTTTATGGAGGGTGACTTGAAAAAGTAAATAACTTGAAAGGGAGGGGGTGCAACCTGCCACACGCTTCTACCTCTTGGTTGCTTTGATCCATTGCCGAAAATATTTTGGCACCTATCATCCCCCCCAACCACGGATACAAATCGACACCCCTGCTCACAGATGTCCTGTCAAGTCATACAAATGAAGAACTATTAATACCATCATATCTCTATCTACATAGCAGAAACAAACAGGATGCATTAGTTCAAGGGCTCTCCTTCTTCCAACTTTTAACGTAACAACATACTTACATTTTGGTCTATCTTCTCCAGGATGGCCTCGATGCTGCCATGGGTCTTTATCAGTTCAAAGGCTCGCTTCATACCGATACCCTTGATGGTACCACAGTAATCACAGCCCATCAGAATGCACAGATCAATGAACTAATACAATGAGAAAAGGGAAAGATGATGATGATTATGATGATGATAATAATAATGATAATAACGATAATGATAAAAACAAGTGAAATGCTCTCGGCGATCTCGCCTGCATTACGCAATTCAATATGATGAAAAATTGAGGTAGGGACATTATTTATAGGCAGGGTGGCCCATTAGCAGGCCCCCCAAAATGAAATCCTCTGAATCTAATCAGCATTTTGAAGTGAATATTGACTAAGAATATGCAGACCTGAAAGGACATTTGACCTTGACTTTGTCACCTAAAAGACTAAATCACATGATTGGTGATACTTGATAACCCTTATGTTCAAGTTTCATGGAATAGGAATGTATACTTTCAAAATTACGTTAAAAAGTCAAGATCTTAACGCGATGCCACAAAATAGTCTGAGTGTGATGACCAGAAATGACCTTTGACCTTGACTTAGTGACCTGAAATTCTACTCACATGATTGGAGATGCTTGATAACCCTTTAGTCCAAGTTTCATTGAATAATAACTTATACTTTCAAAATTATATTAACCTCAGGTTAAGTTTTTGATGATGATGCCACAACATGGTCTAAGTTTGTTGACCTTAAATGACCTTTGACCTTGACGTTGTGACCTGAAATTCTCCTCACATGATTGAAGATACTTGATAACCCTTTAGTCCAAGTTTCATTGAATAAGAACTTATACTTTCAAAATTATATTAAAAATTCAAAAACTTATAATGATAATAATAATAATAATAATAATAATAATAATAATAATAATAATAATAATAATAATAATAATAATAATAATAATAATAATAATAATAATAATAATAATAATAATAATAATAATAATAATAATAATAATAATAATAATAATAATAATAATAATAATAATAATAATAATAATAATAATAATAATAATAATAATAATAATAATAATAATAATAATAATAATAATAATAATAATAATAATAATAATAACAAAAATAATAATGATAATAATAATAGCTACTGGTACATTTATATCGCACAAATACCCCAGGAGATGCAGATAGAAAGAGGTTGCATATGATCTATCTACAAATTCTTGGAAAAACAAATGGGGATGCCTTTCATGTAAAATTTAAAACTATGAATTTGCCTCCTTTGTTTCTTTTGGCAAATTCATGTACATAAAGCTACCACAATTATCTACAAATCCATTTTTTTTAAAGTTATTTAATCACAATTAGCACATATACAATTGTAACATCTGTAAACAATTTTAACCTCTGATATCTGGGATGATTCTAATGCAATTGTTTTAGTCTCTACTAACCTGTTGTCTGTCCAGTCCAAGGCCCTCCAAAACTCTCTGATAGTTAAACTCTTGAACTGGCATTTTCCTATGAGGGAAGATAAGACAGGATATTCAGTTCCCAGTAAAATAAGACACCAGTATCTTCACATCATGTAAAATTTAGCCAGATAATAAAAATCAGACGAAACTTGCCCTACAACAATTTTCATTCTTTTCCCTTCATTTATGATTCTTACTGATTTCAGGCCCTCCCTGTGTTTTAAAAACCTGTGTCGTTACTCAGAACATGGTTTATCTGAAACAAAATAAATTCCTTGATAAAGACAGTGATGTACATTAACTGTGTGTATAATTTACAACTTACAATGCCTTTCTGGCTGTCATCAGGTGAAATAATGATGTGAGGTTCAGATTGATTAGATGGACCAGCACAACCCTCAGTTTTCAACCTTAATCATGTCTTCACTGTCTGTCAGTCACTAAAACCCCTCCCCCTCCTGACCACCATGTTAGTACCAACAAACCTTGCTTCACTGACTGTGAGATGTCTGAGTAGCACGTTGCCTCCGAACGTTAAGGCATCCATGTCTTCCGTTCCTACTCCATAAAGCTTGCCTTTCTTCACCAGTTCACAGCATTGTGCTTCTGCTTCACCCGAGCCTAAAAGAACATTCAGAGGAGGAAAATACTGTCATGTAGTCAATATCAACTAAATAATAATAGGTCCATTCATATAGCGCACTAAGCGCAGCTACTTTATGAATATACTCTACTATGCTTAATACAAAGTATCATATCATATCATATCCAATAAATAATGAACACTTTATACACACACCATGACCTCTGTTTCAGCTTTCGCAAAGGGGGATATACATATTGTATAAATTTAATAGTGTTTGGGATTTTAACAGGTCTTATAATCACCACTAAAAACTGGGATAATGAAAGGATTCAAAATCAAGTACTTATAGGGCTACAATCTGACCTTAACATATGGGACACCCATCAGCTTGAGAAGATGCTGGCATTCCTCGTTGTGTTGCTTTGTGACCTTCACCAACCGTTTCTCAAACTTGTTCATATTCTCCTGGTCTCCTTGCTCCTTAGCTTTCTCCAGCTCCTTCTCAGCCTCGGCTCTCATCTCCTTCCTCTTGGTCAGTTCTCCAGATTTCATCTCAGGAGGCTTGCCATCAAACACATAGCTGTTGGACATAAAATAACACTTGATCAAAACCCAGCAATGAGTGAGAGGGCTTGTGTCCATCTGAAATATTCTATAGACCAGAAAGATCTCCACACTATCCCATACATGATAGCAAGATCCCTTTGTTTTTGACAAACTCGAATTCTCCCTACCACAAATACAATGTTCGACATTATAGATGGCAACCTTCCTTCCACAATGAGCAGGTCAGCACATGCGCAGAAACATTACTGGGGAAGATGATAAGATCAGGTTTCTAATGGCTTCCATAGAGAATGTACAGCAGTGTCAACTAATTCCCAAGCTTACTAAACCATTGTTCAGGTTTCATGACTCTCCCCAATGATTTGATGAGATCTATGTATGCCCCATAAGGCCTAAAATAAAAACTTGTTGTATTGCCCTTTGCGACCGACCCAAAATCTGAAAATCTACAGTCGGCATTTTAAAAAAGTATTTTTTTTTTAACTGTTTTTTAAGAATTTTTTTTATTAATGAATAAAAAAAATATGTATTTTGTTTGTTTAAATGGGATATAAATGCATAAAATCAAATTATTCCCAAATTCTCACTCGTCTTCTGCCCTAGTTTCAAAATCTTACTAGCATAAACATGCAAGTAGACCCCAGCCTTGTGTACTTGTTTATACCATGCACTGCACCACCTAGAAAGCAGGGAGAATTGGGCGATGGTCGCTGTTAAGAGTTTTCTACGGAAAGGCTCACAACCGACCGACCCATGTTTTGGCACCTAAAGGGCAATACAACAAGTTTTTTTAGGCCTCATTGGTTCCAAAACTATCATTTCTATTGAGAGTCTTTGAAACCCTAGAGCTTCAAGCTTGCTGCAAAGTGGCCTGCACCTGATCATAGGCAGTTTAGATGAACCCAGGGCTTCCTGGGAAGATTGCCTCTCAAAGGTGCATTGTATCATTTACTCCATACAATGTGGCTGTCTACAGCTTTGCTCCATAGCGGTTAAAGAGTTAAAAAATAAGTGATCTAATCTTGGACGGTCGGGTCAAGTACATCTTTCTTACCAAGGTTTGAGTCCATGCTCTATCATCCTGATGGTACGATAGAATATTCCCATCAGGTGGCTGCAAGAAAAATAAAAGAGGAAAACGTAATCAATATCGTCAGCATCACCATTAGTATTAATTATGGTATATGGAAGAGAGAAAAAACTTCTATAAACTTTGGTTCTTCTAGGGGATGACAGAGTAATCAAAAGTTTCATATGAAATTACAACTCAATTTCTTTAAAAATTAAAAGGCAAAATGGATGAACAGATGTACGTTCTCTAACTTCTCTGTTTCTTCTTCTAAAAGTGTACTACAAATACCAAGTAATTCACAAATAAGGGGGTTGATTACACTTTCATTACATTTTTGGCCTGTGACAATAATATGCTTTACAAATTACCTTGTTGTTTCACCTTCTTCATTTGTCAGTACAGAACCATCCTGACGAACAGCAATCAAGAATTGATAGATACACATAGAAGCATCTATGGCAACTTTACGCCCTGAAAGAACGAAAGGTGAAAACAAAACTGTATACTGAATCTTAAAAACTGCACATACGGTTATGATCACTCTGTTCCTCGATCGGCAAAGAGAAAGTTAACTGAAGGCCCCATGTGCATGGAAGAGAGTCACTCCCTATGATAGTATATACCATACACTTCTCGCAAAGCTAGAGTAGGGTGTAAACTCTGTGTTTAGTGTACCTGCATATACAACTGCATGGTAATCTACATACAGATCTTCATGATAGCTAAATCTACGCCACATCCAAGTTTGGAAACATCACATCTAGTATATTTGCGTTACAAAATTGACAGAGTCTAGTCATAGATTTTATTTCTACATTGCTTTAAAAAAAAAACATCAAGATATGACATTGACAGCTAGACAGGGTCTCTGCAAACTTGGGACAGCTTAAACTATCCATGTAACTCTCCTTACATCAGGTACATAAACAGAAAAATCTGTCTGCTTGGCCTTGGGCTTGGAAGAGTTTTCACACAATTGTCTTTTGATGATGCTTTCCTCCAAAACGTGTAGGACAAGTCACTAGGAGAGTGATTCAATTCAGTGAAGCCAGACAAAGTCTCAGCGGAACATAGAATGATAGATCTAGTCTGGACAATCCCAAAGTTTCAACGTATTTGGTCTACTCCGTCTCCAACTTCTTCTTAAAAGTAGGGTGTCTGATCGCGACCCGATGTTGTGTGCTAAAATCCTTCCCATAGAGATTGCACGCAGCCCTATGCAGTCTACGTACATCGCGCGATCATGCAAAATTGGTCAATGTTTTTATCACCAAATCGAAATTCAAACCTAAATCGCTCGTGATCCTGAAGGTGAAACTCAATAAATGAGGTGTCATATGAAAGAGCAGGTTTTTCTCCATATTCCCCAAAGGGGCTCAATTCGGAATTCTAAAAATATCTTGATCAAAACAGCGATTTAAACATCGTTTCCATCATAGCTCGATCTTTGCCACTTTCCTGAACCGACCCCCCAGGCTTATGTAGGGCTAGACGTAAGGAAAATATCCCAGCACTTATTTTTTCGCTGGCCCCAAGAGATCACAAGCGATTACAGTTTGAAAATACCCTTCCCCACATTTTTCGGATCAGCTAAGTAGGGAGGCGGGAGCTCCGCGCCGCCGAACCCATGGTGATAGCGCGTAAAATCTGCACATGAATATGCATCGGACCGCGTGTATACAGACCCGGAAGTGGGTGCCCATTGAAGACAATGGATTACCGATCGCCTTGAGTTGCGCATCCAGTTTACAACACGCGTACGCTTGCATATTGCGCAATTCAGTTGTGTTGCTATATTTAGCAAAACAACATAACTCTGCGTGTACGTCTTTTTTGTCGATTCTGACAAAAAAGAGGATGAATATTGTAGGGAATTGAAGGGGCTGTAACTTTTGATAGAAGCATTGGTGAGTCTTGAAATTTGAAATGTATTATTCTGAGTGAATAATTTTTTCAATTATCCAACCATAATGGTGAAAAACAATCCAAAAGGGAAAATTGAAAAATCGTCCAGACACCCTATTAAAAGCTTCTCACGTCACCCAAGGCCTAACCTAACTCCTGACACACTGTAAGTTAACTCTCCATCTGGATCTAGCAGTAGCAGTAGCAGTACTACTACTAGCACTACCACTTAGCACAGCAGCAAGCGCGTAGCTAGTTTTTTTTATTTTAGGGGGGCGGTAGTGAGCACGCAAAGCGTGCGAATCACTTACATAGCGCGAGAAGCGCGCTCCCTAGGTGGGTGGGTGCAGGGAGGGGGGAGTTATTAGAGAAAGAAGACAATTCGTTCTTAATCTTATCCTTAATCCTTGTCTGAATGCAGTTTCCCCCCTCCCGCGCGAAAAGCTTTGACGTTTCATTAAAATTATGAGAGAAAGAAGACGATTCCTTGTACCGTTCTTAATCTTTATCTCTGTCTGAATTTTCAAAAATGTTTCTTCAATTGTCTGCTCCTTTTTTCTTCCTACGTCCTCTTACTTCCTACGCCCTTTTACTTTTTCTTTCTCTCTCTCTTTTTTGGCCGGTGTTTGTTTGGGGCGACTGCCCCACCGCCCTTGGTACGCGCCTGCATAGCAGCATAGCCATAACTTTGATAAAATGATAGTTGATACTTACCAAAATAACTTTTAAATTCATGTTCTTTCACTGCTCCTGGAGCACAGTCAGCAATCAATCTTGAAAGATTGTGAATTCCCATCCTGATTTCAAGTTCAACTCAAGCAGTTTGAATAAAATAAAACTCGACTTGCAATCTTAATATTCTTAATCTTATCTTGGAGCGGTTGGACTAGTATCGTCTATCGACTGTGCCTGACCTGGCTAGGCCTGGGGTGTAACTGTAATTATGTAGACTAAGTTGAACTTGTTGTAGTTGTACTCAATGACAATGTACTCAGTTGCAGTTGTAGTTGTAAGTTGTAGCTCAGCCTCAGCACAGTGCAGAGTTAGCGGTGATAAGTCTGTTTCTCTGAGATTGTGAGAAGTAGACCCTTAGTTAGATCTAGATCTAGACCTAACAAGAAACAGTTGGATCTAATAATATGCGTCAATATTGAAGATTGGAGGTTGGTGACTGGTGGTCCGCGTGTGATAAGACCATTGGGGCAATGTATTGTAAACACAGTTTACACTTACAGCTGCTAGTCCAGCCAGCGCCAGGCGGCGCGCGCAAAATAAAGTTCGCGGGTAGGATATTATATCGTGTTGCATGCTGCATGTAGTTACTCCACTAAACACTTCCTGTCATTCATTTAAAACGGAAAGTAAGACCCGATCGGATCTTGATTTTGAAGACGGTAATTATATAAATTCTTTTATTCAAACGATAAAAATTTGAAGTGGTTGACCTCTTAATCAATTTATGTTAGTAGATCTAGTTTGAAAATTTGCTTATTTCTTGACTGATATTTAACTTTTGTGGCTATGCACGTGCACGTACGTACGTAGAGAAATTGAAGTTATGTGTGTGAAAAGGAACGACAAGAAAGATGGGTGGAATGCCCGGTCATCTTCTTCTCCTTCTTGATTTCCTCCAGATCCAGGTATGAAGAACTGCGGAGTTGTATCCTTCGCAGAGTGATTCAATGGAGAATAGGCAGACATTATAATAGGGGTAAATAAATCGGTAATTCTATCTACAGATTCTGGCCAGATTAAACTAAAATTAAAAAACTTTCAGAAGACGATCGTAAGTGACAGAATGAGAACATTCTAAAAGTAAAAAGTAAAATTTAAAAACTAAAAAGTAAAATAACTAAAAAAGATACTAAAATGATCAAATATAGAACTACCTTCTTACTCTTAGTTCTTGATCTGTTGTCTGTTGATGCAGAATTTTTCAGGACAATGCTGAATGCAATCCTTTTTATTTTTCTAACCGTGCGCATGTGTAAGGGGATTCGTGTTGTAATGTAAGTACGGCGGCTGAGTTCACAAGTGTGGCCATGGCCATATGCATAGTGTATACTCCATATTACTCAAGTTACGGGCCGGCAGCATACGCGGCTAGCTACCAGTGACCTCCGCTTCTCAGCCGCCGTACTTACACGCGGTTAGACAATAGGGGAGCTGGTCCGAGAATAATGATCGTCCGCATAAACAAGGATATCTTCGTAAACGCGGACAAATCGCGTCCTAAACGTCTTTTTTTCTTCGGCGCTCTGCAGGTGTAGGGTTACCGATCCGCGCCTTGGCAATGCGAAAAACAGATTCCTCGTCATAAAATTCCCCCAGTCACCGTTTCGGCGCTCTGCAGGTGTAGGGTTACCGATCCGCGCCTTGGCAATGCGAAAAACGGATTCCTCGTCATAAAATTCCCCCAGTCACCGTCTACTTTTACGACTTGTCCGTCTTCCCAAGGATTTATCGTTCATAATGTGAAAGTCTCTGTGCTTATTAGTTCTACATCTAAGGTGTTATTGGACAGGACCAATTCAATGGGTATACACGTCCAGACTTCTGTGGCTTGAGTTTGGAGATTGCTGCATTGAGTTCGTCAAAAGTGAAGATTAGATTTAGAGTAGGACGGGGCACAGAGTCGAGCAACGCTGTGATTTCAGCATCCTCTTCGCACCTGGGATAGTCCTCGGGATGTGAGAGATCAGCAAAGTAGATTTGCCATCTCTAGTCCTGAGAAGATTCTACCTTTTTAAGTAATGAATTCTGTGCAAGCGGAAGTGCCTGAGGGATTGTGATGCCAAACCAATTTGTGGAATAGCTGCTGGTTGTTACCATGGGCAGCTTCCAGCCTTCCACCTCATCAAGGAGATTACTCTTCGCCCTCTGTCTGCTCTGGCGTAGTCTTTGACGGACGACCTTCTTAGCTCCTTTATAGTAGACTACGTCCATAATAGATTTCTATGGTCTTTGGGTTTCCCCCTGTCCTTCCAATGTTTCCACATTTGTTTCATATGGCTGTAAGAGCAGTCTACCATGCTGTGCGATCATTGCTTGAAAAACACTCCTTTTTAAGAAAACGGTGAAACCTGTCAACCTCAAAAGTACCCTTTTTTTGGTTTTTGTGCCATCAATGTTTGAAAAACACCCCTTTTTAAGGAAATTGTTGATGATGCCATATAGCAGAAAAAGACGCCCTTTCAACGCTTTTTCTGGAGGCGGGTGCTAGCCAGTTATGTTGGGAGTGACCCCCCGAATAGATGGTTGTAGACGGGCTGCTTAGTTGAGTGCAAATGGGGAGATAATCGTAGGTGCTCGGCTACGACAGAGAAATTCTTGGAGTGAGATGTGGACATTGATTTCTCAAGAATCAAGTCGAGATTGGATTTGTGAACACTGTCATCACTGCAGTACGTGTAAGAGGTGTGGTCCTGAGACAGGTTATTCTGGCAGACAAGGTAGTTGTCGTTCATGAACTTGTTCAAAAGATGGGTTGAGCGTTTCCAGTTGGAGATACCGGTAAAGATGGTGAGACCTGCATTGAAATCTCTGAGAATGACCAAATTTGCAGAGTGAGGGAGGCCCGTTATAATATGTGTCATTTCATCAAGGTCATCATGACAAGTTTGACTCACTGAACCCTACACTATGTAGTTGTTGTGTAGATTTCAGTGGCATGACGTGACTGACTGGTTAGTCCAGCCTTACAATTAAGTTTATTGGCACCCATTTGCCTGCATGAAGAGTTCAAGTTCAAGTTCAAGTTTTTATTGTTCCACATTTTACAAAGAATATAGACATACATATAAAATAAAAAAATTATACAATACATGTAGTATAAATGAGCAAGTCTCAATGATTCTCAATTCATATAATAGATTAAGAAGAATGTGCGGAACCTATTAAAAAGCAGTGCTTGTATTTTATAGGTTCCTGGAAAAATAAGTATTGTAGATGAAGAAACCGTAACAGTAGAATTTAAAACACAATGGAATAAGGACATTTGTATACAAAATAATGCATTAGAATCAATACCCAGAGTGATGTAAACAAAACCTATAATGGATTCATGTTCACCCATTCCCGAACCCGACGAAACCTTGCATTGCAAACTACCTTCAGAGTTTGCTTGTCTGGGCTCTGGCCTGCCCAGGCTTTGGCCCTTGACCTTGGGGGTAGCTGGTGATGAAATGAAATGAAATATGTTATTGATGTCACCTAGCCTTTAATTGGCACCCATACCCTTGCGTCGAGAGGGAGGTAAACAAAATCAAATCGTGTTCGTACTCGCCCCTTCCCCCACATTGCACACTGGCTTTCATACCATTTAATTTATTACATTGTCAGTACAGAGCAAACAGGAGAGGACCTCGGAAGATGTGTTGCCAATTTGCGTTTTAGTGATTACATCTTCAAACGAATTTACCATCTCATTTGTAAATCAGATTTAGCTCAAATTTTTATCAATATGATTCTTTCATTTTTCTGCTCTTATTGAAAGCAACAAAATATTAGGGTGGACTTCCCTCTATAAGTAGAGGGGATGGTTCTCTGTGCTGATCAGTAAGAATGTACCAGTGACCAGTATAAGGCCACTTGCTGGGTATTACCTCCACTATTCTGGTTATCTGCAGCTATTGAGAATGAGTCTTTGTCTTCCAGTATTCAATTTATTTGCATACACTTGCTGACTTAAACATTTTGTTCCTTTGTATTACTTTGTTTTGCATCTCATTTATAGGTTTAGAAATTAAGGGGGCACCAAGATGGATAGTATGGCAGGGTTTGGAGACCTTCTACGTGATGCAGAGCAGCTGACTGCAGACGTGGATACAGGCAGTGAACTACCAAGGGTAGAACAGACCTTACATCAAATCATGGAAACCAGTCAGAGGTTATGGACAAAGACTGCTCAGCTGGGTACATCAGAGGCAGCCGATGTCAAAGCGTAAGTTCATTTTGATAGAAATTTCAAAAACTTGCCTTTTTAAGTAACTAACAGAAAACCAGACATGAATCAACATTTTAATAAATTTGGTCATGTACTCGTCAGGGACTAGCCCAGGATGATAGATTTAATAGGGTGGATTCACAATCCACAGCACCATCTAGGGACACCAGTGTTTAGTTGATTCCATGTGAGGCATTATGGAAAAAAATTGACAAAAAAAAACTGCTGTGGCTTTGGTATAACCCTAGGAGATAAGGGGATTTAATCAAAACTTTGGTAGGGAAGGCTTGAATAATTCTAAGGTAATTTTTTGCGTTGATTCCAAAAATATTGTCTTATTGACCCTACTCGCGATCTTTTAGTAATTTTGACCACTTTTCAACCAAAACTTACCATTATGGTCATTTGGTCATGTGTAATGTTTTGTAAAAAAAAAAGACAATTTCTATTGATTTTACTCCAAAATCAGGCCAAAATTTCATAGTTGATGGGCGGGTTTTGACATCCAAATTCAATATAAGAATGTGCACTGATATCAGAACAATTGATCTCAGATGAATTTACATACCGTATTTGCCGGCATAAAGGCCGCAGTATTTTCTCTTCCGAAAATATCAAAAAGTCTGGGTGCGGCCAATCCGCAACAACAGTAAAAAATCGGCTGTTAAAACAGCACGTAATTTTGTACATATGGGACTCCCAACGGTACAATGACTAGATCTATACCAGTAATGGTACAGGACATTTCTAGATTAACTCCACACATCTTACTGACAATTTAATGTTGCATTATTGACATGAAGTCTAAAATAAACTTCATAACTTATTTTATAACATAATCTACTGGTAGATCTAGATCTAAGTTCGTGCCATTGCATTGCTAAAAAGTTAAACTTACTAAAAGAAGGGACTGTTACGGAGCTAGCTGCCGCGCAACGCAACTGCACATCTAGCCAAATTCGCAATTTCGTATTACACCGCACATCGTGGTAGGGCCTAGGGGTATTATACATGTATGTAGGATACCAAATCTGCCTGCGATACAGTACTAGCTTAAAATCGATGAAGATTTGCTAAATTATACGATCATTTTTTAGGTAAACTTCCTGTAAATTTATAAGAATATTGAAGAACTTGGTATCAGTTTGTAAAAAAAAATAGTGTTCTACGAGAAAATTCCGATTATTTTGTTTGGTCCGTTTGTTTTTTTTTCCTTTGGTTTTTTTGTTTTTTTTTTGTTTTTTTTGTTTGTTTTTGTTTTTGTTTTTGTTTCTTTCCTCTACAAAATGTCAAAGTTAGGGGTGCGGCCTATGCGGCGCTGCGGCCTTATCGCCGGCAAATACGGTAGTTCGTACCACTTTTGGTCAATTTGATTGGTGGCTGGTGTTTTGCTGCGCTGTACTTGTTGAAAGATATTGACTTGAGAGCTGAAAAATGGGCCTGTCATGGCTTTATTTGTGGAGGGGGCAGGGGCTGTTAATTGTGAATCCACTCTATTGACCGTATCTCCTTTCTCATTCATTGATTTGATAAATTGCATTTGCTCTTAAAAATTGTGGGAAAATCTCAACTTTTCCATGTCTTCAACAAATTCAACATTCCTATATCTGATAAGATAGAAAGAAAAACAAAATTTCCTTATTAACAAAAAAAACAATGTTTTATATCTCATATTTTGTAACCTTCCAGGTCCATTCTGTTAGGTTCCAAAGGACTAGACATTCCCAGGATATCACAGCGTTTAGAGACATTGAGTGCAGTGAAGACATATGAACCTCTTGAACCTATTGCTGACACAGATATACAGGTACCTAGTCTGGGAATATTCCTTGTGATGTTTTTTTTGGTTCCATTTCTTTTGTTATTTTGTTATTAAATAGTATTCTCTATGCTTGTCAGCAATTGTATATCACTGTTTTCATTAACATCAGGCATCACTAAGAATTGGTGGTCACACTTCATGCTTAAATGTAGCTACCTTGTTGTCTTAATATCATTTTACAGCATCAAGTTTCTGTATTTAAATCTGTATCTTTTATTTTGAATCCTGAATACATCTCTTTTTCTATCTGTTCAGGGTTTGCTGAGGAATGAGAGAGAGAATGCCCTGCTAGCTGTTATTGAAGAAACAAAAAGGAATGTGAGTAGCTTTCATTGTTGCCTTGTTACGGTATAATTTATCTGTGTAACATAATCAGTTCATTTTTTCTTTAGTTGCTCCGTAAGGAGCAGAAGGAGCAGTAATGAGAACTCATAATGTAGACTTCACAAACATTAATTTACTTTAAAACCTTGTAATTGGGAGATTTTGGTAAAGTTATCAGGGGGTGTTTCATAAAGCTGTATGTAAAGTTACGAATGACTTTACAAATGATTTGGATATGAAGAGCCAAATGGATGCCCAAGTTTTCTCCATATTTTAACAAAGTGTGACTGTATTTTCCATAATCGCAATTAAATTGTAGCCAAAAATAATATTTTGTTAATAATGATAAGACTTACATATTTCAACTTTAGCTTATAAATGCAATTGAAAGGATTTGAGAATCCCATTTAGCTCTTCGTATTCAAGTCATTGGTAAAGTCATGCGTAACTTTACGCTCGGCTTTATGAAACAGCCCCCTGGTCTACCTTTTTATCTGGGGGTGGGGGGATCAGAGTAGTATAATCATTGAAGTAATGATGTCCTCAATCATAAGGCATATTGAAACCCATTTCAGTAGGTAGTTTATGCATTGAATCTGTTTGTTGTTTATCATACAGACCAGACTACAGACGGAACAACGATTCTGGCAGTCTAAGCAGAATGAATGGGAGCAAGAGAAACAGCGTATCCTGAACACACTGATTGGTTCTAGCTCTGAACTCATTGATGTCTCAGCTGAAACTAGTAACCTGTTCAGTGATACCAGTACTAGGATAGAAGGTCGTAGTGCCATGGATAGTATGGAGATGGCTTATGCCAGACAGGTGGGTCAATAATCCACTTAATTTACAACAATTGAATACAGACACTGAAAATAAATAAATGTACTTTCAAACTAAAAGGAAGGTTAACAAAAAAACAAAAAATACTACTTTGCTGTTTAAGTTTTTTTTATTAATTTTTTTCTTTGAGTAGTTCCTCGACTTCCCATTTTGTATTGACATCCTTGATTACCGGTATCTAAATGACATTCCTTAAATGTCATTTAGTTATTTGTTCTGATAAGTGAGTGATCGAAACATATCCAGCTGAATTTCTTTACCTGTAATGCCCTTAGCATCTACCACGCAGAAGAGTGTGAATTTGAAATTTTTAATCAATTTTGGAAGTATTAATTTGTAGAATTTGATGGGGAGTTCTCCCTTTTTATATGAACAAGGAGCCATCTTTCATTTACTTTTGACCCCTTACTATTGCTAATGTGTAGCCTCCTTTGTTGTAATGATAAACACTTTCACTTGTTTTTTAGGAAAGTATAAATTTAATTTAAATTCATTTTTTTTCTTTCTTTATCTTAGGTATACATCTACAATGACAAGGTAGTGAAAGGTGGTATGAAACCAAACCTCATCAGTCTCTTTGAAGAAATGGCACAACAGTTTGAAGACAAGGTGAGATGTGACTCTAGGTATATACTAGGATCAGAATCGCAGTTGAATTACACATTGACTTTTGGGTCAAATTATTGGTATCAAAGATTTGATGATTTTAATGGTGGCATTTTTCAAGACTTCACATCTCTATATCTTATTAACACAGAGCTCAGTGAATACGTGAAGGTCCTTTGTTGTGTGCAGTCGCCATTCATTTACACGTAAAAGAACGTGCCAGCTTTGTTGGGGGCGGGGTTACCGCACCATATTTGAACAAGCCCTATCAGAGCAATGATTAAAATTTGTCTGAATGTAGATAACTTTTTAGAGACAGAAATCCACATGTAGGGTTGATAAATGCAGAGCTGCATTTTTTTTTTTTTTTTTAGTTAATTTTTATAAATGATTTATCGTAGCGAGTGCTGTGCAGTATGGCGGCCATCCAACACTCGCTGAGAAAGACGGAAAAGTATCAAGTATTCTCTTAATAGAAGCCAATTTTTCATGGAAAACTAATGTGTTGTAATGACCTGAAAATCAATATTTAGCAACTTTGTGTGAGTAAAATCACCAAAAATTTTCAGATAATCATACGCGCATGCATCCGCGCAGTGTTGGCGTGCCATTTTTTGTAGATTCATAGCGCCGCATAGGAAATTACTGATTTATTCCCAAAATTACTGATTTTGAGCCTTGTGATTACTGATTTTCTGTTCTGGAGGTTGGCGGCTATGATAATGGCTCATAACACCTCCTTCTGCCGCTGTTCTCTCTGTATCACTTTGTCATTTCATTTCTCTGTTATCTTCATTCCTATTCAGTTATGTGTGAAGGCAAAGTCAATGTTGTTCTACAGACTAGCACTATGCATGCAATATTTTCCCACTTTTATCTTCCATCATTCTACAGAGGATAGAAGACTTCTGGGCAATGGTCAGGGAGATGTCATCTGTTCCCATGACGATTTCTTCAGATTCTTTGTCAGTGAGAACATCAGAAAACTTGCAAATGGCATTTATCAGACAAGGAAGGAAATTCTTAGAACATAGGTGAGTGGTTTTTATAAAGTGGTTGCTCAATTGGAAAGTGTATGTTAGTGATGCCATGTTCAGTCATGGAGTGGTAATGAGAACAAACCCTAATTTTATTAGTAATCATATTATTATCAAGAGCAAGATTTTGGGTGCGTTTATTGTCCAACTTTTTGCCTAGAATCAGCATTTTCAAACGTCTTTCAGGTAAATTTTTAAGGTGATAAACGCAAAGCCTTTTTAAAACGTCTTTAGATATGGGCATATTGTAACGCCGAAAAAGGTGCGTTTTGAATGTGACATACAGCCAGAATCACGTTTCTGAGAGATGATAAACGCAAAGCTGTTTTGAACCACACATACAAATCAGACCTGCCCAGGCTAATCTGCTTCCCGGGTCAAACGGCGCAAAGCAGCTCCGCAGAGACAAGGCCTTTATTTCGAATCGTGAAGAGTCGATAAACGCGACATCCCGCAAAACACGTTCGTATAGTGGGGTTCGATATGTACATATAGAAACGCTGATTCTGAGTGGCAAGACACGATCAACAAACCCAAAGAAACAATCTCTTTCTCATGTAACCATACTGCATTTTAATATAGCTATGTAGTAAACGGTTCTCACTTGTAAGTAACTCTTTGTGCTCATACAGAAAAAAGACAAAACAAATGTAATTGATATATCAATCCATTCCTTAATCTGCAAAAATGTTTTAATCCTCCACAACAATTCCTTCTGGAATACCACCAGTAGTCAGAATTATAGTTCACTCAATTTGAACAAAGGATTAATAAATCTCGTCTTGAGAACCCATATCACAATCTGGTAATGGGTGTTTTCTAACTACCATACCCTTTATGTAGTGTAGATATGGTACATCAAGAAACCAATTCATCTTGAATTGACAAAAGGATTAAATCTGTCTATTGTTCTCCTCATGTGTATAGTTACATAGAGTACATCAGTAACATCATAGGTGATAACCTGAGACAGGCTAGACTTGGTGGTGTTCCTGGTGTCTACCAGCTTGTCAGGGGATTCCTCAAAGTCAAGCTTCCTGCAGCTGTCCCTGGCCTGGAGGTAAGTCATATATCTCTCCTTATCAAGCTTTGCGTTCTGTCTCTAGTCTAATGAATAAGGGACTTTCATAAAGATGTGTGAACCTGTACTGTGCGATGGGTTGCAAATCCCGCCGTGAAATGTGAATGCTTTACTGAAATTTGAGACTTAAATGATAATTTTGTCTTTGTTGACTAATGGGTGCATGTATTCATGAGTGTTGTTCATGTTGGAGATATTATAAAGGGCAAAATTTAACTTGTAAACAGTCCCAAATTTGAGTTAAAAAGATCTCTAAAGTTACCTTTTGTTTTAGAAAGTGTTATTTTATACATGTATGGTCAAAGAGTAATTTGTCATGATTAACCCTAATAAGGCCGGGCTATTTGAGTTCTTAGTACGGCCGGGGCCATTATGGCCCCCCCTTAAGATCTCGGCCGTGAAACGGCCGATCGCCGCGAAAATTTGCATGCATGTCAAGTGAAGTGTATAGAATACTATAGCAATTTCAATTTTTGAAAAAATTACTCATTTGCATATTTATGGTAAATTATGCAAATAAGGTCCAAAAATTCATATTTTTACCCATAAATCATATATTCTTCATATTTAAGCTTTCTTTTCCTCTGCATATATTTGTTAGACCATTTGGAATAATAATACGAAAAAAAAATTTGGAAAGCTAGGTTATTTCTTATGTTATCTCTTGTTTTGATAATTTCTTATGTATTTCATTGTTTTTTTAACTTATGTATTTTATTGTTTTTGTTGTTTTATTTCATTTCTAACTATAATTTAACTATTTTGACCCCCAAAAGAAACACTTAAACCTTAAACAAGACCAAATAACCAATGTTTTATCTCTTTTTAGGAAAAATGATATTTCCATATGTTTTGTACACAAATCACGAAAATGAGCGATTTTCGGGCCGACATGTAAAGACAAAAGGTCACGTGACTTTGTAACGGTAGGTCAGATTTTCAAAAAATTGTTTTAAAAGATGCGCAAGACTCGAAAGAATAAAGTCATGAAGCGGCGGGCGTCATCCGTATGCGTTCCCGAACAATCAGAAAAATCGGGGGGGGCCATGATGGCCCCCGGCCTTATTAGGTTTCAGAGGAATTGACTTGGAATCATCATCTCCAATTGCATTGTTACAAATTTTTAAAGAATGAAAACTAAATCGGTTTCTTGGGAGGTGATGTGGTTGAAGATGCATGTTATGATTGAAGTGAATGTTGATGTTGTGCGATGATTTCTTTGTGAAGCTGTCATTCCCAATCTCTCTTATATCACATTACATTTTGTGTTTTATGAACACACAGTATTTGATTTCATTGAATACTGACATCATTCAGTGGTAATCTTAAGTATGATGTTCTTCTGCATGCACATTAAATGTTGCGCAATAATGAATGGATGTACATTCGGTTTCATGACATTTGTAAACATATTTGCTGATATGGGTGCATTAGTGCTTTTTATTGATGATTTCTGAGACTGTGTTATTCTCAGTCTCATTATGATGCCTCCCTTTCTGCTACATGCCCATGATGAAAACTGTTATGTGATTCAATCTTCAGACAAACGGAAAAACACAGGATTATGCATATATGTAACAAATACATTTCTTTATTAATAAACATATCTCCTTTTCCATAAAGTTGGCAGGTATTTGGCTTATTACAGTTAATCCTACAAAATGTTCAAACAACAGTTGATGTTAAGGTGAAATGGATGTACCAATCAACCATTTCCACGAGAAGAACTTGGTGTGGCTATCACTCATTTTAAAGCTGTTTTATAACATTTTTTTAGAGAGGGGGGAGGGGGACTAGGATGCAAAATGTTTTGGAAGAAAGGCCAATTTCAGAGAAATTATTAATTACAACATTCTTTTTGCTTGACAGTTTTTTCAAACAAGTGTAGAAAACAAGGGGGGAGGCTAATTTCTCTGTCAGTACACTAATCTTTCTTCTTTAAAACATCACAGTTTTTATATAACCACTTGAATTTCACTAAACAATCAACTTGGGTCAAATTCCTGTTTATGACCAAGTCAACCTAACAGGTCTAATGTGTAGTGAACTCAATCATGTTTTGGCATGAAACTCGCAAATGAGGACCACTTGCAGAAGTAGATCTGGATATCCAGATATTTAATACCAAATCCTCCAAAACCAAGTCCCAAGTGCTTAATGAAGAAAACAATGATGAGTTTACAAGACTTTCTCTCAAAAAGATCTGTTGCTGAAAATCATGCCACATTCTCCTCTCTTCTATGGCATACAACAACACTTCTAAGGCATATATTTGGTTTTGAAATAAATAATTTTCCCAATTACAAGGTATTCTGTACATAACTGCTATTAAATGCCTTACAGATAATATGTAGTACAACAATGTGGTAAGCCAACATGTCAAAACAACATGTATTTTCAGGAGCAGCTATTGTAAAGGTAATGTAAAATTTCTATAAAAAAACACCCTGAAAGATAAACTGGTAACATACATGTATATCATATTTACATAAAAAATTGTAACTCTTAAGCCAGATATCTTACCACAGTAACTTCATAGCAAACCAGACTTCATTGTGGCATTTGTATATTTCCTTACGTTGGACATGGGGGGTTGGGGTGGCAAAGATGATGTTTCTTTCTTAGAAATATCACTCAACTTTGGGTTTGAAAGAGCCTATTGATGGCTGTATAGCTGCCTCCCAATATGCATTGCAATGTTTTCTATTGCTGTGACAATGGTTAGAATATTTATAGATTCCTTACAAATCTCATCAGAGTCGTCCAGTCGTCCACAAAATGATCTGATGTAAGACTGCAGGGCTGGACATTAACAGGTGCCAGGGAAACATGGGCGCCAAGAATTCATGTCCAGACTCCAGACCCCCAAATTTTCCAAAATTGTTAAATACCCGGTAGGGCACATGCATGCATAAAAAGTTAGATCTTGACCCCCTTCCAAAAAAAAATCATTATTTGCCAAAACTAAATATTCATGTGTTTGTCGGCACTTGGCGGGATTCTCGCAGGGCTGATATTACGTTGTGAAATTATATAAACTTCATTTATACACTTTGAATATGGTGGGTTGAGAACTCACTAAGTTTTAACCCTATATTCATAAGTAGATTATGGATGATACTTTCAACCTCAGTGATCTGAATCAGAAAAATGTTTTAAGATGTAATTTTCTTTTACTTCACACCTTCAGCCAGTGCATGTTATTAGAATTGTCAGAAGAGTACCGTAAATCTCTGTGTATAAGACGCACCCCTATTTTTTATTTTTTTATTTTTTTTGCCGACTCTGTCGGCAGCAAGCCAGATCTGTGTTAAAAAACCCACGCGGGGAAGGAATTTCATTTAACTGCGAGGTGCAGTTGAAAGCGCCGATTTGTGCTTGTGAACTTGTCACAAATAATAGTAACGCTATTTTGCATACATAACGAGCCCTGTGACCTTTGACCTCGTGACCCCAAAATCTAACCAGTTCACTAGCTCTGCAAAATACATACATGACCTAAGTTTGGCGGTAATCCATCAATCGGTTCTTGAGATAACGCGATCACGAGCTATTTTTGCATTCATAATGAGCCTTGTCACCTTTGATCTCGTGACCCCAAAATCTAATCACTTCATTAGCTCTGCAAGATACATACATGACCCAAGTTTGGCGGTAATCCATTCATCGGTTCTTGAGATAACGCGATCACGTAAACGGGACGTACGTACGTACGGACGGACAACCAGAAAACATAATGCCTCTGGCTACTTTGTAGCGGAGGCATAATGAGCTGTAAAGGGTACATGAGCATTTGTCTACATCAGTAACCCACTTCTTGTAATGGCCAAAATTAAACTGATTGAATCTTAGCGCAGCACAAAACGTTCACCATTCAGTATAAGGGTCTGAAAATCAGACTATTTACTAAAAGGATTGCAATCCCTAAAGTCGATTTGACAACTAACGGTCGATATTTTCCCACAAAAAGACATTTTCAAGCCCTTTCATTTTGAGGTAAGTTCTTAATTAGTATTAGCTTTCAAATGCCAGTGGAATTTAACCTTTTCTTTTGTTTTGCCTGCAAATGGGACATAGTACCTTTAAATGCTGGAATTAGTGATAAGCTTCAGTTGGCAAGTGATTGTATATAAACTATAAAGTACAAGAAGCCTACAACTAATGCCTTATTTAGTGGAGGTTTCACAGTTGGCAACATGGCAAGTCAATCAATTTTTTTAAACCAAAGAAATCAAGACCTACATAAATCTTGCATTATTTCTTCAGCCAAGAGTGTAACATAAAACAATACAAAACATTTAACACTGTAAAAATATAAAAAAGTTACATATTTAAGGTTTATCAGTTAGCTCTACGGTAATCAAAACAAAACAAAAGTGGAAACTGGCAAGCATCTTTGGTCAGTTTGGCTACAAAGATCTTAGAATAAATATCTGCCAAGACTAAGAAGGGCATTAACATGTATCATTCAACAAATAGTTAATGTCCTTCTAGCTCAGAACAGATTATAAGTAGTACTGTCAAGTCTCTAGTTGATCTGCCCATTAGCCATACGATCTTTCTCCAGTTCAAGCCACTGACGTTCCCTCTGCATATCCAGGATATCACGCTCAATGACTAACTTCTCCTTTTCAATCTCCAACTTTTGCTTCTCAAGCATAAGTTTTTCCTTCCTCAAAATGAGCAGCTCCTTGCTGAGTTGTTCAATGTCCTTCTCATCGTCTATATCGCTATGGTGACCATCCTCGGCAGCGAGCTGAGAGTAGCGCATGCGCTTGGAGGATAGGGAGGAAGCCCGGGGAATGTTGTTAGTGGTTTGCTTGGTGTGGATTTGTTGATTTGGTACAAATGATGATGGAATGGATGTGTGGAGATGGTAGGGCATGAAGTGGTGATGATGACCTGCACCTGATGATGTTTGTGTTGTATGTGGAGCTGATGTTACTGTGGGAGACAGGGAGGATGCGGGTTGAGGAAGACTGCTGGTGTTGTCTAAAGGAGGTGAAGAGACTTGGTTGTTGTATCTTCGCTGGATGAAATGGTGGGGAAGGGAGTTTGTGACATGGATCGGGGGAGGTCTTTTTTGTTGTTTGTTTAGGGTATCCACAGAGAAATCTTGGTAGCTCTGTTCATCTCCAGGGGCTGCATCAGGTTGCCATCTACAAAAAAGAGAGGAGGGGAATAAGTTTACTGCCAACTAGAAGTGAATTAAGAGTGTTATTTTCTCCTTGGGACATACTTCTGTCCAGGCTGACGGTCACCCGTGCCCAAAGAGCACCGGCATGGTACCGTGGGTAAAAATGTTTCCCAGCCCAATCATACACAGGGTGTCACTGTCAACTCACCGCTCAGAAACTGGGACCAAATCTCCGGATTTCTGTTTGGACTCGGAGGAAAATTTGTCTGTCATCTTTAGTTTTAAAAATATCATTGTTACTATTATTTGTGAAAAGTTCAAAAGCACAAATCGGCGCCTTCAACTGCAACTCGAAGTAAAATCGCGTGGGTTTTCGGGGACGAACGTTCCAACGTAGTATGGTGTTGGCAAACAAACAAAAACATTTTTTTTTAATTATTTAAAAAAAAAATTTAAATTAAAAAAAAACATGGCGTCCGAGTATTCGAGTACTCGCGTGTAAGGCTGGGAGTGTACTCGAGTACCTCATTACACTCTTATGCACAGCCTTAGTATGGAGGGAAAAGATATATGACATGAACGGAAAATACAAAAGAAGTTGATATTACGTAGCGGTATTAAGTAGTACCTACCCTCCGTCTGTATCTTCCTGTACGTCTGGTGAGCATTCTGCCTTCAACTCATTGATCTCTTCCTCACCATCTTCCACTTCAAAAATGTCTTCATCTGCTCCTGTCTTAGCTTTACTTCCTTCTCCATTATCGGCTATGTACACAGATTTTTCTTGCGTAACCTTGTTTGTGGGAATGAGAATGATCACAGTATCACAAATATAGATTGTATAAAAAAGAAGAAATATTAAGATGGATACAGACATGGTTGTACTTAAAAGTTCTGGATATGGATTGTAGAGTTGGGCCGTATCCTATCCCACAGGATAAGAAGTGAATGATAGTGATGAATGGATATCAAGATATGGAGCTCTACCCCACTATTTTAATAAACTAAAGGGGGTGGGGAATATATTGAAATGCCTTACCAAAGCAAAGAGGTATGATTAAAATCCTTCAGTTTCCTATTTTCTTTTTTCCCCTTCTCTCTTTTATTGTCATTGGTGTTTTGCCTTTTCTACAGCCATCTCCTTCAATTAAAAATTAATTACCTTTCTTTAATTATCCTAGAAAGAACACGTACCTTTGATGTATTATGGTTGTCATTGTTGAACACAAAGAAGACTTCTCCACCATCTACCACCTGTGCATTAGGAAAGAGATCGACCCACTCCTCCTGGTAGATAGCTAGTATCTTCAGTGCTAGTGTTGGGGGTGAATGTTCACCAGTTAGTGCAGCTTGTATCCCATCTTTTAAAAATGATAATAATAACATGGAAATTAATTATATAGTGCTTATCATACTATTACCCTGGCTGTAACTGAGCTGTCATTATAAGGCGCTAAAGCACTCAAGGAATTTCTTCCTATCGGGAACCCATTTACTTCACCTGTGTGGAGAGTGGCAAATGTAGATTAATGTATTGCCAAAGGATGTTATTGCTGTGGCGGGACTCAGAATCATGAACCATGTGATCCACAGTCCGATGATGTATCCACTAGACCATGACACCTCTACATGTTATAATGTAATAATTATAAAGAGTAATACAGATCTCTCTATTTAAATATAAATCGTTTGACAGTACTAGAAATAAAAGCTCCAAATGATTTCCCTATATTCACCACCAACTTTGGAGGCAAATCTTGTACGTTAAATTCTGTGTCACTCAGTTAAAGGCCACTTGCTTGGTATTATTTTTACCAGCACAATCTGCAGTATGCATCTACACTACAGTATATTTAGAAGTGTAGTTGACAACATGATGAATATTGTATCTTGGTAGAAAAGAATCCAGGCATCGTTTCACGAAGTCGTCATTATAAATACAAGTTCCCTGACATCCCATTGAAACCTGTGTTGATTATAATACACACGTTTTAATGAGATGTTGGTGAACTTGAACTTATAACCGTTTCTTGGAATACTGCCCTGCTTCATAAGACATTATCAACTACTTGCTGCTATTAGCATTTTACAATTCTTTGAGCATTTCAATATGTGGGATTGACAAAGCCAGGTACGATAGCTTTTAATAACTTCCTAGATATGTGGGGAAAAACAATAATACTACTGCCCAAACTATAACAGAGCTCCAGTTTTAAAACCACAATGGCCCAAATTCACAAAGGAAGTTTAAATTTAATCTATCTTCATTTACATAACCCATGGTCTAAAATTAGCCTAAAATAAGTGCAACACAGTCAGAGGTCCAACATTAGACGCGCACAAGGCAAGGTACGCTTAATTTGCGCTAATATTAAACCATGGGTTATGTGAATGAGGGTTTAAACCATGGGTTGAATTTAAACCTCCTTTGTAAATTCGGGCCAATATGTTTTGTTTACACTGAATGTGTACCTTCTGTATTGTGTTTATCCTTCCATTCTGCGATGCATTTCTTGGCCCAGAAGCATAGATTGTCCCACTTCTTCCTCACATCCACGACATCCCTCTTCACATATGGCCCACTGACAATCTTGAGGGCAGCACATATCTCTTCCCAAGCCTTCTCACGATCTAACACAGAGGACTGGGCGGGGCCCTTGGGTCGTAGGACCTGACGATGTCGTCTGTACTCGTCGACTAAAACTACCTTCTCTTTCTCGCTCCAGTTTGGTCCTCTCTTGCGCTTGCAAGTGGACACAAAAACCTAGCAATAAATATTTAATAAGATATGTGATATAAAGTAGACCAAGCTCTAAAGCTTACTTTTTTTAATCAATATTCATTTGTTTCATATGTCTTCAATTCTGTCCTTAAATCATACTTTTACAGTTTTTCTGTTTCATTATTTTTATATGAGAATTAGAAACTACAAAACAAAAGCTCCATATCTTATTACAAGTACCTTTCTGAATGGCATGTACATTGCTTGTGACAACAAATGTGTTGTGTATGTTAGCTTTAAAAAAAAAATTAAGTCCTCAGATTTCCAAATTTGCAGACAGGAGCTACAATATTTCAAAACCCCCCTCAAGACCCTCAATTCTGTTCATGTATGAAAGTTTCTGGTATCAAATTAACAATTTTGTAGATATAAGTGTGGCAATACTCCCTGGGAGTAAGGGCAATTTATCCCTAAAGAGCTTTTGTTCCAGTTCCTTTGGTATAGAATAGCCCAATGAATAAAATCTCTAGGTTGAGCAGGATCTTATGAAATGGATAGTAAATCAACATATCGGGTGAATTAAGGGATCATTGGAGAAATAAACAACCTTGTATAAATGAGAGGGCAGTCGGGATAGGAGAGGGGGAGTAGAAGAGGCATATAATGAATGAGGAAGCTAGATACCAGATTACTTTTGTTCAGAAATAAGCTACAGGTATTTCCTCAATTTCAAACCTTTTTATGCCATGTTCAATGAAGAGGATACTCATTGGGCCTTTAAATAAAAAAAATGCATGATATTTTTGTACAAAAATTACTATTCATTTGAATGATATTATATTACATCAAATTGACAAGGTCTACCCTCACCAGATGGTTGCCAAAGTTGGAAAGTGCTCAGAAATGTGAGTGCACCACTTTCCATACTCCAAAATATACTCTGTTATTTATGAATTGAACAGGTATGCCCATACTCTAACTCAGGCCTTCTCAACTAGTCTAATAGAAGTGCCAAAATGAAAGTGCCAACCTGTATGTTTGACTGTGCTGCGAGGGAGCGTAGCGACCGAACAGAAAACGGGTGGGGTCCAAGGGGGCGCAGGGGGCAAAGCCCCTTCAAGCTGGTGGATTTTAGGGCTTTCTAAAGGCCCAGATGTGGCATTTTTAACACCATTTTATTCCAAACTATATAAATCATAATTTCATATTGATGTGTACAAATTAGTACAATTCCTGGGTACAATTACACTGGCGGTAAATTTATATGTAGATATTTTGGTGCAATAAATACGGGAAATGTCAAAACTAAGTGAAAATCAAAAAAACAAAAACAAGTTTTTTCAGAGATCGGCAATGTTAAAATTGGTAGCACATCGTAAGCTTGTTGTTGTTTAGAGCTCAGGTTTAGATTCGTATAAAATGGTAAAAAACAATAAATTTTCTTTTCTTCCTGTTTGTTAAGCAGACGTTTTGGGCTCAACTTGACTGCGACTTCTTGATTTTGCTGAGTGGCGCGTGCACCGCCAGTTGAGAAGGCCTGATCTAACTAGTTGCAATTTTATGAAATGGAAATTTTATTTTACAAAAGCAAGCAAAGGAGACGTACTGTATATAACATTGCAAAAGTAGAGGGCCTTGTAGGAGCACTTTATACAAAAAGAATTTTTAGTTTGTGCATTACTAGGCCTATACATACATTACATGAATAAGAGTTGAAATATTAACGTGCTGTAAGAGTCGCATGCGCTTTATAAACACTAAGTCCTGGCGGTAATGGAAGTCGCAATAAATTGGTACAGAGATTGTTGAAATTTAACTTCAGTGACTTACATTCACTACAATGCATACACATGTCTGTAGATAACAGAGGAAGAGTTGATCATGCATGTAGTATGTACTAGAGTATAACCATGCACAAATACTTATCTTAATCTAAGTGGATGCTAGCTAGTATAAGAATGATAAGTAAACTTTACCTGTGATGGTAGCATGTTGAGCAATCCATATACTAGTACTTCCCACTGTACAACCAATAAAACCAGACAGTCTGACAACCCTGTCTAACAACCCTGTCTAACATGTCCTGCCTAGCTAGCTCACAAAAGGATTTATGCACACCTAAGGCAGATTTTAAGTGCATGTTGCCAATTTTACTAGCTCAACTACCCATAGGATCCTCCCCAACCCAAGTGGTCTTTTTCATCTTTATCAGGGCTGTCCAGGCCTAGAAAAATCACATTCCATCAGACTTTTATCTGATTGGCAACTCTTGAAAGTGATGGGGTTTTATTGGGCGGAATGTTTATGGGGAGCTGTAGGAGTGGATTTTGGAGGTTAGGATTGGCAATGGTGCTTAAGTGGTTGACCTTTCTGGCAACAGGCTTAGTACTTAACTTTACATGACATACACACAGACACACACACACACACACACACTCATTCTTCAGTGACAAACTACAGCTGGTACATCCTATTCACCAATATGTGTGTATGTGTGTCTATGTGCTGTGTCAATGGATAAGTGATACACCATGCATTGTGAGTAGTGTGTGTGTGTCTGTGTACATTGTGTGGGATTTGAGTAGAAAAGTAAGGAGTATACTTACTGCATGGGAACTTCATGTATTCAGGGTGCATGTTTTGTGCATGTGTGTGAGAAATAATAAATCACAATAAAAGATTGATAACATCAGCACTTGTGTTTAGTTGATCACTGTGCCTGTGGGGAAAATTTTATCTTTCTTTGTCTACCATGCCTACCTTGACAATCCATGGCCTTGAATATCCTTGGTATGAAAACAGAGTAAATGGCTTTGACATGCAGTATGTACACAGAGGGAAAAAACACATTTAGCTGATTTTATAAGTGCTGCAAGATATGTATTTTATGTCTTGATGCTCATATGTGTGTTACCTTCATTTAACAAAAAGGGGGAAATATACAGTATACTAGTATAAGATTTTGTCAAGGTACATATGGAAATGCTCTCTTTATTTGCCTAATGTCAATGATTCCAACAGCCCCTCTCTCTCTCTTGGTTGGTTTGTAATTGGTTGTACCTGGCTGCTAAGAAACATGTATATGCTTGTATGGCCATTAAAACAAATATTCATGTTAAGCGTCCCGCCCTTCCTTTTGGGGCCGCCTGCCCTTTTTTTTTTCAATTTTTTTTTCTTTAATTTTTTTTTTCAATCTTCATGAAAAAATATGAAAAACAAACTGCTAAAATGGTCTTTTTCTGAATTAAAAATTAAAAAAAACATAAATGCTGGCGGCCATCTTGAAAAATGGCCAGGTTGGCTGCCCAGCCAGTCTGGGAAAATGTACGGAACGGCCATTTCGAAAAAAAGAAAAGGGCCTCCTCCCGATTTTTCAAAAAGGCAGGATGCTAAACACGTTTTTTTTTTTAATGGCCTAAGTAAGCAACCAGGGGACTGATGGCTTTTAGTTCTCTCAGAGCTGGGACTCGATAATGAGGATTATAAATAAGAACAAATTAAACAAAAAAAATGTTTAGCGTCCTGCCTTTTTTTTTTAAAGGGAATGAGGCCCTTTTTTTTCTTCTCCAAAATGGCCATTCGGCACATTTTCCGCAACTTCCAGCTGGGCTTCTTCTCAAGACAGCCGCCAGCTTTTATATTTTATTCTAATTTTTTCTCCCAAAAGACCATGTTAGGCCATTAAAAAAAAAAAAATCATGTTTAGCGTCCCCGCCCGCTTCCTTATTTTAAAGCCGCCTGCTTTTTTTTTTCTGAATTTTTCTGAATTTTTCTGAATTAAAAAATAAATAAAACATAAACGATGGCGGCCATCTTGAAAAAAAGCCTGACTGGCTATGCAGCCAGTCGAGGAAAATTCCTATTTTTTCAAAAAGGCAGGACGCTAAACATTTTTTTTTTTTAATGGTCTTAGCAGTATGTTTTTCCTGCTTTTTCAATTAAAGCCTGCTTCTTTTGTTATTTATTTAACCCTGATGCTTGCCAGATATTGCAGCAATGAATGTATGCAACCTGCATTCTGACTTTTCAAGTACAAAATTTCATAATGTGTGAATGGGATAGTCCATCACTAGGGTCTTGGAAATGAAGCATCCATGAATACATTTGTGAATTTGTCTGTTATTTCCTTAACCCTCCTAGATTATTAAGCTCATTCTTTTAATTACTCGTTTAATTGAAGATGTGTATTTCTTTGTTTCCATTTCTTTCTTTCTTCCTTTCTGTATGTCCTTTCATTCTTTCTTACTTTCCCTCTCTCTCTCTCTCTCTCTTTCTTCAATGCACTTTAATCTTACTTTCATCAGGATGGTCTTGTGGAGGGTCTACCAGTCTGGCCTGTGATATACTACTGTATCCGTTGTGGAGATCTAGACGCTGCTAAGACCACAACCAGAAATGCTGCGTAAGTTCATCTTCATGGTCACATAAACCTTAAAGGGCAATCCAACCCTTGTCAGAAGTTCATTTGTATGAAAGCAGAAAATTTAGAGAAACAGGATGGCAAAAGTTTGACTTTAAAGCTAATCTTGAGCTCTGGTATTGGAATCGTATTTTGAGAGAAAATTGCTATGATTTATTCTGGATTGCTTATCCCGCAGTATATTGGTTGTTTGAACCAGTACAATAAAATCAAATGCACAAAAACCTACAGGGCATCATCTTCGATAAAAACCACAACTCTCATTAGCACATAGTCACCTGTGTTAAGCACATGGTGTCAGCCCCACTTACCTTGATTTCCTTATCTTTCTATGCTCATTACTCAGCCATTATACATTTTCTTCCAGATTTGTTCGGCACATTTCATTTATTTGTAATCATGAACATTCAGTGTAAGTTTCGTTGGATTCTGGGAGAATTTATTTTCCATATTTACCAGAGTTCAAGTTTGTCTTTAATCTGATCAATAATAAAAGATTTATGAATGTTTGAAATACTATAGCTATGCGAATCTCAAATTGACAATTTTGTCAGTGAATTGTGAGATTGTTACGGACAACTCTCTTGTTGGTCGTGTACAAAAGTATCATTAATTTCTGATTTTCTCCAAAGTGCCTTCTTCCTTGTGCCACTGCTCGAAATATATCATGGATGGTATATTATTATAGGTCCTCTAAAAGGAAAATACCCTACAGACTAGTACAGACTCATACATTTTGAAGATAACAAAATTACTTTTCGTAATTTTGTGTGTTGGAACATAATATATGGGAAATTTGTCCGCACTACATCACAGAGACATTACTGATTCAGCCAACTTGAAGTTCCCATACATACATAGTGATTACAATTTTTTTTAATTCATAGCTTTTTTTTCTGATTTTGTTCAAACTTTCACCCCTGTGCCTCTAAGATTTGTCTGCTTTCTTTTAGAGTTGTTTTCTCTTAAGCTTGGATTTCCCTTTAAGATCAGTTGATCCTTTACACTGTTCCTGGATTTGATATTGAGAATACTGGTATTTCCTCCAATAAGAAATCAATTCTTAAAGGTGCCATTCAACTTATTTTGGGCTATTGTTTCATATCAGTCTAAGTTGTTACAATGTGACTGGCAAGGTAAACCAGGCAAGGTAAACCAGGCAAAATGAAACGTTTCTTGAAACTGTCAAATTTACAGGAAATTTGAAAAACAAGAGGAATAGTGTTCTAGATTTACCAGCCAATCATTACTTTGGTTAAAACTTTTTTTTTCCTGAGTTATCCAGAGCCTTTTAAACTTTCCAACTCCTATATACTGTCTCTGCTTGGCATCAGAGAAAAGTATGTTCAAGTAAATCCAAATTCATCTTGTGTTTCGTCTTGAATTTTGTTTTGCTTGAAACGTTTCTTAAATTTTGTTTTACAGCCAGGGTCTTGGTGAGTTCAGTGAGTACCTTGAAGAATACATGCAGAATGAAGATAGAAGGTAAGTTAAAATCTTCAAGAAACTATCCACATGAACTAGTACATCTGAACATCAGAAACATATCATTTTGACTGAAAAGTGATAGTTTCAATGTTGAATTAAAACATCATTTTTCATCAGTTTCCACAGACTGGAAGGAATATTTCTGTTGTGAGTTACATTTAAATGTGGGTGTTATACCCTCTTTGATTGTTCATGATATAATGGATATATATATGTGACTTGTTTTTTCTTTTTAGATATTAGTTTGAAGTTGGATCAGTTATGTTTATTTCTTGATGTTGATACAGGTTATCACCTAGTACAGAGACCAAACTGAGACTGCACAACAGAAGAGCTGTGAGGAACAGTACAGATCCATTCAAGAGGTGAATACATTGTTAATTATTTTCATACCGTTGTATACTCTCAAGATAAAACTGTATGTGACCTCATTAAATTGTAATATTCATGGTTCTTCATCCAAGCTAATAAATGAAAAGAAAGAGAATTAAAATTGCTAAAGTATAAGCAGATTTTAATAACTATCAAATATTTAAAATTCATCTTTTCAGTGTTTGTCCGATGATGATTCTTTATCCTTGCGCTCGTAGTGTCTAAGTCCTATCCTCGACCACATTACACTTGTAGGTGTGGTCACAGACATGGGCAAAGGCACAGTGCTTGACAACCTAAAGGGTCCCTTGGCTAGGAGGGCCGTTTCATCATGGCAACCTAGTCAAGGGCTGAGGACTCCATGGAATTGAAATGTTGGGACAGATACCACCTTGATTTACGAAATATAATAAGTTTTTATCTTTGATGTCATCTCATTTATCATCTCACATTGTGTTTCATAGTGCCCCTCCTTTGATTTGATGATTATTTTACAGGGCTGTGTATTGTCTGCTAGGACGTTGTGATACAATGGACAACCATGCTGAGGTTTGCGAGAAGACTGAAGATTACCTATGGCTCAAGGTCAGTGACATAAAGGACACCATTGTGAAAGGGCCTATGTTTTCTGACATTTTACTGTCTGTGTTGCCAGGGTCTATGAGTTTAGAAAATGCTGTTTAAGTCAATAGCCATAAATTGAAAGAAAAAAACAAGTTAATTTTATTCTTTATTGGTATGCTACATTTCTTATTGATTATTAATAGTTGTATGCCAGTATCACGAAGGGGAAATCATTAAAATGGCAATGCGATTGTTGTACTTGGAAGTGAGGAAATTGCTCTGCCATAGGAATATGCCTTGTGGGAACCACAGTTTGTAGGCAGCTTCCCTTGTCATATACTTTGTCACCCCTTCAAAAGCGGAATGTTTTCATCATGTTTCATTTTTAATACTTTTACATTGATAATATTTAATTATGAATTCAATTTAATTTATTTCATAAAAACCTTATGAGTAAACATATGTGATAAGCTTGGAGGAACAAACACACTAAAAAACCCATTGGCTTGAGATAAGAGGGGAACTGATCTTGTATTTTGTTACAGTTAAGTCAAGTTCAGTTTGGCGAGTCACCATCATCATCTAGTAGTAGCAGCCAGGCTTCATCTGATAGACTAACCCTCCAACAGCTACAAACAACACTCCTGGAAGAATATGGAGAGAGCCACTTCAGTGCACATCAGAATCCATACCTCTATTTCAAAGTGAGTAATTGACTCATTTTACCTGGGATGCAACATGAAAGCAAGATTAAATACAAGGAACATGTGAAGCTCTTGCTTCAATTCCAATGTGAAGGATAAGGAAATAGGGAATAGTTGCTTCGACCAAGGCCTCTGAACCCTGGTCCTTGTTCAGGATTCGCTGAGGTTTGGAGACAAGTGTAAATATTGACCTACATTGTACCTTATCAAAGAATACATGTATATTGCAATTATAAGTTATCAAGTTTAGCTTCCATTGTTTAAATTCAAATAAGAGTTCTGTGTCTGTAAAGAACTTGTTTCCTCATTTGTTAATTATTCTGTATATTTCTGTTTAATGGGATATTCCTTCATAGGTGAGAACATGTTGAGTTTTGTTTTACATCACGCATCAAGTCTTGTGTATAAAAATATCTGTTATTTGTTACCATAATGTGGTATGCATTTGTATGCTTTTGATTTTTAATGGGAATTGAAAATTAATAAGACTAATACTGTAAACGCTGTTATTTTCGTGTGATCAATTTTTCGCGCTGAGCGACCCCAAAACATATTCGCGGGTTCTTAAATTCGCGTTGTACATAGCGGCCCGTTCAAAACACGCATAAGAAGTCATGCTTATATTTCGCGAGTTCTAAAATTCGCGGACACCAACTTTAGCGCGAAATCCACGAAAATTAATGTACCACGAATATTACCACATTTACAGTATATAACAAATATTAAAGATAAAGACCAGTTCTTGTCATGCGATTGCATTGTGAAAGAAACGTTTTGGAATCGATCAGAAAAGGTTGATCATCTAGCATATAAGTATTGCATGGTGTGTACTGCAAGGTTCTGGAATCATCAAAATGATAAGAAATTTGGCCCAGTCTTGGTAAAGTTACAAGCACAGAAAGATGTATATGGGACTACGCGACCACGTGCGCGATATCTATTTGGTCCCAATAGATTTAATAATTTACCAAATATATCAATTAGTAGGCGGTTTCCCGGCAAAATTTGTATCATCACGTATTAGTCAAAACATATTCTTTCACATGATTGGTAATGAGAGCTTCCATTTCACTTTTTGAGAGAGGGGCGTTTCCAAAACTGGTCTTTACCTTTAATGTCTATCTTTCGTAGATCCTGTTCCTGTCAGCTCAGTTTGAGGCTGCGATAGAGTTCTTATCCAGACATGACAGTGGTCTTGAAGCCATGCTGTACATTCCGCTATAGTTCTACATGAGCTAGGTCTCTTAGCGCTACCTGATAACATACAGGCTCAGCTGTGTAAGTAGCCATTAACAGTTCTTAGAATGGTGATATGCTGCAAAGAAAGTTAAACCTTTATATATATACCTCCGGTAGAGAGTGACTATCATTCATCACCGCAGAGAGAATATACACCTACATTTTTTTTTGTAATTTGTAATGGAATATAAGTTGAGGTGTATTAAGGTAGAGAAAGTGGAAGATGGTTGCTGATATCCCAACAGGTATTACTGCAGTACCATCTTCCAATGTTAACAGTAATTTGAACTCATAAAAAAAAAGGCCACCTGTCTTATCCAGCCAGGCCTTATCATTTAATACTAAAGAAGGAGAAACCTGTTTACTAATATCATTGTCACTCTTGCTTCCATTGAATTATATCCTAATGTAGACAAACTTATTAAAGTGGGAAGACCTGTTGCATCAGGTCAGACACCATTATATTTCCTGCTTTTGTGACTTGGATAGGATACAATAAAGCAGGCAATAAATGTGATATACGCATAGAAAATGATGTGTAATCAAAACCCTGAATTTGTACAATCTACTAAAATGTTCTTAATATGAAAATGATCGTCAAGAATTGCCGAAAATTGCAGATTGTCAAAGTTGCAGATTTCACAGAAATGTGTACTAGGAATACTTAATCTAAATATTTGTACCCGTACCTATTTGTCTTTATCCAGTGAGTCGCGATCCACAGGACCCACTTCCTATGCATAGACTCAACTTTGTTCGTCTTATCAGTATGTACACATCCAAGTTTGAATCTACCGACCCAAGAGAAGCTCTGCAATACTTCTACTTGCTAAGGTAAGAGAGATTTATCACTGTTTTATAGATAGGATTGATTATTTGATTATTTCAGTATTCATGAATGATAGAAGGAGATCTTTGTTTCTTCTGTGAGTTTCAGAAACAGTCACTGAAGGTCTGTATGTTATTGTGTAGCTTTGACATATATCTTTTGCATAATTTTTTTCAGGAATCTCCGAGATGCAAGTGAAAAGAGTTACTTTGTACGTTGCCTGAGTGAACTCGTGATTGAGACGAGAGAGTTTGAGACGTTACTGGGGCGCAGAGAGAGGGATGGAGCTAGGAGACCTGGAGCAGTTGATAAGTTCCAGGTGGATACTCAGAGCATCATAGAGACAGTTGCGATGGATACAGAGACCAAAGGATTGTTTGAGGATGCCCTGAAGCTGTATGACCTTGCTGGGGTAAGATCAAATAGCACTAGAATGTCAAGATTTAAGATTGTCTTTCAAGAGCTCTCGCGCACGGAAATTTGTCTTGAACGGACGCTCATTCCCTTAATAATGGTCATAAAGGGATAAACATGTTATCAAATTGTTTTGATAAATATGGTAAATATCATGAAAGATTTTTTTAAATGGCGACTCTATGTTGTGTAAGGCCATAGCGAACGAATACGCACGCGCATGTGTGTGTGTGCGCGATTTGTACGCGCGCGTTAATTGACCTGAAATTGACCGGATGGATATTGAACTTAATCATGATAAATATGAATGAAAAATGACTTTCCGTTATGAAGATATGATCATAAGTTGATTTTCACAAAATGGTGCCTGGATGACGTCACGATAAGTGGAGAAATAAAAATAAATAATAAATAAAGAAAGAAAATTCTGACGAAATCAATAGGTGGTCTGTTGATGACAGACCACCTAATAAGAAAGAAACTTTTGATGAAATCAATAGGTGGTCTGTTGACAACAATAAGAATGCTTCATGATTTTGTCAGAAGCGCTTACAAAAGGCAATATGAATACCCATCTACATATTATTTGGAACAGTCAAATGTTAGCATAATTAATATATTGCAAACTATCACAAAAGTTGATCTAATATGATACAAACAAAATTACTTAAATGACACCTATCTGTGTTTTGATGACAAACAGATTTCAATAAGAATGAAAACAAAACAATTATGAAGTATGATGTATATAGCTTTTGCACAAAATACACCTGATCACACAAACAAAATACAAAAATGAGTATTAGCAATATTGATTACTCAATCAAGCCAAATTAGGAATCATAACATTCAAGACAATGTGCGCTGTCATTAAAAAAAAATTGATAATCCATGCAGTATTGCCATCAGTGATTTTTTTTTTTTTTTGTTCTGGTTAGACATTAGACTAGCTGGCTATGTGCTGCCCTCTTTTGCCAAGAATCGAAACATGCATTTGAACATTGTTGTCTATGGTATAGTGGTAGTAGGATAGTAGAGCAGTACAGAGTAGCACATTTCAAATTTTAGCCTTGTGATCTCTTTGAATCAAGGCAATATCCCTACTAAAGCTCAGATTAGACCAACTATAAGGTGAAATGACGTGTCTGAAGTCAATTTATGTTCAGGACTTTACAATAAGGCCCCCCCCAAAAAAAAATCATTTGGTTGTCCTCGATTGCTTTTCTGGAGTAGGGGCGGGCGGGCGGATTTTTTTTTTTCATTTCATTTTCCCTCTTCATTTGGACTCTTTACTTCCTATTTATTTTCATTTTTTTCTTCAAATCATAAAGCCAATATTATTATTATGTAAACACAACAAGAATCCCAGAAAAAAGTCATGAATTGCCATGGCAATATTCAATTTCATTTTCACTGTTTCGGAGGTAGTTTTCGGTCGCATGTACAAAGTCAATAGGGAGCACCCGCGCGTCGTTCGTTCGTCCGCTGATCTATAGCGCGTGCGGCCGGAGCAGGTATCCCACGCCACCTCAAAATTATCCCTGCAGTGATCAGAAATTGGTATTGCGACACATGAAAAATCGCGATCTAAATCTGAAAAATACTTGAAATACAGCTCAGGTTTTGGTACCCGTCTTCCTTACAGACACGCGTAAGATATTTGATTTTTCAGATTCAGGTAGCAGGACCGCCGATTACATTGCTAAAATGTGATATTTAAGGATACATTTTCCATTGCAAATGTGGTTCTCCGGTGACTCTGAAATGTATTGTATGTGTGTGATATGTGATATGCTATTATGCTATGTGTGATTTCACCATGCATACAACGGACCCGAAAATTGCCATCTGGCCGAAAACTCGATCCTTCCTCTACTCTATTATATTTAATGTAAAGACAGAATTGCGTACTGAAAAGACTAAATTGGCGACGGGACACATTTTGATCCTTGCAACATGCATAAAATGGTATGTTTGACGTTTAAAATTGCTCAAAAAAACCAAAAAAATGCGCGGGCCGAAAATGACGAGCGGGCATTCGAGGACAACCAAATGATTTTTTTTTTTTTGGCCTAATGCTAATGCTAATGTACAGTTAGGACATGTAGTGAAATAATGCTTGCAGCTCACACTTTTAAAAAAATTTGGATTGCACACTGATGCATACTTGACAAGCTTCAAGAGTTTGCTGAACATAATAAATACATTAAAATCTCATCTCATCAAGAAATCATTTTATTAAATTTCTTTGAAATGTTTCTTGGACAATACAAGTACCGGTAGCGATTAAGATGAAGATGAAGATTTATTCTACTTCGCACAGATCTGTTGAAAGATCTGTTGAAATATCTGTTGAAATATCTGCAGCCTGCATATTGACCACTACCTCCTTGAGGCCTTCAGATCGAATCATCACCCTCACTGAGCATGGAATTGTCATCAGGTCCACAGATATGATTGATGTGGCTTCTACTACTAAAATTCTCTCGTTTCCGTTCTCCTCTGCAATTTTATCATACGGAATGTTTAGCCTGTATGTGCAAAAAAAGAAGAGAACAAATAAAGAATACATTTTTTTTTTAAATTACACAAAAAAACATGTTCGACAATCACCAATTTGATTCCTACCTCTTATTTTATACAACAAAATTAAAATATCAAGTATCATTTTTCGAAACTGGCAATTCTGTCATCAGTAGTGTGTCAATAACTTACGAGTCATCAAATATCTTATTATATAAAAGCGTTGAGAACAGTAAATTTGTGAGAGTGCTATGAAATGACATTAATAAATTGTATTATAGCGTATACATATCATTTTATTAAATCATATTTCCCCTCTGAGAATCCAATATCCTCATACCTTTAGCCAGGTTTTGATGTGAGTAACATGATTACAAATGCATCCACCAAGAAAGTGTACATTAAAATCTTAAAAGTGATTCTACAAAATAAAATATTAATATTGAATGAATATGAATTTAAGATACCATACAATTACTTTATATTTAGTATAGCAATTTTTTTTAATAAATAAAAGAAATAAAATTTTAAAAAAGAAATGGAATTTTTAAAACAATAAGTATAAATAAAACAATGTGTTCAAATAATCAACATCTTAAAATAATGCCAAAGCTTTGATGATTATAGCTTTTTATGTCATTAAAAACTTTTTTTTTGTAGTTGACCCGATATTCTTGAAATTTGTTTGTCTCATTTTCCAACTTGTTTTGAGAGCTCTGTGACCTTATAAGCATAAATAAGCATAACTACGTACGTATCACCTAATAATAAAAATCTTGACAAAATAAATAGGTGATACGTATAACTACGTACGTATCACCTAAATATATTCAAAAGCAAAAATTCAAGTATTTTAGACTTTTCATAAATTCCACATCAAGAACATGAAATCTCCTTGATAATAGAGAATATGAATGATTTGAATCAACATTTTACGCCTTTTAAAATAACTTTTACAAAATATTTTCAAAGATGCTAATGGCTTTCCATAATTGTTAAGTCCAACTTAGAGTTAAGTTTGACTTAGGATCTTTGTGAAACACCCCCAGGATAGAAGTAGCTAATCAAATTCCAGATTTCTTATATAAGTAATGCTCTTATGACTTGCTTGGGAAAGTTGACTCAGAACTCAGTCTGTAAGCATCATGATTTTCTTTCTCTCTTCATCAGAACACGGATAAGGTTCTTGAGCTGATGACCAGACTTCTGAGCCCCATCATAGCATCATCAAACAGCCCACAGTCAAACAGAGAGAGACTACAAGCACTCTCTATCGGCATCGCAGAGAGGTAGGTTTATGTAACAGGAATCTAGAGAATTTGTATTAGTGTAATGAAATGACTTTGTGGCTTTTGTTTGATGTCTGCCTGACTTGAATACCTGGTAACCTGACTTAGCAAACAGGCATGTAGTCAGGAAGTAGATTGTAATGGAATGACTTTGTAGCTTTTGTTTGATGTCTGCCTGACTTTAATACCTGGTTGCCTGACATAGCAACCAGCCAACCAGGCATGCAGTCAGGCGGTAGATTGTATTGAAATGACTTTGTAGCTTTTGTTTGATGTCTGCCTGACTTGAATACCTGGTTACCTGACTTAGCAACCAGGCATGCAGTCAGGTGATAGATTGTATTGAAATGACTTTGTAGCTTTTGTTTGATGTCTGCCTGACTTGAATACCTGGTTGCCTGACATAGCAACCAGGCATGCAGTCAGGCGGTAGATTGCTTTACCTCTTATTTATGTGATGCAAATGTTTAGTACTCGTGCTCTAATATGTCTAGATTAACATGCCAGAAGAAAGGATAAAAGTGGGCCTCATTTAGTGGCACGAGGCAGATAGACTTGGGCCTGTTGAGATGTGATGTACCTGTAGTAGGGAGTGGCAAGACTGCCAATAGATAGTCTATTAGAACGCCTGTTCTATCATGTTTGATATTTTGCCTGGACTTACTTTGAACTGAATACACTTGAGCCTGCATCCTTTCTTTCTGGTTTCACTACATTAGCATCGCAGAGAGGTAGATTTATGTAACAGGTACATGTATCTAGCGATTGTTATTGGAATTGCAGTGAGGTAGATTTATTATGTAATAGGAATCTAGTGGTTGTAATTATCCCAAGCATGTAGCCTGCATGCGTTTTGCTGATGTAGCAGATACGTTGCATTTTCTCACGGATGTGTAGTTGTAGAGTTCATGTTGAACATGTATGCGACATGTGATCTTCACTGTGCTTTATTGTATACATGTACGACTCGAGTGTCGCATAAAGATTGCATTTCATATGTCATGAAATAGAATGCATTTTACTAATGTATTGTATTTGTTCATGACTTTATTTTTCATTCATGTACTTCTCCATCTTTTAGCTGTACTTCCCATATGTTCTTGACACATCAAACAATGTAATATTCTCTATTCCTTTTCTTAATGCAGGTATCAATCCAAAGGTCTGACAGGCAGTCCAGCCAACACCAAGTCCTTCTATCTCTTGCTTGACCTGATGACCTTCTTTGATGCGTACCACAATAGAGATCTGGACAGAGCATTGACGGTGAGTTTACTTTTTTCCTCTTTCAGGACAATACTTAATTGACATTCTATATATTATGCTGATATTCTCAGTGATCTGTGTGTGTTGGGGGGTTTTTGTTGAATGGAATTGTTGCAAATATAGGGATTTAACGTATAGGGATTTCTAGTAAGTGAATTATTTTCTAAATACATTTGCATATGAACTTCATTGGAATTAGTTCAATTATTTCAATCACAAGAGGGTATGTGGAATTTAGACAGGGTAATGTTTCCAAATTTGTGCGACATTACTCAAATCTTTTTCTGATACTTAGTCTGATTCTCTGTCTCAAAGGGACTTTGCTTTACCCATTAGTCTGATTCTGTCTCAAAGGGACTTTTGCTTTACCCATCCAATTGAATGCATGATAAATGAAACTGAAATGGATTAGTTGAGTCCAATGATGAATCTTATCCTTGCGCTCGTAGTGTCACCATCCTCCTCCTCCTAGCTGCATTCCATCGAGGGGTGTGGTCTAGATGGGAGGGGCGTGGCGCAGTGCTTGACAATCAAAGGGTCCTCTGGTTAGGAGTGTCCTCTCTGTAGGACGTCTTGACTGGGGGCTGAGGACTCGACTTACAAAATTGATTACATTTTATTTTATGGAGCAAATCATATATTATTTGTGGTAGTGTTTATCACAGTTGTAGTGCAGGAAGCTTTGTCAATTCACTTATTCTAAAAGCATAAAGACATAATTCAGATCTGCCAAAAGAGAATATTTAGATTTAATAGACATAACAATTATTTACAAGTAATTTCAATTAATTTTTCTGTGGATATCTTGTTTGCAGACGATCAGTCAGCTTCAGCTGATTGCACTCAGTCCTGAATCAGTAGACGACCGAGTACATGGATTCAAGCAGTACACGGATGAGGTAAGCAGAGAAGATGAAATTATGAAATTGATTGATTAGGAAGTGTAATGAAGAATAGTGAAAATGTGCTTGTAGTTTTAAAAATCAGGTATGGGGTAGACATCAAAAACTTAACCTAAGGTTGAGTTTTTGAATTTTTAATATAATTTTGAAAGTATAAGTTCTTATTCAATGAAACTTGGACTAAAGGGTTGTCAAGTATCCCCAATCATGTGAGTATTTCAGGTCACAAAGTCAAGGTCAAAGGTCATTTCAGAGTGTTTCCCTTGTTTATGAACATCATCCTTAATTAATGAATATTAATATAAATATTTGCATTCTAGTTGTAAACTGACCCCTCCAGCCTGTGCTGCTGGTCAGTTCTTATTGACCAATAAATAATTTATTTAACAATTTTTTATTTTTTTAAATCAAAACAAAGAAATTTTACTAGTTATGAAATTATCAAGATTACTTCTTGTTTGCAATGATTGAAACCTCATCTGTCACAAGACTGCACGTTATTGTGATAAATTTACTCCTGTGCAAATCATTTCATTACATCACCAGATTCGAAGAACTCTTCCAGATGTTCTCCTAGCTACCATGACTATCCTATACACCAAGTACCGATCGTGTCGTAGCGGTGGAACGCAGAGTCCTCAAGCTAGAGCAGGCCAACGTCATGAGAATGGAGGAAAGGAATCTGTATGTATCTGTTTCACTTTGCTTGTCATCTATTATTTCATTAATTTCAATTCAGTGTTTGAGTCGAAATTGTATATTTGCTCCCTCCAGAACAGTCTAAGTGAAGTGTTAAGACACTTATGCATCAAATTAACCATGAACACCTACAATAGATTTTCTTTTCCCTGTATTAGTTACATCAGCAATGTACAAGGAGACATATACCTCAGAACTAGTACTGCTCACAATAATTTCAAATGTAGAGTACTTTCCTGATAATCATGATGGATCTTTTCTCAAGTAGATGCTTAAATTTGGCTGCTAAGAACTAATTTCAATCTCTTCAGAACGCTTAAGCTAAGAATTCCCTTTTTCTTGTCGACCTCTATTCAGTTCCTAGCACATCTGAGGAAGCAAGCCAAAGCTCTGATCACCTTCGCTGGAATGCTGCCTTATAGAATGCCAGGAGATACAAATGCACGCCTCGTACAGATGGAAGTCCTCATGAACTGATAACCTCAGAGACAGTCTTACAGAGTGCTATGAGATAACAAGACAAGCCTTGTACAAATAGAAGTCCTCAAGTTTAAAAGACAGTCTTTAAAGAATGCTCGGACATACCAACACATGCTTTGTGCAGATGGCGGTCCTCATGAACTGATATCTTCAGAGACAGTCTTATCTAATGCTAGGAGAAAACAACGTAGGTTTAAAAATTACCAGAACATACCAAGACAAGCCTTGTACAGATTGAAATTTTCATGAACTGATGACTTCAGACTTTTCCTGTCAGTCTACAAGATTGCCAGAAGACACTATTGGTATTATTATCATCAATTATCCAGCATCACTTGTGCCTCAGATGAGAAAAGCAGACTATAACACTAACTCAAAGGGGAGCATAAAGGAATTGTAAACACTCAATCTCTTTAAATGTGACTAAAATTGTCATAGCATTGATGAAAAATGAAAAATTGCCATTTTTAATTTACAAATTATTGCATTTCCTAATTTATTATCCCCTCGCCGACAAAGTCGGAGGGGATATAGAAACGCTGCTGTCCGTCCTTCCTTCCATGCTTCCGTTCATAACAAATTTGGTTTCCGATTGATAACTTCAGTAATGTTTGACGGATTTTAATGAAATTTGATAAGAAGGTAGTGGTACATGGTATCAAAACACAGCCTAAGTTCGATTTCGGAGTATGTAGGTCAAAGGTCATAGCTCATTAAATATGCGAAAAAATACACATCTGGTTAATTCCGATCGATAACTTTAGTAATGTTTGACAGATTTTAATCAAATTTGATATGAAGGTACATGGTATCAAAACACAGCCTAAGTTCAATTTCCGAGTATGAAGGTAAAGGTGACAGGCCATAGCTCATTAAATATGCAAGAACACCTGATTATATGTGTGAAAATGTGGTTAACTTCCTTGCCTAGGAATATAATAGTATAGTTTAATGGATGTAGTTCTGACGTATATAGGTCATTTGTACCCTGCGAGGGGATGCTACGCTTTGCGTTGACTTGTTTGTTGCAATTTCAAAAAGATAACATTCTCAGCATGATTTGTGTTTTAAAAGAATTTGAAAGCTCCACAAGTACCTCTCTTTGGGGGTTACTCTAGTCACTTCACATCATGAAGAGTATATTCATAAGATTGGTCTTTTGTTTCTTTATCACCTTCGACTATGCTTACCTTTGTTTGAGTAGAACTTTCCACCAATTCCCTGTGCTTAACCCAAAATGTTAAAAAGATATTCACTTAATGGATGAGTGATGATGACTACTCGAAGAGTGAACTTCTTGCAAAAAAAATCTCGGTGAAAGCATTTCTGAGAATCAAATGCAACTCAGACTTTCGAACAATAAGAAACACATATATTACAGATTTTTGTCAAGAATTTTGTATTTTATCTCATTTTTTCATGCAAGATGAAAGAAAAAAAGAAATTTGGAATTCATCATAAGTGTCTGTGTGTATACATGTAATGAGATTTGGGGTTATAAGAATTATACATTCATTTTCCAGTCTATGAAGGCAATCTGAAACTACGAAAGTTAATACAGTACATCTGTAATTCACCAGTCAACAATATTTTGTGAATATGTAAATCATGTGGATTATGTCTTGTGTTTGTCAGAAAAAAGAAGAATCCTATCAAGATTTGATGTAAAATGCTTTGAAAAAGTGAATTTTGTTATTAAATATTTCATAGAAAAAGATGGGACTTTGTTCTGTCTCGAGTGTGTCGTTTGAAAAGTTTTAGGCAAAACAATCTGTCTACCGGTAATGTGTTTATAAATTGCCTTCACATTTCAATATTCTGAGATAAACTTTTCACTGGTAATAGGTCTTAAACACACTGAATATATTTTTTGTTTCACCTCCCCATAATTTGAAAAGTACCTTTAAAAAAAAGCCACCTAGTGTTCTACAAAAAAATTAAGTCCTTGTCAAACTAGTCTCTTCACAATTTCACATGTGAAAAAATACAGTATTTACCCTATCTTCTATTTACCTTTAATTTTCTTAATCATCTTTCTTATTCTTCCTTTGTCTAATTTATTCTCGATTGCTACAACTTTTATTCTGTCACTTTCACTGAAGTTGGAGTATACTCTCAATGTCTGAATGTCCTGCAATAAGATGCTTGAAATCATGAGACAAGGAACAAACAGATTGTCATAACAATAACTTTATTTGCAGTGAAGTATAAATACAATTTATTTACAATCAAAGAATTATTACAGAATCTCAAAGAGCTTATTCAGTTAGAACTGTAGAAAACAAGTTTTGAATACATTTAGCAAACTGTTCAAGAATAGTACAGGACAAAAAAGGATACCATCTCATTTTCAAGCATCCCAAGCTATTAATCAAGATAATCACATTAAGGCCGAAAAAAAAAGATGTTGTATTGCCCTTTAGATGCCAGAACCTGGGTCTGTCGGATTTTTTTTTTTTAATAACTTTTTTCTTCTTCTCTCCCTCAAAACTGGGAACGTCGCCCAAATCTTGCTGGTTTCTAGCTGGTGCAGTGCATGGTGTACACGAGGCCAGGGTCTTCTTGTTTACGCTAGCAGGATTTCAAAACAAGGGCAGAAGACGATTGAGAATTTGGGAATAGTTTGATGATGTTTTGCATTTATATCCCATTTAAACAAACGAAATACATATTTTTTTATTCATTAAACAGTAAAAAAAAAAAAAAAATTATTAAAAAGCCTATCATAGATTAAGATTTTTGGGTTGGTCGCAAAGGGCAATACAAACATCTTTTTTTTAAACGCCTAACATTAACTACTCCAGCCTTGAAGGAGATAAGAATGTGAAGTTACAAACTAACTGGTTCTTGACTAATACACATTAAAGCATCACCATAATGCAAGTCATGGAAACATGAGTGTTTGTGTCATTAAGAGAGACCAATGAGTACCCCATGTAATCATAGTTATTACTTTGTGCCTCAAGTGGATTCCAGAACTGCATTTGAATCAATGAGATGCATTTCATCCTACTTGATATCTCTCATAACGTACAACAGAAATTTGATGCAATGATTTTGATTTGATAGGGAGAAAATAATTATGAAATACATGTAGATGGTACTCCTCCTAAAACTGAACTGTAATAACAATGCAAGTGGAACGCACATGATATCATGAGGAAGAAATGCTTCAACTTCTAGTACAAATACACATACTACTAAGATATAATGTCATCTTCACTGCAAAAAACATCTGAATTTAAACACTTATGATACAAATAGTACATATCTACATCTTTTAAACTTGAGTAAGTAACACAAGATATACACTATGGGTCACCAAAAACGAAATCCAGCTTCAATCCTAAATATCATTGCAATCAGTACATATATATTTAGCCATCGATACTCACCTAATAAACTATCATGTTTGCTATAGTTATGGGTTTCCTTTTTATGGACTCCAGTCTAGTTTAGCGAACTAAGAGCAAACATTTGAGCATTTAGGGCTACAGACTTGCCCTTAAAAATGAATATAGTCCTTTCTTTAAAATTATCATAATCTATTTTCTTTTAAAGGTTGATATGTTTTCATCAAATTTATTGGAAAAACAAGGTTCAAGGTTGAAAATAAATCAACAAATAGAATGTAAATGTCACTATTTATCTCACACATTTCATCAAGTGTGTTACATTTCACTTTACAAAGAATGAATTATTAAAGCTAACGAGAATAATCAAGGTCATCTTTATTTAGGACGGAGTACTGATTACGTATCAAGGTGTACATTGTAATGTCCAATTACTATGAGAAGTAAAGGTATCACTATGAACATGACGGACAAAGAAAGAGGACAAAATAAACAACTCCTCATTCTACCCTCAAAATGTGTAGAACAGGTGTCACATGCATATTCACCTGTTCTACTTATGTTACATAATAGCAGTGAAGGGATGTTCCTTTGTCTACCACAGCAATTGTTGAGGGTAAAATGAGGAGTTGTTTATTTTGTCCTCTTTCTTTGTCCGTCATGTTCATAGTGTATAATAATAGCTTGGTGACATGAAAATTATAATCACTATTACGGTCCTTAAAGCAAGTCAAACAACTCAATTCGAACTTGTCTGTTGTGCTACGAACTAATTAAATTGTGGAGGGACTCACATTTTTTGATTAAGAGAAAGAAGCCAAAAAGATGAGGTTAAAAAAAATTAAAATCATTAATCTAAAACATGTACTTTGTAGCACTGACACAATACATCACTCTTACTTTCAAATAACTACAAGAAATGAGTTTGTATGCAATGCATAGCAATGCATTGCATCAGCGCATCTGCACTGTCATCTAGACATTTTGGCTTAAACAGGTTTTATATATGACATGCTTATCAGCACTTTTACTCTGTCACAATTTAAGAAGGCACAGAAAATAAAAATGTTAAGTAATTTGTATCATATACATGTACTGATAACATGTTTATATAGTAATAGTACTACTGTACAATTGTAGACCAAGAATATTCTTTGAACAAAACCAAAAAAAGTATGAAATTTATGCAATTCTCACTTCTTCATTCCTGCTATTGGTGGTTTGTTACAGGGCCATGGATCAAATGTACATACAGTCTGTACTTCCCCCTAGTAAAATAATGTTAACACTGTGTACAGTAGTTTCAGAATATTCTAAATGATTTGCCAATAAATGATTCTGAATCATTATAGCTATTACATCAACAAGTGACTTGCTACTTGTGTGAATACAGATGAGGGCTGAATTTCACAACTTGTAAACCTGAATGTATGACAGTACACACAAAATTTGACATTATTCTTGCTGCATGTATGCATATAGTTTGTTCTGTGACTGACAATTGCTAGCACAAATTGAATATAAGTAACCAGGTTATCATTACAAACAGCAAGTTTACATGTTTTGACAATTTTCATTTAAATTGTCTTGAAGAAGACTTAAAAACCTCATATCAGAATGTCCTAAAATGAAATTTTAGCATTTCAGGAGAAAAGAGAAGGTACATATTGCCGATTGCAAATTTACAACCAAAATTAATGTCACTTTCTTGCAAACAATCCCCCCCCCCAACTCAAATTGATGAATGATGAAACTACTATGAGATTGTCACATTGTACAACACAGTTGTACAGTCCCGTCACATACACGTATGTCCTATCAGCACATTTACTTCAATTTTACTTCCCATTGTCAACCAACAACTTTAATACAATACGGGGATGAAGTTCCTTCACATTTGGTGTGATTTTTTTACCACTCACTGTAAGTTTATTCAAAGCAGAAATGTTAAAACGCAGAAAGTAAAACAAACTTCAATCACATGACAGCGTTTGCATTTTGAATAAGAATTCATTCACATCTCACCTTTGTTCATTAATGTAACGTGGAAAACATACACCTCATCCAACAAGGACATTTGTTTTTCAGTTCTGTGAATCCAAAGGAAAATTAAAGACAAAAATCTCTTCTTGCCATTTAGTACAAAACACATTCCTGTTTTTCAGTACAAACAAAAAGATAAATACATTTCCACTAAATGTTTCTTTCATTGATCTCCATCACAACATTCACATTTACAGGAGTACTGAATACCTATGATAGAACTATCAAAGAAACACTGATGCTGATAAAACTTCAACTGGACTAAAAACCTGAACCTGTTATGATGAGCCCTTTGGTTCTGAAGGCCCTCCTTGTGATGTTGACGTTGGTGATGACCCTGATGTTGGTTTTGATGAGGATGATGGTGCTTTGGTGTTGTTGACAGTGAATGGAGTTACTATGAGATTGTCACCCATATCAATACAAGTACCTTCCTTGTCCTGTACAGAAAACCAATCAGAAATGATATCAAGCATGTCACATATTTTGATTCTATGAAAGTATGAAACTGCAACTTTCCATTATTAAAAGTATTTCTTGAAAAGTGAACCAAAGGTCTCACATGTGACAAGATACATTGACAAATGATTACATTTATTCATTGATTACATTTATTCACTGATTTCTGAACATTGCTATTTTCTCACTTGAGAACGATTTATTTTTTCTTTTCTTTAAGTTATGTATTTCAAACATCTACTTTTTCCAGATGAAATATACTGTATGTAAAACTATTTCCCTACGGATGTCAATTCTAGTATAAGGGCAATATTTCCCAAAGAAAATACAGTAATTTGAAATATATCAGCAATTGATGTTGAAATCAACATATTTCATAAGTTTGTAAAACCTATGACTAAGAAAAATCCTTTTATCTCCCTTATGTCCCAATGTAATGGATATGATTATCCCTATAGTACAACTTACCGCTTTGTGATCCAGCATTAATTCTTTGAATGCTAAGAAGTCACTGAATGTGTAGAGAATCTCGAAGATTTCTCCTTCCAACTTGTCTTTCCTTTTCCTAAATGGAGGAAAGTGAGATGACTAGAAAATACTTTGTAACATGATAAAATGGGGTCAAAAACATCTATTTTGGTTCATAAATCATAATGATAAATAATTTTCAATCATATTGAAGTCTGTTGAGATGTAATAAATAAATCAGATTATTATTTTTTTTTAATGACATAAATACATTGTATTACACCAAATTAACGAAATCTAAAACTAATCAATATGCTTAAAAAGAGGAATATAGGAACTTATATATTCTATTCATAGCAATGAAATATATAACTGGTTAATTTTTATTTAAAATCCAATTCATGTCAGTTCATTGTAGGCTACATATCCTAATGTTAATGAAGTGTGTGCCCGTTTTATCTCTTAATTCAAACCTATAACATCTTCAAGGGCATTCCAACCTTCATAACATTTTCTATAGACAAGAGTGAACAAACATTGGAAATAAATTGACAAAAAGCTGCAAAGAATTTGGCCAAAACAAAAAAGCTGTGACTGTTTGAAAGCTGTAATCACTAAATGTACATTTATACTATCATGTTGGGATACATCCTCTAGAGCACTATAGACAACTCAGTAATTAAATTGGCAACAGTTTCCTCAATTTTAATGCTTTCACCCACTGCAAGTTGCCAGGATCTTTTTTAATAGAAAAAAACATCTGTGAAAAGAGCAGTAACCTTACAAACCTTAAAATTAATCATTCTCAGCACATTAACTACTTTTAAAAAAGAAAGAAAATACATATCAAAAAGGGTGATCTGACGAGATGCTATATTCAAGATCTCATTGAAGTCTTCTTATTGACTCCAAAGATACAATCGACAACTTCTGGGCCCTCTCTCATACAGAGCTGTGATTGATCTGGATTGATCTGGATTGATCTGGATTGATCTGATCTTCAAACTTACAAACTCAGATCTCTATAGAACAGAGTCATGGTTGATTTTAAGTTCTGATCAATTGGAATCAATCACAACAGTTCATAAGACAGAGCCCTCATGCTCAAGGATGTGATCAATTCAAAGGGACTCACGTTAATTGCTTGAGAAACTCCTCCATACAGAAAGCAGGTATCCTAGCAGTCAGTTGTTCTTCAATATACTTCTCTATCAGTCTTGTCTGTTAATGAGATAGCAACCAATTTGAATAACATTTAAGAACTTTACTTTCTTGTACCTTATATCCTCATCTGTATTGTTTTTTTGTTTTAGTTTTGTTTTTGTGGGGTGTTTTTGTTGTTGGTTGCTTTATTATAAATCAAATTTTCAACACTGGGGCTTTGGTTTAGGATAAGGTTAGGTTAGGATTAGGGATAGCTATAGTTTCAGATCAAGGGTAGAAATTGGGAATAGTGTTGGACAATCACAACAGAACAGTTGTCACTGAAGCATGTGTCGTAAATGCAGAATAAAGACGGGCAAATCAATACATAATAAATTCATTTTAAAGTTAATAAACTATATCTGGTAATCAATTAAAGTTACAGGGAAAAGATATTTTAAAATGAAATACAGATAGGGAAAACAAAAGAGGATAAAAAAATAATATAGGATGGGGAGAAAGAGAGCAAGGAATGGGGAGAGGGGAAATAAGGGGGATAAACAGAGAGGTATTAAAGAGACATAGACAAATCTCAAGAGATAAAGAAAAGCCACAAGTGAACAGATGCGCGTCTGCTGCTTCTATCTTTTCTCTCATCACCATGTGATCTCACTACCCTCTAAATGAACTCTGAAAGCAAACTCCACAAATGCAATCACATGTGTGTTGCAGACAGGATTAAGAAAAGAAAAAAAATAAGGATTAAATAAGCTCTTCTTTTCTTCCACCTCCATTGTTTCATGTGAGACTGACTATCAGGCCTAAACCACCCTCTAAATGAACTCTGAAAGCAAACTCCACAAATGCAATCACATGTGTGTTGCAGACAGGATTAAGAAAAGAAAAAAAAATAAGGATTAAATAAGCTCTTCTTTTCCACCTCCATTGTTTCATGTGAGACTGACTATCAGGCCTAAACCAAAAAAGATGTTGTATTGCCCTTTATGTGCCAAAACATGGGTCGATCGGTCGGAAATCTTTTTTTTTTTTTAGTGCCTTCAAAATATGTCATGAATATAGTGTTGTGAGCCTTTCCGTAGAAAACAGCGACCGTCGCCCCAAAAATTCAAAACCGGGAACGTCGCCCAAATCTCGCTGGTTTCTAGCTGGTACAGTGCATGGTATATACACGTACAAGAGGCCGAGGTCTACTTGCATGTTTACGCAAGCAGGAATTTGAAACTAGGGCAGAAGACTAGTGAGAATTTGGGAATAATTTGATGATTGTATGCATTTATATCCCATTAAATCAAACAAAATACTTTTTTATTCATTTTTATTTTAAAAAACGGTGAAAAAAAAAAAACTTTTTTAAAAAGCCGACCGTAGATTTTCAGAATTTTGGGTAATACAACATCTTTTTTTTATAGGCCTCATCACATACGGAGACAATGTTTCAACCCTCAAGTATTACATCTGTCATATCCTGTTTACAGTCTACCTCATCAAACCTCAAACATGTGATAGTTGAATCACATTAACAGATTACATTAAAAGACAGAAACACAAGATACACAAAATATACAAAACACTTCCTTTGAACATGATGAAGTTCAATTTTTTTTAAATACAAAAAGAAGGTTAAAGGAAGTTCATTATGAGTATAATTCTTAAAGTCTACCAATCTCCAAAAAATATTTTGGTCTGTATTTTACAAGCTCTATGTCACTATACAATATTCAAAATATGTCCTTCAAAATATGACTTTTGTAAGAGATACTGAAAGTTTAAATGCATTCGCAATTAACATAAGAGTGAGTAGTTAGTATATGGTAGACTACTTGACACACCCCGGACGGACGTGTTCACAGAACCCTAGTTGGACTTGGGTTCCGTGCGCTATGATTTATTTGTTATTCTTTATTTTTTAGTACTCCTTATCTGTTAGCCCATATTATGCCGGGTAATATATTTTGAGGTCGACTTTACACATTCTAGCTGTACTACACAAACTATACTTTTAGATGATTGGTACACTGACACTCTTTTCACACTTGTTTTGCTTAACCCTGTACTTTGCTTAGCCCCGTACTATCCTTAACCCCGGACTACCTTTTTTGCCTGTTCTAACTGCAATTCGTTAGCCCCATACTCGCTGTATAGCGTGAACATTCATTAATTCCCTCCACTGCGTAGTACCGGACTATTTTTCGTTTCTGTTCTCATTCAATTGCTTGGCAGCACAATTGCGGAGTTAGCACTGCAATTGCGGGGTTAGCCCTGCTATTTTGCAGGGCCAGCTAACCCTGTACTATAGGTGGGGCTAGCCCACTTTGGTAAATACGTGTCTGAACAGAAAGTGTCTGAACAGAAAGTGGAATAAGCTTAAACCTGGACTATAGGTGGGGCTAAGACACCCCTTTAACCCCACCTATAGTCCGGGGTTAAGCGAAATTTTGCCAGTGTGGAAATAAAGTGGAATAAGCTTAACCCCGGACTATAGGTGGGGCTAAGACCCCCCTTTAACCCCACCTATAGTCCGGGGTAAAGCAAAATTTTGCCAGTGTGAAAACAGTATTTAACATCCATTATATCTTTCAATCCCTGATTGATTTCATTACAGCCTTCTTCCTATTCAAATAATGTCAACGTCCTTGTAACCTCCCAAATATGACCTTCTCTAGGTAATGATATACAGTATTAGAGGCATACCAGTTGGTTGTTAACTCAGTGAGTCTGAAAAGAGGCACAGACAAGTTGGAGCCCCATACATGTTGTACAATACGAAGCCTGTAAACATCTAAGCTGGAAGGGAAGGTGGCAGGGCCTCATATCAGACAATTGGCTGCAAACTATATCGCTTATGTTTATATATTTATTTAATTTCCAGGCAGTTAAAAAAAAGAAATGTATACAGAAAAAGGAAGTAAGAACTGAAAAACCATCGACTAGGGATAGCCTTGGGATAGCCGGAAGGAAACTAACTCCTGTTAAAGAGGCTCTCCTCACTAATCAGTAACTTACAAATATATACAAAGGCCTGATACAAACATACATGTACATTAATACAAATTTCATATTTTCAATTTATATTCATTCACTGATCATAATTAATAAAAAATAAAAAAAACAAGTCAACGCAAAGCGTAGCATCCCCTCGCAGGGTACAAATGGCTTATATACTGTACGTCAGAACAAGTTACCTCCATTAGACTATACTATTATATTACTAGGCAAGGAAGTTAACCACACTTTCACATATATAATTAGGTGTTTTTGCATATTAATGAGCTATGGCCTTTGACCTACATACTCGAAAATCGAACTTAGGCTGTGTTTTGATACCATGTACCTTCATATCAAATTTCATAAAAATCTGTCAAACATTACTAAAGTTATCGATCGGAAACCAGATTCGCATATTTAATGAGCTATGACCTTTGACCTACATACTCCGAAATTGAACTTAGGCTGTGTTTTGATACCATGTACCTACATATCAAATTTGATTAAAATCTGTCAAACATTAAAGTTATCGAACGGAAACCAGATTCGCATATTTAATGAGCTATGACATTTGACCTACATACTCTGAAATCGAACTAAGGCTGTGTTTTGATACCATGTACCTTCATATCAAACTTCATTAAAATATGTCAAACATTACTGAAGTTATCGATCGGAAATTTGTTACAAAAGAACGGACGCACGGAAGGAAGGACGGACAGCAGCGTTTCTAATTGCATTAAAACCCGTCAAAAATTACTAAAGTTATCGAACGGAAACCAGATTCGCATATTTAATGAGCTATAACCTTTGACCTACATACTCGGAAATCGAACTAAGGCTGTGTTTTGATACCATGTACCTTCATATCAAGTTATCGATCGGAAATTTGTTACAAAAGAACGGACGCACGGAAGGAAGGACGGACAGCAGCGTTTCAAATTGCATTAAAACCCGTCAAAAATTACTAAAGTTATCGAACGGAAACCAGATTCGCATATTTAATGAGCTATAACCTTTGACCTACATACTCGGAAATCGAACTAAGGCTGTGTTTTGATACCATGTACCTTCATATCAAATTTCATTAAAACCTGTCAAACATTACTAAAGTTATCGAACGGAAACCAGATTCGCATATTTAATGAGCTATAACCTTTGACCTACATACTCGGAAATCGAACTAAGGCTGTGTTTTGATACCATGTACCTTCATATCAAACTTCATTAAAATATGTCAAACATTACTGAAGTTATCGATCGGAAATTTGTTACAAAAGAACGGACGCACGGAAGGAAGGACGGACAGCAGCGTTTCTATATCCCCTCCGACTTTGTCGGCAAGGGGATAATAACCTTTAAAACAGAAGACAAGCAAGGGAGAGCAATGGTGCCTAAGAGAAGAACACGAAAATAAAGGATGTGATATAAAAAAATATATATAATCATAGAATTAAGTAAATATATATGGGATTGAAGAGGCAGAAAAATAATGGCAGAATTACTATTTTCATGAAGTTATAAAGAAGTATTTTGATATGATGTGTTTACTCAAAATAATAAGGGGGGAAATGTAACAACTCTTTTATATAATTAGCCTGTACATCTCGGAAGTGATACAATTCGTGTATTACAGGGAATTATATATTCTTAAAGACATTTCTCAAAAATTACTACACTGATTTCATAGGGTTCATTGTATCAACCAAGATTTACACATCTGCATGCCAGTAGTCATACAAAAATCAAGTTGTTTTCAATGTTAACATTCCAAATACATTCACTCTTAAAAATGTGTAAGATGAAATTTGTTTGAATTCTTCCCTTTGTACAGAAAAGCACACTGCAACACGTATCTTAATTTCTCATATTAAAGAGACACTCTTTCCAATCATGGTTAGCAATATGTCAAATAATTTACATGTACCCATCAAAATAACTGGTTCATAATTGTAAATTTATTATTCACTCTCATTTGGGTTTTTTTTCCTTCCTTTTGTTGTTGTTGGTTCTTTTGATACACTGAACAGAGCAAAGCAAAAGACTTACATATTGATTAAAGATGTCTGTGTATTCAAACTTGTTCTCTTCTGTATCTTCAAACACATCATAGTGCTTGTCCATGAAGTCATCTTTCAGACTATGGAAACCATCCTCTGCAAATAACAATTTTTTACAAAAATGTAAAATGAGTGCACAGTAACAAATCCAATAGAAATATACAGAATACATTATGCCTTGATGCATTTGCATAAAATTCAAGATTTAAATAATTACAATATGCTGTTTGTCCAAAAGATGAGTCACTATTTTTTTGGACAGTCTCATTAATTTCCTGTATGTATTATATTGATTGTCTTTATATTCCAGGACGACCAGGAGGAATACATTTGAAATTTTGAATGCATTATGACAAATCATGGCAAATGCATCAGGTGAAGAATATTCCATTACTAAGCTTCTTGTGACTCTGACATAACTTTACACAAATTTACTCTAATCTCTTGAGACCTCATGAGAATTGGGAGTTTCTGTGATTCATGTATTTTTTAAAAAGTATATTGGCTCATTGTCTTTGTACATCAGCAGCTAGAAAGGTGAAATCACATACATTGTGCCATTTTGCCATGTGACTTGGCTTTTAAGAAACTTCAAAACACTGAAACCATCATTTATTACTCTTTACTTGATTATTCATACCATAACATAAAAGAACATTCATCTATTTTTTAACATTTTTATTTTATTTTAATAACATTCATCTAATAGTCATTACAAAATTAATGACACAATGTTGATATTTTCACAAATCTGCAGGTCTGCGTGACTAACATTAGTAACATACCGTAGCTATTTCACACACAAAATCAGTGGCTTCAATACCCCCCCTTACCCTTCTGTTCTTATTCATAAGGGAACTCCTTGAAATCAGAGTGCACAGAAAATGTTACACCCTCTTCTATGTGGACATTTGAAAGCTGGAGCTAGTCTTTACTAAGAGCTGAATGGCCTACACGTAACTCACATGAAACTTGGACATCAACTCACTTGTGAAGAGAACTGCTGTTCTAAATATTTGCACTAAAAATAGTTGTTTTTATCATTTCATTATAATTTATTATAATGTTAATTTAATTGTATTCATTTCAAGTAAAAAATAAAATACATATTTAAAATAGATACAACAATGTACATACAATACATCATAATTTAACACAGGAAATGGTATACATTTTACATAAATGCCATAGACTTGGAAAGAATAAAAAGAAATTAATATGAGAGAGCTTAAAGAAAAGCTCTAGGGCCTTGTATGAGGCATGTCTTCCACAAGTACAATTTTTGTATAAAAGTTCTAATAAATAAATATCAAGGCAAAGAAGATCAAACATATCAGAATCAATATGCATACAAGGAAACCAATCCAAAAAAAATGCAAACTATACCAGATACCTTTTTTTCCAAAAATGTTTAGTGACACTTCACTTAATACATACATGTACAGTAAATGGGGTATGAAGGTCAACCCTCTTCAAAGTATAGTCAATATTATAACACTGGCAAACTTTCAAATTTCAAATAGAGTCTTTCATATGTCATGGTTTTATCAATTTCTTATCTGTTCTATTATTTCTTCTTATGTATTTCTTTATCTTGCAATATCTCATTTTCCAGATAGCTCAAGCAAAAGGCCTAGAAGACAAAGCTGGTAATGTGTTAGATTTTCGAAAAGCAGTATTTTGTACATGAAAAAACACATGAAAAATAAAGATTTTTGTTCAGATTTTGCGTGATTTCCAAATGTATTCATCTTTTAGGCAAACCTACATCATAATACTTCATATGTATCAAACACTGTTACATGAACGACAAAGAAAAAGTAAATATGATAGCTATAAAGACTTACCCATGATGATATCTTCAATATGACCAATGACAGCATCAAACTTCCGATCCGCTAGATTTGAACTGTAATGTAAGTAGAAGATTTTCAGTTTATTTATATTTTAACTTTGAAAGCCATTTTTATAGGGCATTGCACCTGCTAATCTCATCACATGTTAAGGTATACAAATGTATTCAGTTATTCACATACTATCCAGAAGTGAAAAGTGTGGTTGTACAGGAATTTATCACTTGTTTTGAGCATCAAAGGATGTACATGTAACATTTTCTTCAAATCTAATGATTAAAAGCAATTTTGAAAATAAGTCACAGATTCGGGCCATCAAATGGCATGATCATTGTTAATAAAGGAAATGTGAATGAAGTACATGTGCTTGTGTTACTATTACATGCAGATGTTTAAAAAAATGACACTTCTAATCAAGTAATAATTCGTTACTTGTTAGTGTAGGAAAGAACAAGATGAGAGCGTCTCCATTGTAAAGTGATTTGAAGAGCTCAGCAAGAATAATATAATAATTGAGTATGAAAATCATATCATTTCCGTAGAAATTCTACAAAAACCTTCCGGTCAGCACAAAAAAGAAGATTTTTTTCTATACAGAAAAAGGAGGGTATACTATAATCTACAATGCAATGTTGAGAAGAAAAATTGATTGAATGGTGTCATCTTACCTTGATCCTGCTAATTCTTCTTGGAAGTCCATGAAATCATCATGGTCTCCTGTCATTCAAATAAATCAAAAAAATTATGTATCTCATTAAATTAAAAATTGTTCCGATTGAAAAAATCAATTTGAAAATAGACAGATGTGGTGTTCATGTCTCAGGCTATATATTGATTCACATAATCACAGGGTTTATATCCGGATTCACATAGCCCAAATGAAAACAAATACAAAAAAGAAAATCACCAATGAAGCTGCACATAAGAATGGACAATACACAAGTTCAAGCATTCACATTTTTCAGACTGCAAATGAAGTCTAGATCTACCGGGTACATGACTTTCAAATTTCAACTGGTAAAATATTAGGAAATTTCTGTACATCTCAGACCAATTAAGAACATATATGTAACAAAATTGAAAGTAACTTGCAAAGTTCTGTAAGAGCCACCGATATGCCTGTACATCTTAGGTTTACATATTTGTTGTGATATTAATGAATTCATAAATCATAGGTTAACAGCCTGCAAGTTTAGTTTTTTATTTGGAACTTTACCACCTTTTCTCACATAAAGCAAAAAATAATATCCTTGAAGTTTAAGTCTCCTTTGCCCAGCTGGTTTGAAAGATCCGTTTTCTCTAGCATTTTTTTTTTCTATTATTGCAAATGTACCTGTACCTTATATTGTTGGTGACAAAGAAATAGCTTGAAAATGCCACATAATCAATGAGATAGATAGATTAGAAATCATATTGGACTATCAAGATTGAATCATAGAAGATGGCAAGTTTTTTGTGTTTTTGTTTTTGTTTTTAATTCCTGATTTGTTAATTACTCTTAAAATATTAGATTATTACATTTATAACAAAACAACAACATCAACAACAACAGAGTAAAGCCCAGGGTATGCAATGCAAAATCATCTTGGCAATGTGAAATCAGCCTTTTTTGCACATCGGAATGTTGTGTGCTTTGGACCATGATCAACATCACAAAATCTAAAATTAAAAACAAGGCAAAGCCAGGTAAACATGTTTTACTTTTGTAATTGAAATCGCATGTCAGTTCGTTATTATCAGGATCACGTAAGGGTAAGAAAAGCTCCATCACTCCAGCAACAAATTTACACATTTGGGTTAAATTCTTGACCGCTTTCAAAGCATGTGCCATGAATGACTTCCTAGCCATGAGCAATTAAGAACGAAGACTCCAGTCTCCTCCACGGATCCAGGCTCTAGTCTAGCTCTAGGTTCCAGCGAACGCCAGCCAATGCCGATGCAATGGCAAGTTAGTTTGCAAGGTAAATTACACATTCCTGCACACAACGAACCTTGAAGGTTCGTTGTGTGCAGGAATGTGTAATTAATAATTAATTTATGCATGTTCACATTCGTGTTTTGTTTACAACTATACAAGCTCGACTGCCTCCCTACACAGCCAAATGGATGTAAAGTAAGGCTTGGTAATATTAGCATCATATTTCATAAATAACCAAGACCAAGTCTAATCCGAATCAAACCTGGCCAGCTAACACTGATCTGACTTAGTAACACTAACAACAACAGTAGACTACACTAACATTTAGATTGTTAGCTTCCAACAAAAATCAGAAGGAATGGGACCGAGCTGAGCTGCAATCCAAGTTATGATTGTGGGAAATGAAACAACGCAAACAATTTGAAGAATTCGTACGCGCATAATGAAAACAAAATCGTAATAAAAATAGAAATGGGATGAAAATGAACTATTTAGAATCGTAAACATACCATCTCCAAGCAAATTCGTGGCCATAATCAGTTCTTGGTATAACAGAAATCGAGCGGTAGCATAGCGCGTATACGTATATAGCGTCGGTCGTTCGGCAATTTTTGGCAATCGACGATCGCCCTCTATTGAGGTGACATTGCACACGCATAGTAGGCGCGCTAGCACTAGCGAATAAAATAAAAGAACAGTTTTGACAACACTGAACAACTTGATAATCCTATATAGCAGTGTAGCACACTTAGATATTCAAACATTCTTTGAATATAATACAATAAAAATACTCTTAATGTAAATTATGCTATTCCTTCATTTCAACATTTGAAAAATTTAAGCGGGAAAAAGAAAATGCATACAACCGACTCGCTCCTACTAGATTATTGAAAGAAAGAAAAACATTCTGCTACCATCATCGCTTTTACCAATGAGTTTAACATCCGATAAATTCTTGTCATTCCTAAAAAAATAATTTACCAGACCAAAAGCTCATTGCAAAAATACATCGATCGTCATCACTTTCTTGTCCATCTGCCCCCCTCAATCCCGCCCCCACCCAGCTGCCCCAAAGTTAAAATATTTACATGTATAGACATACCGTATAGCCTAGCGGCCTGTACAAAAGGGCCCCATCGTAACAAGTTTCTTTTGATGTCGATTTACTATTTTACTATTGTCATGATTGTGCAGAAAAATGTGCCAACAAGGCATTTTAATTCACATTGCTTCCAATCTACACTTTTTACAATAAAAAATACAAGTCTCTGAACTCCCAATGACCGCCGACTATTCACAATATCAATGCATTGATCCTTCATTTCCCGGTGTATCTACGGAGCAAAAAATGAATATGAAAGAAATATACAGGAGATAAGCTTGAGTTCTGGTAGTGATATAAAATAGATTCTCACAGAATCCAACAAAACTTATAGTACACTGAATATTCAAGATTACAAATAAATGACATGTGCCAAACGATTTTGATAAAAAATGTATATAGGGGCTGAGTAATGAGCACAGAAAAATAAGGAAATCAAGGTAAGTATGCCCGACATCGTGCGGTTTCTTGTCACTATGTGCAAATGAGAGGTGTGGTTTTTATTGAAGATGATTTCCGGCAATTTTTTGTGAGTTTTTTATTTTCATTTTACTTGTTCAAACAATCAATCTACTGCAGGATAAACAATCCAGAATGAATAATAGCCATGTTTTCTCGACATATACGATGCAAATACCAGAGCTCAAGATTAGCTTTAAAGTTCAGTAGAAGTTTGAATCAATCAAATTGCCTTTTTGATCCTTTATTTCCCTGTCACTACGGGGCAAAGAAGTGAACAGGAAAGAAAATATAGGTTAAAGTTTAGTAGAAGTTCGAATAAATCAAATTGCTTTTGCAGATTGACTCGGTCATAGTTCAGGTCAACAGAAAGGAATGACTTCAAATAACTCATATGAAGAGACAGTGTTTGCGGCTAAAGGTACAATGTGTATAGCATATTCTGTATATTATTCTATCATGGTCTCCCCTTCCATATTTTTTTGTTGTACCATGAATATGTTACATGCATTTAAATCTCTTCTTTTTAAAGCTGAGAAGTACTTGATGATGGATATATGGTTATGCATACACTGCTCATCATGCACTAGGAATATTCTGCTAGGTTTATAATAATTCATTTATTAAGAGGGTCGAGAGTGCTTGGCTCCGAGAAATTTCAGTAGGGCTATAATCATAACATAAGACAATGTAGAATTATTGTGTGAGTTGAATCTATAATTAGAGCTGTATATGAACTTGAATTTTAATTACATGTAGATTACGATTGTAGAATAATGTGTATAACGATCATGCATCAACTCAATGTTCATGTAAGTATTTTAATACTCATCTACAGGGCAAAGGGGGGGGGGCTGAAGTATATACGATCAGGTAGAGCGAAGCGTAAATTGGCGTGAGGTCCAGCGGGCGGGGCCTCTAGAAGCTCTAGAAGCTCAGGGGTTTTAGCAAGCCAGGGAATGCGGAGCGTCATTCAAAGTGGGGGGCACCAATAAAAAGGGCACTATCTAGGGAAAAGGGGCACCTACAAAGGGAAACCTCAAACCGAAAATATACAATTTGTAGACATTCATATATACCCCTACATTGTGATTACATTATCAAGGATGATTTCAATGTTTGTTTCTCTCTTTACATGGTCCAAGATACTGCTTAAGCATCATACATGTACTTTACAGTTGGGTGTGATGGTGTGAGTATTTATTTGCGAACGAGCGAAGCGAGAGAGCAAAAATTTTGAGATTTGCGAGGTCGCAGTGCAAAAAAAATACATGTTATAAAGAGGAAAAGATAATCCTGATGGTGTTTTAAGCACAATCTCATCATGAAAAACTGAAAAGATCTTGATAAGAAACATAATTATATCAACTTTAAATGCGAGCGTAGCGAGCCAGCTTTTGGCAAGCGCGTAGCTAGGATTTAATTTTAGGGGGTCTTTTAGTAGTGAGCACCCGAAGCGTGCGAATCACTTACAGAGCGCGCAAAGCGCGCTCCCTAGGGGGTGGGTGCAGGGAGGGGGAGTTTCCCCCTCATTCGCGAAGCGCGGAAGCTTTAACGCTTCACCAAAATTAGAGAAAGATGACGATTTGTTGTACTTTTCTCGACTCTTAATCCTTGTCTGAATTCAGTTTTCCCCCGCGCGAAAGCTTTGACGTTTCATTAAATTGATACTAGAGAAAGAAGACGATTCGTTGGACCGTTCTCGACTCGTAATCCTTGTCTGAATTCATTCCCAGAAATAACACATTTTATCTGTAAATAATGACCGACAAATTTAACTACGTTGGGCTACGGACATAATCAGAAGTTACTGCCGAGATCATTATTCTATTGATTATATCTGAATGAATTCTGTAGATTCTTCGAAACTAAATAAAGATTTTTTAAAAATTTATTCAGACTGACAAACTTTTTAGAACGTGGCTACATTTTGTGTACGAGCGAGCAAAGTGAGCAAATTTAGAAAATTACCATCGTAAATCACACGATTAGCCTGAAAACTAATTCATATTCCATTCAGAAATGTGTGTGACTTTCAAATGTGATAGGGCCTAAAAACATCAGAACGATCGTTCCACTGAACCAATAACATTCCTAGAGTCAGTAGAGTGACAGCGAAGTAAATGTACAATTTACAAAATTAATACAGAAAGTAGAATAAATATACTAAGTTAAATATAAATGGAGGAATGGAGAACGAGAGAGCCGATAGGGGTTGGGTAGACAAAATAGAGAGCGGAGAGAGAGAGAGAGGGGGTGGAAGAAAAAAATGAGATGGTTATTGATCCCTCTCACCAAAAATGTAGATTACAACTGCTATTCCTGAGGGCCCTGCACAATAAATTACAAGAGAACAACACAGGTCGCGTTATCTGTCTCTCCAGCAGACCAGACGATATGTTTTCTCGTTTGCAAATTGACCATTTTCGTAATGACATTGTAATCAAATTTCATGCACATAATTTTGTTAAGTGCCTCGATCTCCTTGCTCGATCGTTACAAATGATTTCATTCACCTCTAATGTATTTATTCACCTGAATACGAATTTCATACATTAATAATATATGTGTTGGCTCAGTCAGTAGAGCGTCCGCCTCACAACCGGGAGGTCGAGGGTTCGAACCCCGGCCGCGTCATACCAAAAGACGTTAAAAGATGGGAGTCGCTGCTACCTTGTTTGGCGTTCAACAATAAGGGGATAGAGCAATGTCGATCTGGCGCTGCTCAGTGGCTGCCGGGCTCACGATCAATTGGGCACAAAGAATTTCCATTTTCGGTTTAATAAAATTTGGAGTGGACTATAAAATATTATTATTATTATTATTATTATTATTATTAATGTATATAGGACAAATATTATGGCTTGTCCTACCTAATAACACATATATTATGATTGTATGCAATTCGCATTGTGACTATTTGAATACAATTATTCGCAACAGGTGAATGAAATAATTTGTAACAAGGCACTTAACAAAGATTTGTGCATTCAATTTATTACATTACGAAAAATGGCCTAGTCCATACTTTTCGATATTTTGAGACTGATCATCATGGTTATAAACCGACTCAAACCTTAGGCGAGCGTAGTGCTGTTAATTATCAAGCAAATCAGCCCTAATTCTTTTGTGATTTTGTTCTCTTCTCTATTGCTTGAATACAGGTCGATAAACTCGGCCTTTTCGTGGATCCCGTCTAATTTAAAATGCTTGACTTGGCACACAAGGTCAAACGTTCAAGATATGTTCATTTTTTTCGATGCCATGCTAGAAAAACGAGTTTGTTCAGAGTAACCCCAATTTCGGAGGTTTTGAGACGTGGGATGTTGTAAAAGGTTGTTAGGTATCAACGTGTTCAGGCGGGACCTCCCTGCACAATTTCTAGGTGGACTGCCTTGACAATATGCTGCTGGAAAAACTACTGTTGTACAATTCTGGAGATTCCTTTTTAACGAAACCTCATTTTACCCTGTGTGAGGTGTCACATGAAAGGAAAATAGATTTCCTACAAGATGAGACCACAATTTTGAAAAATGGCCGCCACTTTTTGTCCAGCAGCATATTGTCAAGGTAGTCCACCTAGAAATTGTGTAGGGAGGTGCCCTGAAGACGTTTATGCCAACAACCTTTTACAACATTCCATCATGTCTCAAGAACCTGCTTTGCCCCCTGGGTAGTATATGGTTGATTATGTCAGCGAGACACATTACGTGAAATTATTCAAATTCATTCTTCAGCATATCTTTTAGAGTATAGGCCTAACGTGCATGGGTGTATGAAAACAGTTCAACGCGTTTTGTCCATCATCATGAACACTTCAGAACTAAGTTCGATGCAGTTGCATCATATGTTAATGATATATATATCTTAGTTCTCGTTGCTATATGGCAATAATATGACTAGCAACCCATATAATATAATGTGTTTTCAGAAACTTAATAGGCTATTGGTCGAATGATACATAAAAATAAGACCTGAGGCTGATTCCAAGTGACAGACATGACTTGCAGTCAGATGTATGTTCATAGTGCATGGTGCATTGGTTCATAACTTTCACCTTACCCCCTCCCTTCTTTAAAATGCCCCCATTTAGTATATATGTAAAGCGCTTATAAAGACATCGTAGATTAAGCGCTATATAAAAGCGGAATATTATTATTATTGATTAAAATCAAGAGAAATTTTGGGATGGGGGGGGGCATTATGTTGTACGTGTAGGGCAGGGTGTGTGTTCAGGAATGATGCAGGCTATCGGTCGATCGAGTGATACATAAAGTAAAATCTGGATTCAGGTGATATAGTCTTGATTTTCAGTCTGAATCATGAAGCTAATGGATAATGGGGTTCAGAATGTGCACCATGCTCCTCCCGCCCCCCCCCTCTGAGAATTCTCCTCCTCCTTACAAATTGAAGTTGATTGGAGGACTTTCGATCAAACTGCATGGATTAATCTCAACTCTTAATAAAGACAATGTACCGTGATTCATGTATTTTCATGAGCCTGAGACACAAACAGGGTAGGGCATTCGTATGTATATTCCCTTTTAAAGATTCAAATCATTTGACAAGACTCCTTTTTCCCATTATGATGTAACTCCATGTTTTAAACGTATAGAAAGTACATCTTGTTATAGTAGAAATGTTAATTTATTCATGAAAAATACACAAGATATGATGTATTCAGGCACCAAGCCACACAATTATTCGAATATGTCGTTATTCTATCACCTTGCTGTCGGAGAAGAGATGACGGTTGCCCAATATATCGATAAGTTCAAACTAATCAGGAGAGCCGCACCCGCGCCCCCACCCCATCCCCGATCATGGGTGCAGGGATGCGGGTGTAAGTTCTTAATTCCAACCTTCAAGTATCTAGTTTTTAGAGAGTGATACCAGTCAATCATTTGAATCCTGGGCCCCGATATTACAAAGAGTTGATATCAATCGCAACTTATTTTGCGATTCCTTGTAAAAAAAGATACTGGACCAATTTTTCGATTGCTTCGCCGGATTGCTTAAAAAAATATCGCTTTCCACATATCGCTCTAATTTTGTTGTAGCAGAGGGGGTGGGGTTACAAGAGGGAGGAAGGTTGCAAATTCTGAACCTTAACATCCATTATCTTAATGATTCAGACTGAAAATGATGATTATCACCTGGATTCATATTTCTTTTTATGTATCCCTTGACCGATAACCCTTTCTGAATACACACCATGCCCTACACAACAAATGTCCCCATCCCAAAATTTATCTTGATTTTAATGGAGGGGCATTTAAAAGGACTGAGGATGGGGTAGGGTGAAAGTTCTGAACCACAACATGCACTATGTAGTAGTAGTAGTAGTAGTAGTAGTAGTTGTAGTAGTAGTAGTAGTAGTATTTATTTCCGTATAAAAACATAATAACAATGAGATACGGTGGATTGCCCACATTCAGCTTACCCGACATGGGAAAGCTGGTGTTCCGTGGGGTCCGGAACAAGTACATAAACAACACGAAACATGAACATATATCTCAACAACAGTCAATAAATGAACTGTCAAAGAAAAACATTTCATAACAACAAGTAATCATAACAATATTAGGAGTTGGGGGGGGGGGCATATGCGTCACAGTTCTGCAATCTTAGATTTGAATATATTTATACTGGGCGACGATTTGATATGAGGAGGAAGTGTGTTGTAAGCCTTTGCGTTTCTATACTTGAATGATATTTTGGGGTAAGTGTTGTTCTCGGTTTGGGTAATTTTATTTTAGCTCCAATTAGGAAAGGGTAGGAATGGTTATCAACTCAAATTCATTTCTTAAATATTCAGGGGTTAGATTATTCATAATTTTATACATAAGAACAAGGGAATGATGATTTTTTTTTTTCTCCAAGAGTTGCCGATTAAGAGCATTATGCATTTCCAAAACAGAGACATGAGATTCAGGTTTTATTTTAAGTATTATACGGCCTGCCCTATTTTGTAATTTTTGGAGGCGATCTGTATATTTCCTGAAAGCTGCACTGTAAATAACATCACCATAATCAAAATACGGAAGGATCAATGAGCTATATATTAATTTCAGTACCGATTCACTTAGGGATCGCCTTAGTCTTCCTATGTAAATTCCAGTTTAACTTTTCATCAACTAAGACGCCAAGGTACTTGATATGATTAACTTGATCTATTGAGATGTCATTCAGTGAAACTAGGAGGACATTCTGTTTAGATATCAAGTGGTTGCTTTCAATGAGCAGACAAACTGTTTTTTGACAGTTGACACTTAATTTGTTTTGGCACGTCCAGTAATACATATTTTCTAAGTCTGAGTTCAAAGCTAGTTCAATTCTATCTATAGAAGGATGTGAAAAATATAGAACGGTATCATCAGCATACAACTTAACATGACAGGTTTTTTTTATCTATACATTTACTAAATCATTGATATTTAAGATGAAGAGCAGTGGCCATAGGAGGGAACCTTGAGGCACAGCACCACACTCAATAATTCGAAAGAAAGTTCTGAATTAATAAGTGTCCTACTGACTCTGTCTGACATGTAGCTCTATTAAACCATGAACATGGAGTGCCAGAAATTCCTATGCTATTAAGTTTCTTAATAAGAATATCATAATTCACCGTGTCGAAAGCTTTTACACAAATACAACCCCTGTATAGTCTTTCTTATTAGTTGCGTGAAGCCAGTCATCAGTTACTTTTAGGAGAGTGGTAATAGTTGAGTGACGTGTACTGGGAATACTATAAACCATTTTCTGGACAATTTTTCAGAAAGTTCTAAGTCAGTAGTTTTTATATTTTTTTTAAATATAGAGAAATATGTTTTTGTGTGCAATATGTATATATTTGTGGAAAAATGATTTAAAAACACAAAAACATTTTTTGCTCAAAATTGTTATGCAAATCATCCCCAAACCTACTGAATGTGGTATCATCTTGTAGAAAAATTGATTTTCCTATCATAAATTATAACTCCTCATACATGGTAAAATGAGGTTTCATTGAAAAGTAATCTTCAGAATTGTACAACAGTAATTAAACATGGCGGCCATTTTTTCCAGCAGCATATTGTCAAGGTAGTTCACCTAGAAGTCGTGTAGGGAGGTGCCCCGAACAGTGACACCCAACAACCTTTTACAACATTCCATGTCTCAAGAACCTGCTTTGCCCCCTGGGTAGAGCCTTTGGTGTTGCATTACAAAAAGAAGGGGAAAATGTGACCTATTGAAATCGGGCGCTCCATCAGCTCCTCTAAATACGAACTGAGTAGATCTCTGTTCACAAATGCCATTCATTTCGATGTCTGTTCTTTTACAATGGAAACTAGTGATGATCCAAGTCTTATTCGACTTTGCAACAGCTAAGCTCGTTAAATTATTTCCCGACTGATGACAAGTGAGTGTAATAGTTCATGTAGAGGCTTACAGAGGAGAAGATTCTACCTCTTACCAAAAGGAAACTTCATTTAGAAGTTCAAGTTCAAGTTCAAGTTCAATTTTTAACAAGAACAGCACAAATTATGTACAATAATTAAATTACAAACAACATTTTACGAAGTATACAAAAGTAATTATACAAGTGTACGTGTTATTTTTCTTTGCATAACAAAAAACATTATTTACATTATTCTTAATTAAATTACAAGGAATTATAAGATAATCATATCATACAATCTAAATCAAGAGTAAAAAATAAACAAATGTTGCTGCATATTTATATGTCAAGTGAAAATGGAGGGATCCACTAAAAATCATGGCTTGTATAAAGTGTGGACGGAGAGTGTGGAGAGAGAAGGAATTCAAATAAAATGGATTTAAGTGTACGAGAAAGAGAGGGCAAGGGGAAAGGAGAAAGGGGCAGGAGAGGGGAAGGAGAGAGGAATAGGGCACGGGAGAAAGAGAGAGAGAGAGAGAGAGAGAAGCATGTGTACAAATGGGAAATGAAATAATACAGATGCCAAGAACAGTGTATATTGCAATATACCTGCAGTGGCGGATCGGGGATGGGGCGCACAGATCGGGGCACGCCCCTTTAGCCACTAACTGTTCCATGTAGACATTATCAACAACATCTGGATGGTTGAATAAAATAGGGAAGGTTTGGATTAAATATAATAGAACGTGAAGTTGGGAGAGAGGGTGTCCCCCGGCCTCCCATCCTATCCCTTCATCCTCTTCAGATTGATGCCCCTGGCCCAAAGAGTATAGGCCTATCCTAGCAGTTTAACCCTTTGTACAAAAAAAAAAATGTTATATTTGCTCGCACTATATGCGCAAGGAGAAGAATTTACTTTGGGGGAGTGGCAGATCCAGGAATTTCTAACGGAGGGGGGCACAAAATCGCATGGGGTGAAATATATGAAAAACGATGGAGCGAGACGTCAGCTGCGAGGGAGCGGAGCGACCAAGCGGGGGTGGGTCTGGGAGGTCTGGAGTAATATGACGTAAAATTGCTTTCTCCTACCCCCTCAAAGAGTAGGGATCCAGGGGCGGATGATGGGATCTAGCTTTTTGCTAAGGGGGGGGGGATAGACCCAATGAGCATCGTCCACGAGCCGCGAAGCGGCGAGGCGATTTTTGTTGTTGCTACTTTGAACCCCCGTAAGTGATGTTTTCCTGGCATCTATATACTAACACAATGGAGACCATAAAAAGCAGTGCATGATAACGTCTTTTTAAATCACTTAAGTAACAGTTTAAGGGGGGTTCTACCCAATGACGATGCGGAACATCGTCCACGAGCCGCGGAGTCCGAGACGGGTAGCGGCGAGGCGATTTTTGTTGTTGCTATTTTGAACCTTCGGAGGTGATGTTTTCCTGGCATCTACGAACACAATGGAGACCATAAAAAGCAGTGCATGATAACGTCTTCTTAAATCAAGTAACAATTTAAGGGGGTTTGACCCGATGACGATGCGGATACCAGTGGCGGATCCAGGGGCCGGGGTCCCGGGCCCCTCCTAGCAAAAACAGGTAAAAACACCCTTTTTGAAAAAAGAAGATGGGCCCCCTCCTGGCGCCCAAGGGAGTGGCGGTGGAGAAAAAGAACTCACCCATCCCGTAGGGAATTTTTTTTTTCGGGTGCCAAAAAAAAAAAAATTGTGATCACTACTGCTCACTACCCCCTCCCCTCCCCCACTGAGCGAAAAATCGACCGGCACGTTTTTCAAATTTTCGCACGAAGTGGGCCCCTTTTTAGGCCCCTTCCCTTGCCGCCGGCTGGATCCGCCCCTGGCGGATACTGTGTGGGTCTGGACACATGATGGCGTTTTTCTGTTCATATCACATTTTCACTTGGCAGCCCAGGGGGGATTTAAACCCCTAACCCCCCCATCCCCCAAAGATCCGCCACTGGGATCTTTTGAAAACTGGAAGCAATAAGCATTACATGTAGGCGATGGAAAAAAGTGCTTGCGAAACGGATAGAAACTTTGTGGTAGGCTCTTCGCGGCCACAGGGAATACAGAAAATAATATGACAATGTAACCAGCAACTGTGGCAGGATTAATGGCGGGGACAATCTGCATGCTGAAAGAGCACTTAGAATAGGTATATCGGAAAATTGATTCAAGACTAAGTTATAACTTATAAGTTAGAAGTTATAAAGGAGATAAAATCTTTGGTATTAGTCATGTTCGACTTAAAATTGCATGCCCCCGCCCCTTACCCGGTAAAAAAAACACCTTCTTATAATATCATCCCCCTTTCTTTCTTTTCCCTTCTCATTATTCTCCTTTTCCCCCTTATCTCTCCTCCGTCTTTCCGCCTTTCTTTTTTTCCCACCTTTCTCTGCTCTCTCTTCCCCTTTCCCCTCCTTTTTCTCCTCTCCCCTTTTTTTCTTCCCTCTTTTCTTCTTCCTCTTTTCTTCCTCTTTCTCTCTTCCCTTTTTTTCTTTTTCCTCTTTTTCTTTCCCCCTCCTTTTTCTCCTTTTCGTTTTTCTGGCCGGGGAGTGCCTGTGCCCCCCCCTGGATCCGCCACTGGGGGGTTAACTTGACAAAAAAATAACTAACTACTTGGCGCCCGTCCAACCTCAATACCACTTGATGCAGACTGGTAATATTTGTATGATCATATTTGTAATCATCACATGTCAGTTTCAAAGTAATTTCCCCCGCCTATTTGCACGCGGCACCCAAAAATCCAGGGCCGATAAAATTCGATTCCAAGTCATTTGTTGTATAAAGTGAATTAAAATGAAGGTCAGCATGAAATAAGGAAAACAATTTTTACCAATGAAAACACAAGGGCCCTTACAGTTTTTGCCATTCCTCCCTCTCCGTTTAAAATGGGAAATCCAACATGCGTGTAGACCGGATGGGTAAAAAATAAGAAGCAACAAGATACCAAATAGTGACCTCCTTACGATCAAGCTGGGCTGCGTCTCACGAAACCGTCATAAGTACAAGTTCAGCGACATCCCATTGAAACGCGTGTTAAACTTAATACACGCATTTCAATGGGATGTCGCTGGACTTGTAGTTATGACGGTTTCGTGAGACGCAACCCAGATCTCCATCATTGATACAAAAAAATCCACGAAGATAAAAGAATTTGGCCATGTTTACTGATCTAAATGTGATGCGCATTGTCCCCCCCCCCTCCCGTCAAATATAGCAGTCTTAGCTATAGGCCTATATATTCTCATGAAATTGAGTTAAAATTAAGTTTTCAAGTTTATTCAACTTTATTGATGAGAAACTAATGAGGCATAAAATTAGACAAAAAATTCGAAACAAATACGTAAGCCTACATGACGACACAAGAACTGTTCGAATGTATTTACGAATTTGTTATTTTGAATGATTTTTTAGCATAAAAATGTGTACAACATAAAATCAATTTTGCACGCGATACCAATATTATCCATGTGCACATGTATAGGCAAACCGCGCCCAAAAGGGGGTGTCCCTAGAGCAATTTGTTATGTTTCCTTTTGATTCTCGTTGCTTTTGTGGGCGTGACCTCGTAGCAGCTGATATGAACGACCGCCATCTGGATCTTGAATGCATGTCATGCAATGGAGAGGGGCTGTCCTTTTTTTTATATATTAATGTTTATCCATTTTCAGAGAAGTGAAATGTAAAAGAACTTTTGTGATGTAGTGAGCAAGGTCCGGAAGATGCCTGCCACTTTGTTCTGATCTTTCGACACTGACGGGTACGGGTGAAGCTCGCTAATTGAGTTGAGAAAATCTCTTCTCTCTCTACATTAATTTTGTCTGCTGTAATTACTCGAAGAACACAACACGAAAATGAGTGAATGGGGATACACTGGACACGGAGGTAAGTCATACCCACCGGTAACCGGTAATCTGCTGTGCTGTGGCAGATCGTCAGTGCTGCTGCGCCTTTGCAGGACCTTTTCCTTTGATTTAATAATAGATTTAATTGATTGATTAAATTTAGTTTAATTGATCTCTCTCTCTCTCTCTTTCATTCTCTCCCATCATGCCCCCCCCCCCTCTCTCGGTCAATGTTTCTTTCTCCTTACTCTTGGTCTTGCTCTCTCAATCTTTCTATCCATCACTCAAGGCATCAGGCATCAGTATCAACTGAGTCCTGAAAATGGATTGAAAAAATTGTGCAATAAAGCCAATATCCCTTGTTAAGTTGTTATGGTGAATTGTTGCAGTTATATTTTTACTACATGACATGATTGAATGACTAACAGTGTCAACAACAATAACAAAACAATTATCTTTTTATACTATTGTAAGGTTGCGGTTCTAACACAATTCCTAGCACTCTTAAGTACACAGAGACAGTCCAGGAGACATGATGTCGGGTTGATACACATGTATACTACTAAGTACTACTTTAGAGTATAGTACTAGTCTACTGACTGTAGAACAAAATCATTTATGCCATCTGTGTGTTGAAAATTTGATAAGTAAACGTATCATTCTTGATTATCTATTTAAGATATAAACCAACTCCTAAATTTTAGGGTAGAAGGATAAATATGCAATTTAGGATCAAGACAATGGCCCTTTGAAATATAAAGGGCTGCAAGGGCATCCCCTTAGTTATACTCAACTTAACTTGTAGACAGTGAATTCTGAATTGTTGATTTGTAGTGATGTTGCATGTCTAGAGAAGTCTCTGTATGCTGAGTTAGGCTCTATATTTAGCCATGCATGTACACATATGGCTCACCACTCGGGTGTAGTACCCCGTCTGTAGACACGTAGTAATAATAAATATGTGGATTTCCTGCTTGATGTCTCCCTCTCTCTGAGGCACTCGGTTGGGTAAATCAAACTGTGCTCTTATTCTCCCCTATTACATTTGAAAGAAATTTTTCACTTTAATAGTCTTTATTGTTGTTTAAACCTAAATGGTGTTAGACTTATGTTTATTTATGGCACCCCCTTGTGGGAATTGGTAAAGACCGTGACTAACTAAATCTACCTAGTTGTAAACCTAACTTCAGGCCGCCAAAAGAAAGCATTGATGCAAGCGCTAGCTACATTTAAGTATAGTTCTTGAACATCCAAACTTATGTGTCAAGCATTTTTCATATATAGTTTGAGTATATTAACTGGCATGTTAATCCGACCAGGCTAGCCAGCATTGGCTTTAAAAGATGCCCATATTTCTGGCCCTCTAGCTCATATGCTATTGAATTCTTAAGGCAAGGCAACAGAGGTTTTTATCTCACAAGTACCTGCAGATCTGACTCTCAGGAATACACAGGAACCCTCTTACACGCCAAGGTGATTTGGTAATTGGTCATGTGTGTTACGATAAAGATCAAATCAGTGGCCAATCTACACAATGTTACGTAACCGATAATGTTGTGGCTCATCACAAGAGCATGCAGCGGGGATAATTGGCATAGTCCCAACAATTTGTGACTCTTATGGGTCTGTGCATATGGAAGCCATTGGAACTGGGAAGCCATTGGAAGGGGGATGCAAAATTGTCATCAAATCCTGATGACAGACAAGGTTACTTACATGCTTCCCAAAAGGCCAAAATTAGTCGAGAGAACTTGCCAAAAATAGCAGAAATTTTGGCTAATCTTATATGGCTTTAATACAGGGCATTGTCTTGCAATTCCCAATATATGTAAATCATGTGTGGATCAGAGAGAGAGAGAGAGAGAGAGAATGAGAGACAGAGAGAGAGAGACAGAGAGAGAGAGAGGGAGACAGAGACACAGAGAGAGAGAGAGAGGGAGAGTGGGACATAATATTGAAAGAAAGAAATTTAACAAAAAAACACTGCATTTCTTACCTTAAACTTTCTTTACCATGTCAAGTTCAAATATTGAGGAGACAAAATGACGATGCAAATTTATATGACCTCTGCTTGTTAATAAAAATTCAATTTGCTTTTTTACAAGAAATTCATAAATTGTATTATTCAATTACATATGACTGGTGATAGGATATCACACTCACCTGTCCTGTGTTAACAGAGTCAGAATGTACATGTCATGTAGGCCTTCCCGTATGTAAGTTGCTGGTATGTGTTCCGTTACAAGCACAGCTACAGACGTTAGACGTACATGTCTATTAATGGAGTGAGGGTTATTTCACTTGAGGATAAGTTGCAGTTAATTGATGTTAAAATTATTTTTATATGTGCAAGAATACTATATATTTTATATGTGCAAGAATACTTTATCACAAAGAATACTATTTTTTCAATAACTTAAAGGACACAATTTAAGGAATGGCTGTATAATTTTGTTCAGACATTAATTTGTTTGAAACTTCCATCATTTGTTCCATGTGTGAAAATGGTAATTTACAATTATCATGAGATACATGTAGCTATTGTGTTGCGTGTCACTTTTGAAATATAAACCATTTGAAATACAATACTAATGCATTCCAAGCATATGGCAGAAATAATAAATATAGTAGAAATGAAAGGCTTCGTGCAGCTATGTGGAATTGCCCCTGAGCAAATATGCATGCGATTCATTCTTGAATTGTCCTATCTATCATCCTTGGCTGAGTAAAATTGATTTCTACTTTCTCATGGCTAAAGGCTTACTGCTTCCCCCTTTATTCACCTGCCTCTTATGTTGGATTTTACATTTTTTTGTTCAAATGAAATGAAGAAAAATCTGTTAAAATACTGATAGTACAACAATTTTATAAAGATTAGTATAAATTTGAACATGTTTTAAGCCTGTAGAATGAGTAGGCAAATGAAATTTGATGAATGTGTTGCCCAAAACATTGAATATGTGCCAGTCATATGGGGAAAACTGCATGAAAGGAACCCAGCCCCTCTTCACTTTCCACTATTCTTGGCAAGAAATTGGAAAATCAGTTTCACTTGGCCAAATGCAAATTTTGTGGGCCTATTCAAATGCAAATTCATAATGTTACCCCAAGCATAATCTCTGACTTCTTGGTTTCTAACTTTCTACTGTTAAACAATTGACTACTTAATTCTCTTATTACTATAGGCTCTATAAAACACAGGAGCCACTGTGTTAAAGGCAATGGGTTCATTGCTAATGTTCTCTGTTCTCTCTTTCTTTCTTTCTTTCTTTCTTCCTTCCTTTCTTCCTTCTTTATATCTATCTTTCTTTCTTTCTGTTTTGCTAGATCATGAATTGCATCCATCAGTTCAACTTGGGCTTTTCCAGATGCTCTAAATATTATCGAATACATGTATGAACTTTACATTGTGGGTCCATGCATTCATAATAAATCATCCTGCTCATGTTTGTAGTGTTATGTGCAGTGTCCTGTCAAAGAAATGCAATAGTCTTCTGATTACTGCCCCTTGAGCTTGAACTCTCTGCATTCCTAAAATACCATGTCAAAGTTCTTGAGATTGCAGTTACATCATTGAAGACAATACCATATGTCCAGTAGGCCTACCTATGAAAAACCATGTGTGTTGGACAGTCAAAGAGGTCTTGCAATAGCCTCATTTTTATAACTTTGACACACTTTGACAGCCAGATGTGCCTGACTTCTCATGTCCTCATATTTAATATTGTCCAATCTAATGGAAGAAAAATGTTTATCAATGTGGTCTTAGACCAACTCAAAGCACTAAGAAATTTGTTTTCACCAAAACCATGACCTTGCCCAACACTATTATACCTTTAAATTGCAAAATTAAAATACTGTGAGGAATGCGGTATTTGTGGTATTCTACTTCCACAGTATAGCATTGAGCTTGATACATGTATAGCTGGAATTCCAGTGTAGGGATTGTTTTAATCATGCTTTATTGATGTAATCTGTAATCATGCCAAAAATAGAGTCAACAGTCAGATGTTTGGAATTATCATGGAAGGTACCATCTGCCTTTTTAATAGGGGGACAGTGAAATGTGAATTATAGTTGTAATCTGTTTCAAATATAAATTTTGACCCAATCAGTTTTTCGAACCTCAATACATTTTTGCAAATGATCTGTGATTTGATAGAAGACAGTATTCAGATTTGCACAATTTTATTATTATAACAATGTGGATTTATGGATCATTTTTCATTTCAGGCAAGAAGAAGCCATGGCTACAAAATTATTAATATGTTGGAATACAATATAACTAAAGATTTTATTTTCTATTATTGGTACATATTTTAAAAGTTAAATTACTTAATATTGATAGCAAGGTGCTTTTAAGAAAAAGAAATTTACAGGAGAGACATATATATATATATATGAAAGTAGGGGGAATGAATTGCATAGTATACAGATGAATGTTGTAGAAAGTCTTAAAGGTACTATGTCCCATTTGCAGGCCAAAAAAATGAAAAGGTTAAATTCCAACGGCATTTGAAAGACAATACTAATTTAGAACTTCCCTAAAAAAAAGGGGGCTTGAAAATGTCTTTAAGTGGGAAAATAACGACTATTAGTTGTCGAATCGACTTAGGAGCTATAGAGCCAGTAAGTAATAGTCTGATTTTTAGACCATTGTACCGAATGGTCGTACGTTTTATGCTGCGCAAAGATTCAATCAGTTTAATTTTGGCCATTACAAGAAGTGGGTTATTGATGTAGACAAATGCTCATGTACCCTTTACAGCTCATTTTATGTATGTTATTACCAAAGATGAAAAAGCCAGTCAGTCACTCAATAGTGTCTGACAGTGAAGTCTAGCAAGTAAACGGGTTTCCTTGCATAATTTTAATATTAGGACACTGCTAGCGTTTAAATTTCACAGATAGGACATACATGACATATTCATAATTCCTGCAAAGTTCTACAGAATTTGATGTTGGCTGCAAAAGGGACATAGTATCTTTAAAAGGGAAACTCTTAAATTGAACGCACTGTTGGCTTTTCCTTATTTGTTTTGTGCACAAATCTAGAAAGAATAAAATTACATTAGAGTTCAATATGTCATTTACAGTTTTAAAGGTGAATATCACTTTACATTAATTAGTAAAAGTAAGGCAATGCATAGTTTGCTTTGAGTTGTTCCAAGACCACATCGATAAACCGTTTTTTCTTTCCTTGGATTTGACAATATTAATATGAGGACAACTGAAGTCAGGCATATCTGTCTGCTGCACAGTGCACACATATCTATATCCCTTTCCCTTTCAAGTACACCGTTCTTCTTTGAGATTTCATATTTTTTTCAATTCATGAACATTAAGCTTATCCTATTAGATGAGCACTAATGAGCATACATGAATATGAGGATATTCTGGCATCTTGTTGCCCAGACTTATCCTGTTTCTAAATGTTACGAGTGGTAACAATTTTTAATTTTGAAATAAAAGATATGATACATCTTTGGGCACCTCGCTGTCAATATGTTGGCAGCAAGCGAAACAAGTTAGGGAGAAGTCACTTTTATCTTTAAAATGCTATTTCCTCATGAAATTACACACGCCAGTTTCTGAAATTTGTTTTTCACGAAATCAAGGTTATTCCAAAATAATTGTTTGATTTAACTAAATTTCTAAAAAAGATGTCGTACTAGACCACGACACCTATACATGGATGTGTGCAAATTACCCCAGGCATGCATCAATTTGATTTTCGCATAAAGTTTAATCGAACCATACAAGTCATTATGAGAATTTGAAATGATGTTCATAGTTCTGCCCCAGGGAATACAAGATGTGCCGTTACTATGACCACTAACATCACATTGTGACGAAACATGAACGCTTTAAAAGAAGCCACCATTATTATCATTGCTGTTGTTGTTGCAGCTGTAATTATCATTAATGTAGAGTAGGATCAGTCTCATGATGCCAAAGGAATTAATTTATACTTCTACTCGATTAGTTTTATTATATTGATATTATTTTGTGTGAACTGGAGCTACAATGTAGAGGGATTATAGATGTGCTGCAAATTTATTTTTTTAATCAATTGGTTTCATATCATTGTACTGGAGCTTAAGAGATTAAAGACATGCTGTTCTGGTGAAAATCATTCTGTTTTCGAAATATATGTGAGAAAAACAAGTTTATTGTTGCAGCATCATATGTCATTCCAGATACACCAAACCAACTGTAGACATTGAATTGGAGTTTAAGTACATTGCCCTATACAGGTCTCCAACCTTTCTTAGACCTTCTAGAAGCTTACCGCTTTGAAATCAATACCTGGGAGCTAGCATTTGGATATCTTCTCAATCATCAATAGGATTACAGTGGTATTCATGAGATCATCCAACCAGGGACTGGGTTTGTTATGTATGTGCACAACACTGATAACAACTGCAACAAGAACAACACTGCACATATGTTCATTCCTCTATAGGCCCACTTGTAAACTTTTGTGGACATTTTTTAAAATTTTAAGACAGATCTTCTTCCTAACGGGCCAATGGGTTTTACCTGAGACATTCTTTAGACTGGACATGGTTGCACATTCATACATTTGCCATCTGTTGTTATGATAAAGACTGGTCAATTGACAGGGAAGAAATAGATCAATCATGATATCACTGCCCCCATGCATATCATGACAAGGGTTATATTAATAATATCCCATTCGAATGGAACAATGCTTTTTAGGTTGATAAGCACTAGACTGGAGAGCCAACCCGAAGAACACTCTCAATGAATACTAAATATGGTTCCCCATGATAAGTGAGAGCTCTCCCATTATCTTACAAAAGATAATGACCTTAATAAATAGACTATATAACAACCCTCTTAATCACGTTTTTCATGCTTTACATCAAATACAGTGACTTACACAGACCTACAGAGTGTGTGAATACATGTATTTCAGGTCATGTAGACAAACAGAAAATGTACTATATATAAAGGGCCTATATACGGCCATGACACAATCTCAAAATCCCAACTAATCTATTATGCAGAAGGTATAATGTGCTTTTAATAGCATGATTTGTACAAAACAGAAATGCGTAAATTTACATTAGCACCATTAATTATCTGGTGTAGGCCACTATACGCTCTGGTATAAAGAACTTTTTATCCTTTCATCATAATCTGGGATTTAAAAAAAGACAAGGTTAATTATATGTTGCAGGGAATAAAAAATCAAAAAGGGAAAAATGGAGCTAATTTGCATTTATTGAAACTGAAAAGTAGATTTCAATGTGATAGTTACCTTGATTTGAAATGAGAATTTGTATGTCAATAAAGTTCATTAATGAATGAATAATTGCATTGTAGATTGGATATCCTTGATCTGCACTCACAGTGTTCAATCTCTGTTTGTTATTACAGTGTCCTCCAAAATCAAAGCAAACTCAAAACAAACTCATACAATGTAGGGATAGAGCAGAGCTTAGTGAAACAAAAGGTGTTTATAAAATTATCAAGCCGAGCCAGCCATGCAGCAGGCGAAGGCTCAGAGATTTCATACGTGATGAAAAATAGGTTGCATGGAAACTTGGCAAACTTTGTGATCAGAAAACGCTCTAGTGATTTGCTTACGTTGTCAGAGATAGTCCATGCAACATATATTTTAATGTGAAGCATTGTTTAATAGCAAGGAAACTAATCTAAATTAATTTAGAAACAACTTCTGCTGAAACTAGATCGAGCTCTCTACCCACTTTTTGTATCTCCTGATTGCTTGATAGAGTTTCTTTTGTCCCCTCACACGCTATTAAGGGTCCTCACATCTGTCAGAAATGTCATGTGAAGCAACAATGATGTGGTAATCCTTTGATAAATAACTCCTTTTGTTTTGAAAGCATCTACATGTACGTGTAGGATTCCAGCATAATTGTATTGCAGGATGAATAGATTTCTTATCATGTATTGAAATTACTTTTCCCATACTATTGGTTCATCATTTTTATTTTAGTATCTTCTGATGTTTTTACTTAAATTCTTAAACAAATTAATGAACAGTTCAGTTATTTTCATGACCATATCAAAATGTTAAGAACACCTTTAAACAAGCATTATATTATACAGTAGGCTTACGCCTACGGTTGCACCATGTGTGAGAGAGAGAGGGAGGATTAGGGAGTCCTGAAAAGGACTGTCAGTAATCTTTCTTTCTGATACTTACAAGCGGCATCTAAGCATTATACTATGTCAGTTTCAGTTTATATTTTTCATTTCCAAGAGAACAGTAATTTTGACAAGAAATCAGTATACAATTCAATATTCAATATTATAATACATTTTACATGGTTTAGAATTGTGAAATAGAAAGTATACATAAATATCCAGTACAATGGTATTTAAAAGTTTTTTCAAGATAATCCTGTGGAAATGGAGGGATCCACTGAAAAGCAGAGCTTGTAAAATGTGGATCCCTCAAAAAAATGACAAACATAATTTTGTAACATGTAAATATATTGACTTGAAAGAAAAAGAAAAAGAAATATATATATACACCTGTATATATATATATATATATATACACATAGATTACCAAAAAGTGGCAGAATAATAATACAATTATAAATCCGTAATTTGAAAAACTTGTTACGACACTTATATGGTGAACACTGGAAAGGTCAAAAGAGACAATGACGACTGACGGATAAGACATAAGTGTATAATAATAGAAAAATATATAAGACAACAGAAAATAAAGCAAGGAAAGAGAGAAATGGAAGAATAGAAAATGTTTCTGCATATGTGAAGAGTAAAGAAAAAGAGAGGAGAGGAGAGGTGGGTGGAGAGGAGAAGAAAGGAGAGAATGTCTGATGTATACCTAGGGCAACTCGTCACATGGGTGGCAGAAGGGCGTTAGCTCGAATTTCAGGTAAAAAATGATGCTCTAAGCAGAAGGGCATTAGCACTAAATCACCTCAAACTTTTATAAAACTGACTTATTTCCGAAAAAAAATTGTGGCCGTGTTCTACTATAACATTTCTATTAGTCTCTTAAGTTTTAAACCAATTTTCGGCATGGAAAGTAGTTGAAATATTAAACAAATCTTTAAATGCGAATAATTCAAAAGTAGATTTCGAGTCGCTCGCGCGCTTACGCCCTTCTGCCACCCGCGCGACGAACTGTATGCTAGCTCTCCTCATCAGTATTGAAATTGATTCCTCTCGGTATTCTGCTTCCCCTTCATCCCTATTCTGTGTCAAACTCCTCTCACTCACTCCTCAGTCTCCCCAAGGCCAAGGAGTTAGGATTTCAAACTCCTCCCTCCCTACTCCCTGGTCTACCCTATGACTGTCTCTTTGCTTAAATGCCAGGCTTTCATCTCAAGTTACTGTCTGGATCTGTCCTTCTGGTTTTGACCTTGTTTTGGTTTCTCTGCCTCCATGCATTCTCCTACTAAGCTCAATGAGGGTGTCATCAGCTCGAGCTAGAAAATTATCCTGCTATTTTGAAACTAGCTCGAGCTTAATATCTTGAGCTATTTGGGAGATGAAGATGCAATTAGCCTGTATTCAGCTCGAGCTAATTGCCCCCCCCCCCCAACAAAAACCTTTTCCTAGTTGCAAAATAGCCAGCTAATTCAGAAATAGCTCACTATTATGTCCGGTCTTCATCAGATGCAATCTCGATCCCTGCATGCGCAACGACCAGCCATTTCCTGTCCTATACTCTTGATTTTTTGTATGTTTTCGATCAGCTGCGTGCATGTGTTGTGTGTACATACGTGTGTTGGGCATTAGGTCTTCCCTGCATGGCCGGGGCCTATGGCTGGAGCTGAGCACAGCGTGTGTTTTCAAAGATTTCATTATGATAATCCTGCTGAAGTGGGCATAGGCCAATCTTCGGCCTGCAGTTCAATCTTGAGCTGATGAAGACACCAACGCAAACTTCAGTCTAAAACAATTACCCCACTATTTTTTCTGCTACAGCTATAAATAAGACCCACCTAATGTTCTCCTCTCCATCCTCTAATTCCTTTCTTCCTTCCTTCCCCTTTTTTGTTCTCTCTCTCTTCCTCTAGAGCTCTCTCTGCCTTATAGTGAGTTCTACCTCCTCCATTATTTTCTTTATCTCTTTCTCGCTATCTCCATTTCTCCCCTTCCTGTCTTACCCTCTGCCTTCCACTATCTCATTCCCTCTCTCTGCCTCCCAGCCCTGTTTCTCTGCCCCCTCTCTCTCTCTATGTTGTTCATTTCATCATGAAACTGAAGACTATCAGCTACTATCTGAAGCAAACATCAATACTTTATCCAGTGAATCCTTTCCAGGATGCTGCATAATTTGTAGACCTTGTCACACGGGATGTAAAGAGGAAAGAATTATTTAAAGTTGTGGCAGCAACCAAACTTCCCAGAAATGAAACATCACTATTTAGTATTAAAGGTAAAGACCAATTTTGGAAATGCCCTCTCTCAAAAGAATGAAATGGAAGCTCTCATTACCAATCATGTGAAAGAATATGTTTTGACTAATATGTGATGATACAAATTTTGCCGGGAAAGTCGGGAAACTGCCTACTAATTGATATATTTGGTAAATTATTATATCTATTGGGACCAAATAGATATCGCGCACGTGGTCGCATAGTCCCATATACATCTTTCTGTGTACAGTGCTTGTAACTTTACCAAGACTGGGCCAAATTTCTTATCATTTTGATGATTCCAGAACCTTGCAGTACACACCAATACTTATATGCTAGATGATCAACCTTTTCTGATCAATTCCACAACGTTTCTTTCACAATGCACTCGCATGACCAGAACTGGTCTTTATCTTATACCATATCCATGCACTATCATATACATGCCATTGTAGTATCACCCATCTTTCTGTTCACCCATGCAATGTGGGAGATCAGTTGCATATTGTCAGCCGGCTACGGCTACCTGAATTAATCTATTGCTTGCATCTCATTTCTCTAACTTATCATCTACTCCTGATTCAGGCCTTTGTGCAGAATATGTATCAGTGGTCGAGATGAATTGACCAGTGAATAACAGAACATGTAAAGAAACTGCCACTTTATGTTCTAGAACCCTAATTTTCAGACATGACCATAGTTTTAACTTTTTTGCAGTTTGCGCCATGGGCGTCATTTTTATTGTATTAAATTACCCACGCTGTGAGGGCAATTAGCATATGCGTCAGTAATTCAACTCCTGAGTCCTAGCTTGCTCTGTTTAAATAACATTCTCTTCTTGAATGATGTTACTCTCACATGGTCTGTCAAAGACTCCACCTCAGCACTTCATGATGCGGTCCCACCCCAACAAATGACACCTCATGTGCATCAAGCATTGAAGGCTTGTGGCATGATAGCATGACCGTGAAAGTGAATACAATGTTGATGCGGTCCCACCCCAACAAATGACACCTCATGTGCATTAAGCATTGAAGGCTTGTGACATGATAGCAATACCGTGACAGTGAATACAATGTTGAGGTGGGGTAGATGTCTGTCTTGCCAAACCTTGGGCTGCGCCAAGTCATGTGTAGGAGTGAACAATTACTTGTGGTCTGAGAGAGATTTTGATATGATTTGGAGTTGTGATAATGACTCGTGGTTAGCATGCGACAGGTTTTAATGTGAACTAATCTGAAGTGGTGGAAAAAATACATGATGTCTCTCGTGTTGAACATGAGACAAAGAATGATGGATTGTTACTTTAGTGTCCCCACCCAATTCCTTTTCATCTACCTGCTCTTTGTGTGTAGCCTATGTGATATTTGTTTTAAAATGAAATAAAGAGTTATCAGAGTTAATAAAGACAATTAAATAACAAAGTTCACAAAATATTTCAATTTTACCTTGCTTGTACCCCCTTTTAATGCATGATGATGAAATGGAATTTAATGATAATAACTTATGCTTAAAGTGACCCCACATTTCTGGGGAAAATATCAAATATGAAAAGATAGATCCCCTCCTTGTAAACAAAAGTCCAGATGTGGAACCAGGAATCACATTTACTTAGCCTAAGAATGACTACCTGTGAACTTTGACATATCAGTCTGCAGCTATTATACATGTGATATTTGTTGGAGATAAAAAATAAACAAAAACTCCAAGATGATCAGAGATCTTTTCATTAATTCTATTTTTTTGAATAAACACTTAAACTGGAAAATTGTGAGTTTAGTAAGGCCATCAATCATTTTCATTTTAACAATCAAGTCCTCGTTTTGTGTTTGAGTGTTTGGATTTGTTGCCCATAAAACCTGTGAAATCATTTTGCTGATCCATAACATTTATTGTGCACGTGTTTGATGATGACTGAAGCAATATTTGTTTCTCCTTTAATCTGTTTGTGCACACAATAGCACTTCAAACATTTACACCCCTAAACAAATTGCAACTGCCAATTTATTGCCAATTTAGGAACACTGCACCCAAAAATAGAAACTGTTTCTAATCCAAAGATTGTCAACTTATCAATTTACCTACATTGTCAGGTATTTTTTTTATACAACGAGCCAACTAATTATCGGTAGGACAATATCTGTACATGTAACGTGACTATAGGTTGAAAATTACAAAAGTTCACGTCATGATGCCTTGTCAAAAATTACAAGTAGAGGTTTTATTAATAGGTTCTGATGGTTAATACAGTGACGTGACTTTCTGGATGTTAATGCAATGAATATTTCAAAAAATGGTCTTGAATTATGCCATGAAATGTATGTATGGTGATCGATATACACTTGCATTTTCTATTGAGCAAGCACGTTCTGCTTCCTAAAGGATTTGTTTCTTTCACTCAAATCAAAAGGCTTGCAAGAAGAGAGCGAATGACCTAATAACAGAGTGGTTTGATATATAGAGAGCATAGCTTTTCTTCATACATCTGTAGGTTTTTTTTCCTCTTTTTTGTGCTTGCTTGCATTTTTACTTCAACAATAAAAGTTCTTGATCAATTAGAATTTTACTTTGCCTCTATTCACTTGCAGGTATGACTGTTTTCTGTTCTTTGGATATGAGCATGTCAAAGAGACATCAAGGACATTTTTCTTTCTCCGTCACTGTAGTGTTTGGAAAAACATTTTCTATTTCCATCTTCAAATCTCTGTTCTGCTTCTCATTCATATCGTCTATTTGAGAGAAAGCAGCACACTTCTTCATTAAAAAAAAATCAATATCAATCATTTTTCAATTTTCAGTATCTTTTACTCTTGTTGGCATGTTTTCACTTGATAGCAAAACTATCAGGCATGATATAATATTTAAATTTAATTTCCTTTTCCTGTTGAATAGATTTCTTAAACAATTTCTTCTAAATCTCAATCAAACTTTTGTCTTTTTGTACTACAAAAGTGCAGGTAGTCAAAAGGAGGAACAGTAAAAAAAGAAAAAAAAATCAAACCAAATTATTCATCTCTTTTGATTTCTCACATGAGAATGAGAGAGCTATAAAGTTGTATTATTTGCACATTGAGATCGGAATATCACATCTGAAGGAAAAGGCAGGCTCAATGATTACTTGCTAAAAATCTAATATTCCTTCATGAATCTGTGTTTCTGGCGAGCAAGTTTGCAAGTTCATGGCCTTTTTGTGATTGTTATTTACTCATTTAATTGGACCAATATCCACAAATGGCATGCCTGCGTATAAAGCTCATAACTTTCCATTTACCAAATCAAACAGGGTCTTTATTCTTCAAACATGGAGGTATAATTTTCCTTGTTTGTAATCCTGTGTATTCTGTGAGAATTGGAAATGAGTAGGTATAGTTTCATAGTCCAGATTCTGTCCGTTTTTATATATATATTTTATTGTACAGTCATCTTTGGCCCCTCCCTTACATGAATCCCACACAGAGCACAATGTCTCCACAAATCTTGCGACCCCCAACAAAACTAGGGTATGCATCATGAAAGGACGTCTCCGTTTTCTCAGCGGATTGGGCTACAGGGAAACAGTCCGGGCAGTGGACTATAGTTTTCACTGTTTGTAATCCCAAGTGTTTTGTAAGAATTGGAAATGAGTAGGTGTTATTACAAGTATTGAAGAGGAACATCAGGATGGAATAGGGTATCAGGATAGGATATCAGGATAGAAAGGTCACGGTCTAATTTTGCATCTAGAGTAGGAAGCTAAAGGGAATATAATTATTACACTGCAGAAAAGACAACAGAATGTACATGATCCTTGTGATATTTTGCATTGAAACTTTTACTTCAACATTGAGTTGAATTGAACTAGAATTTCTATTATAATGACAAGTGAATCAATCAATAAATTCAATGAAATTCATTTCTGTTTCATCAACATGATCTTTTCCAAAGATAGGAATCGCTCAAGCACATTGAAAGAAATATCTTCGAATGTGATTGTTTTAATTTTTATCATGGCATTCAAAATTGCCTTAATGGCTTACAAATTTACAATCCAATTCCAGTCGAGATTGAAAAAGAAGGTACACAAAATATGTATTCCTCCATAGGTAGGGCAGACCAAATAATATACCTACATGTACATGTATATTGACCCTTTTGATGACAAAATACTAGTGCAAAATATGATTTGCTGCCATATATAACAGAGGTTCAGAAAATTTTTTTTCTTCTTCAAAGTGATCATTTGATTTAAAATATTGTTTAAAACTGTTTTCCAACATAAGAGAGTAAAGGCACTTTTTTATTGTGAAGATTAATATTTGCTGAGTATTCTTGTAATAGATTTAATGATGGCAGATGGAATTGTTATCTTTTTTCCTCTGGAGGCATGGTTGGGTCACAAGTTCAGTTAGGCTTGAGTTCATGGAAGTGTCAACAACTTGGATCAAATATTACACATTTATAATGAACCCTGCAAAAAATGAATGTGCCTGTTATACACACACTACATGAATATGATTACTGATTGATTTGCGGTTTGTTAAAGATTGCCATTGAATGAATTTTGCTAGTCTTGCTATTATGTGGTATGACAAATTGATTTTTAGCCCCCATTAAGCGCTACGCTTCACTTGGGCTGTATATTTACCTTTCAAGTTTCAAGTGTATCTTTCTCCCTTTGAAAATGCTCAGAGGTAATTTCTGCCAGAGGTGAAATCAGAGACTGTTTGCTTTCAGCAAGGATATAATATGCTTGATCAAAATAACCAGTACCACAGGCCGTCTGTTTGAACCCTCCACTTACTAATACTGAAATTCATATCAGTGCTTTTGCATTTTCTTTTTCTCTCTTTCTTTTCCCCTTCCACCTCACACCCCCCTGCCCTCTCCTCCTTCCTCCTTCCCCCCTCTCTCTCTCTCTGCCCTCTTGTCTCCTATCCCCTCTTTCTCTCTTTGACACTGTGTCTCCGGTCCCCCCTCTCTCCTCCTTCCCTCTCCCTCTCTCTCTCTCTCTCTCTCTCTCTCTCTCTCTGTGCCCTTGTGTGTCCTCTCCTGCCCCCTTCTTTCTCTCTTACAATGGTTTTCTAATCTCTATATCTCTCCAAACCTTTTTTTTCCCCCCCACCAGTTAACATTCCTATTCTTGCTTGAAGATTCATTTGCCAATTTGCTCATTTCTGAACTATACAAAGATTTCTTATCATGCCCCCGATTTAACCAGATCAGTTGTGATATTATCAGAAAATTGACTCAGACGAAAACTGGCAAAAGTACACTTCCCTGTCATAAAAAACAAGATCCCCTCATCAAACTAAAAGTCAAACATGAGTTTCAAATATTTTGGGTAAAAAAAGCTATCAATATGTGTGGGCTATAAGATTAGTAATAATTGTTGTTGCGTAAGTGTAAGTGGATTTAGTTAACCTATTTGAGGAAATGTTACTCTACTTGTTATTGTTCCTATTTTATGAAAATATCAATGAGAGTGGTCAGACAGTTAGATGAAAAGAGGTTATTTATCTTTGGCAAAACCATGTGCATGGCTAAGTCTTTCATGAACATGATACACTACAGGCATGTACACTTTAATAAACCAAAACATTTTTGTGTGCTTGAGCAAATTTCTAATCAACTGAATGTTAATGCCATTAGAATTTCTTTTTGAAAAAAATACTTCTTTTAATCCTTAAATTTCTCTTGTGTTTAATGAAATTTGTACATTATCACGATATGTGAGATTGTGTGGTGAAGCTGGCAGATTTCTGAAAGTAATTTTAAATCTGTCCTTTATTTATGGCTCAGCAAACTTGGCAATGATTTATGAAGTGTGAGTCTCATGAGTTGATTAGATCTTGATCATGTCAAGCATAACATGAGGGAAACATGCATGAAATTTCACAAGTACTATATTTCACAAGAGTGTGTAATTTTAACTCATAAGTACACATTCAAGGGGTAATGAAATATAATTTTGTTTCATTTTGATAGTTATAGTTTTTTAAAGCTTTCAAGTCATAAATCATTTTTTTCACTGTCACGTACATTTAGTATTCACATTACTCTAAGACGGTACAGTAAAGAATGTTTTCTTTGCTAAGTTATTTTTTGGGCCAATGTAAGAACATAATTCTGATTAGATGCATCAAAAATATTGGAGAATTTGTATTTTATATTCATTCACTATATGTTACAGAATTAAAAAACAAATATTTATGCATAACATTTTCTTTCCTTTTTAGTTGTTGGAGTAATATGGAAACTAAACTCATTTTGAAAGTGTAATGACTAAATGTCAGAGCAAATTGATTGTTTTGTGGTTGATTCGTCTTGTAATGAATCTTTTTGGTCAGGTTTATTTGTACTTTAATTTTGTCTATTCATAACACCCCTGTAATTAATGCACTATTGAACTCCATGTTTGACATGTCACGTTCTGTAATTAGTCACGATGCATACCACCATGATTCATACCCAGGCAGTTGATTTCTCTGAAATCACAAGGTTTGATGGATTAATATCAATAAACTTATAACCATGGTTATGATCAACATGAAACGGTCACATTCAGGCTAGTATACATGTGTTAAACCAAAAAGATTACTTTGTCTAGCCTGAGATACCACAAGTAGGCTAACTGATTTTAATATCATTAATCTTGTTATACCGCAACATGAGATGAGAACAGTCATATTCAGGCTGTTCTCGGGGCAAACCAACAGAGTACTCTGTCTCGCCTTGGGTATTAATTTTGCTAATTACCAGTTTGACGTGTTGTGTTAGCAGTTCTGATAAGCATCTGAAAAATATATTTCAAGTGTTTTGAAATTTTGTTAATGAATAACTTGCCATTCTTGGACAAAAGTTTTTCTTTTGATAGGTTATCATTTTGATAGGTCACTAATATTTTGACTGTTTTATCATATACTTTGGATTATAGACCTGTGTAATTGACTCGAGGTGTGATTGTTAGAGGCAAATTAATCTTATCATCTACAGATGTAATGCCTGAAAGAAATTTAAATTCTATTTTAAAATTGTTAGTGTTGAGAACTTGAGGTTCAACCTAATCTCTTTTTATCTTTTGGCAAATTGTTGCTAATTACTCACAAAACTAGTACCGGTAGCCTGAAATCATGAGGTATGTCTTCATCAGCTCGAGATTGCCAAATGGCCCGATATTTCTGATTTGGGAAATAAGCCTGAAGTTACAAATCGCGTCTTCATCAGCTCGAGGATACTCGATCTTGAGAAATTAGCTTGAGATATTTTGCTCAGCGTTCACGCATAGTGCGAGTCTTTGGGCTGGTGAAGACGCACCAGACAAAGAGCGAGATAGTTTGCCAAATAGCGGGATATTTTGCAAACTAGTCCAAGATATCTTGGGATGATTATCTCGACCAAACGTCCTGCTAATTGCAACTGCGGGCTGATGAAGACGCAAATTAGCTGGATAATTTGCAATCAGGATAGGTAAAATAGCGGGTTATTTGGCAATCTCGAGCTGATGAGGACAGGCCTCATCGTGAAATTATACTTCATAAATGTTTGATTATTTTATCGACATTTTGTCATAGAGAGAATGACAACAATGGTCTAAGGCGTCAAAGAGATAAGGACTGATAGTAAGAGAGTGAGAGATTAAGGGACATGGACAGAGAGAGAGAAAGAGAGAGAGAAAGAGAGAGAGAAAGAAGAGAGAGAGAGAGAGAGAGAGAGAGAGAGAGAGAGAGAGAGAGAGAGGGGGAGGATAGTTTATGCTGTTGCAGTCTTGAATCTTATTCAAAAGCAAGCATTATTGTATCTCTCTAAATTAGATTGCTCTTTTTCTTCCCATATATTGTTATAAATCATTATCATTGTCTCAAAGTTGTGAAATTACATCACAAGATATAATTAGTATTATAAACAGTTTTTAAACACATAAAAAATGTTTTTTACACACTGTAGGCCCTAAGTAGAACACTATTTTCAGTTTCAAGAAATAACATTATCATCACCTTGGCCTTCTCATCCCAAATTGATTACGGAGAATATATTGCAAAAGAGCTCTAGTTACGCAGGCTACATCAATTTCTGATATTCATGGATTCCAATTTATCTAATAAAAGAGAAAGTATTTCAGAGACACATCTATGTCTATATGAGTGTTCTGCAGGACACACCAGTTAGGTGATGCCTTTCAGGTTTCCATAGATTTGATGAAATAACTAACATTAAAGTCTGAATAGTTGTAGTTTAGATTATAATTCTTTCATCATCAACAAAATAAGAATGTTTGTCTAATTTCACCATAATTTACTTGTAGTTTTATTAACGATGCTTACATGTAACTTAATGCATGAATGACATATATATGGCATTCTCATAGGCTACCATGGAGATGTCTATGGTACTTGTGACTGTGGGGGTATCCGCTGTTATTAGGTTTGATACTAAATTCTCGTTTTTATTTTACTTTCATTCTTTTTCTTTTCCTCTGTATATATTAACATACTTTATGATTATACTTTCCAAAGAGATTACCATACTGAATATAATTCATATATTTCATTTAACCATCTTTTCTGTTGTCTCTTGAATCTTCTTATTGTCATCTAAAGTGTGAAATAGCTAGATTAATCTATATTTTATACTAGGATACACATAATGTGCAATCAATATTGATCAATCCATTGAAATTAAAATAAAGGATGTAAAGACAGGTGGCTTTTCTCTAAGGCTTTTACTACATCCAATGTACAGTCTGTTTGATCTGCGATATGTCCCAACCAGATGCTTCATTGCCTATTTGGTTGTTGAGTTCTCTATTTCTGATTTCTTTGACTTCTGAGGCCCAGAGCACTAGTATGACAGGATAATTTAGGGCATTGGTCACCTAAAATAAAGGAAATAGAAACTGGTTTCTTTCCTACCTTGTCTCGTAGCAACACCTGTTGAAACTGGCACCAGAATTAGTGAGCCACTAATTGTTGGGACAAATTATCTCACAAGGTGAATTATAGCCTTAAAGATACTATGTCCCTTTTGCAGCCAACATCAAATTCTGTAGAACTTTGCAGGAATTATAAATATGTCATGTATGTCCTATCTGTGAAATTTAAACGTTAGCAGTGTCCTAATATTCAAATTATGCAAGGAAACCCGTTTACTTGCTAGACTTCACTGTCAGACACTATTGAGTGACTGACTGGCTATTTCATCTTTGGTAATAACATACATAAAATGAGCTGTAAAGGGTACATGAGCATTTGTCTCCCTCAATAACCCACTTCTTGTAATGGTCAAAATTAAGCTGATTGAATCTTTGCAAAAGGAGCTAAAACGTACGACCATTCGGTACAATGGTCTGAAAAATCAGACTATTACTTACTGGCTCTATAGCTCCTAAGTCGATTCGACAACTAATAGTCGTTATTTTCCCACTTAAAGACATTTTCAAGCCCCCCTTTTTTTTAGGGAAATTCTTAACTAGTATTGTCTTTCAAATGCCGTTGGAATTTAACCTTTTCATTTTTTTGGCCTGCAAATGGGACATAGTACCTTTAAGAGCTTGGTGATAATGACATTTTAATATATTTTTTGATATTGATATCACCAAGCCTTAACTGGCGCCCATAGACCTGCGCGGAGAGGCAGGTAAACAAACCCTAAAATGTGTCCGAAATCACCCCTTCCTGCCGAATATTGGACAGTGCCTTTAATCAGAGGTAAAAATTAACGTAAAAATTAGCAAATATCTTACCAGAGCAATACAGCTTTGCCTCCTTCCACATGTAGCGGATGACTTTACGATCTGCATTACAATGATGTTGACTTCCATAAAATGTGCTGTATATCACACTTCATATTCCTCATATCATTTATATGTAGCATAAACATAATCAGAACTTAAATAGGATGACCTCATCTTGATAAAAAAAAAGATGAAGGAACATAGAAAATGAAAATGTTTTTTCTTTCATCTGCTCTTACAATAGCACTGTAGAGAGTGACCCCTAACCCAATATGCATTTTTTCAAAAACTCTAAATAAATTTGCCAACCTGTGCTGATGAAAACTGATAAATAAAATACTTTTTTTCTAGAAATTATAGTGATTATTACAGGGACTTACAGGGGTGCAGGTCTATGGGCTCCAGTCAAGGCTTGGTGATATCAATATCAAAAAATATATTAAAATGTCTATATCACCAAGCCCTTAAGAATTAAGGCTAGTGAATTATAGGTAGTCGTTCAAAATTTCAAATATTGCACAGTACCCGTAGAAAGAATATATACAAACTAATGTCGCTTCTTTGCGGATGAAGTAAGGGAGAAGAAACTCATAATCTCAATAAGTAATAAGGCCTTAGAACCGAGTAGAGAATCGAGCGATTAAGAAGTAAGACGTGAATGATGATGAAGCTGAATTAGCTTTGGTGTAGACTTTAGACTCTCTCTAAAAGACGTGTGCTCTATAAGAACAGCTCAGGAGAAGTGATCAAAATAGGTGTGGCTAGCAAGTGTAATATGCATGTATGCTATACCAGTATATTGGGTGGTTGCACATCCCAACACATAGGGTTTAGAATGTGCTTGCCAGAGTAAGTATGTGTGGCACTCTAACAATGTTACAGGTGTCACTATAGAAATGGGTGACAATTGAATAAAAGGCCAGACTTCAAGCCATACAATAAAGTCAAAACAATAATATTAACAAATGTAAAGTTCTTCTAAGGTCAAGTCACTACAATACCTAATTCAATCAAATATTTGCTCCAGTAACATTTAATCCAGTAACATTTAATCGTAGCTTCATCTATCTGCATTGACGATATTGCGATCGTATGTAAGGTTAGGTTTAGGGTTAGGGTTCGAGTTAGGTTTAGTATTAGGGTTTGAGTTAGGTTTAGTGTTTAATTTCAAGGCCAAGGTAAGACTTTTATTAGTGTTAAGAATTTGACAGTGGAGCAATATAGACCTGTTAACTAATTCTATGCATGCTTTTTGAACTAATAGTTTCTTTTGACAACTGAAAAGATTTCCAGAGGCTTGCCCAACTTACCAACAAATAAAGTCATTTCCATCCATAGAAATGCCATTATAAAAGAGTAGCAGGTGAATCAAATAGTTGGTAACCAAGGGTTTGGGAGAGAAACATGCATAAATTGAAATAAATTTAGTAAACAGGTCTACATTTCCATGCAGAACTTCATCAGTTATTTATTTTCAGTGCTTAATTTGTTCTCTCTCTCTCTCTCTCTCTCTCTCTCGTATCTCTTTGACTCATATAGGCCCAGCTCACTGGCACGAGAGTTTCCCACAAGCTGGTGGGAAGAGGCAATCTCCTATTGATATCAATACCTCAGATGCTCGGTTTGATACTGCACTTGTTGATAGACCATTGAAGATCAGCTATGACCCTAGCCGTACCAAGGCACTCGTCAATAATGGGCATACCTTCAGAGTGGACATCGATGCCTGTGACTATAGTAAGTAGAAGGTCTTCAGGTCACTGTCAAGAATGAAAATTGTACAATTTGTCATTAAAAAAGACAAAAACAAAACATTTTTTCCAAGTGAGATAGTTGAAGAGGTTTATACCGTTCACGTTCCTGACCAGTACTGTAATAGATACAAATGATGTCAAGTGAAAATTTAATAATTTGAAAGCATATCAAACCTCATTACCCTCTTTGAAAAATAAATGATTAACAATAATAATAATTTTCTTGTGGTCAAGTTTTGTCAGATCTCTATACATTGGATATTATCATGTAAATCTTGGCTTTTCGATGTTGTTTCTCTTGTTTGTTTTCAAAGATGAACTGGATCAGTGATCATAAAGAATTTTTGTATTATTCTGACTCTTCTAAGTCAGGGGTGACACCGAAGTCTTTAAAAAAAGAAAAATTAAAAATAAAAGAAAAAATAATCAAATGAAAGTGTTATCATATCCCTGAGGGTTTTTTGTCTTTCTTTTATGCTAATTCTTAGATTATGTCTTTTCAGTGAGTGTTTTTATATTTAAATGTAATTAGTTTATATATGACTCATATATAATTTTGAGGATAACTTTCAAGAGAGGGAGAGTAAGAAAGCTCATCTTGAAAAGAAGTGAAACTAAAAGTTTGCCAACACTTGACAATTTCTATCAGAGTGCATGCTAAAGTACAAGTCTATTGTATTGATCATTTCTCTGTGCGTCACACCTTTATGCATGTGATGATAAAACCAATTAATCATTGATAATGGTGAGGAAAGTTCAATTTCATGCTTTTCAATGATGACCAAAGTCAATGGTGTAGCAATTAATTTTATTTGTTGTCATATTTGTAAAGAAACTAATCATGAGGCAGCATTGAAAACCACTTAGCTTTATATTTCAGTGCTCTTTAATTGATTGGCATTCATGAATACATAATTTCTCATATCCTTGTGGAATTAATTGCAAGTGGAAAGGACACAACTGGAATTGATTATGGTGAGAGGAAAGATTTTTCTGATGCTTGTTCCAACTTTTTTGATTTAGTGAGTGGTTGAATACGCTCAGTCCAGGAGCCTCTCCATTAGCCTGAACGAACTCAAGCTCTAAACCATTCATTCAACACCTCAAGTAAAATAGAGTTTGAAATTCCTTGTTTCCATTAGCCCGACTCGAGCCATCTTCACTTGCTCGAGGAATTAGCTAGTGCTGCAGAGCATGCTATAGTTTAAGTATGTCTTCACTTGCAATTCATGGTTAGTTGTCCAAATAGCTGCCTGTTTCACACATGAACAAGCACTAGCCGGGTTTGCTTTGTAGGATCATGGACCTACTATTGTAGGATATTAGCTTGAGCTAAAATCCCAGGTGCAAGGGTGATATATAGCCCACTATTTTCATCTTTACTACAAATGAGCTCAAGCTAGAAGTGACAGGCTAATTTCCCTGGATCATGATTAGCAGGCTAATTTGATAACTCGGGCTAATGAGAATGGGCCTTCCTAGGGTAGTTCCCAGGGTGAGTGCATGTGTGTGCCCTCCTATAGACAGGAATATACAGTCTGGAGCACCTCCAACTCCTAATTTAGGCGAAAAGAGAGATATAGGATAGGCTATGTTAAAGGGGAAATATGACCCCGAATATCAAGTTGATTTGAACAGATCAGAAAAATGTGAGGAACAAATCATAAATCTGATAAAAAGATAAAGAAACCACAGATTTCTAAGACTTGAAGTTGCCAATCTGTAGTGATCTCCACTACCACACAAATTCATAACCTACTTATTCTTTATTTGAATATGATAACATTTTCATCAGTGTATGAAAAGAGTGTATGATGATGATATTTTCTTTGCTTTTGTTCAAATCCAGCTAATGCTAGGGTGGTCTTCCCTTTTAGATATGTACGGAGTTGCATCATATAATTGTTCTCAGGTGAAAGCTGGTGTTAATAGCAAGAGGCATCCCTCCTGATGTGATAGGGGAATGAGTGATTTGATAAAAGGGTAATGCAACTTTAATAGCAGGTTGATTTGGAGTAAAGCTGAAAACTGCAACTTACAAGCATTCAAGGAAATCTGATAAACAATTTGGGAAGTTATGTCCGTTTCGAATTTGAGAACGAAGTCTGAATTGGTGCTCTGAAAATGTCACTTGATTTAAATGTTGACCCATCTTCTTTCAGTTCCTCCTACACACAAAATTACTTCAATCAATTTTATTTTTCTTCTTTCATTGATGAGCAATGGATGAGCAATAGGATTTTTTATAGGAGGGTAACAACATGTCACCGTGATATATCATGCATATAAACAGCCCCAAGGTAAACACTCTAGTGTCAGAGAGCTATTTCCTAGTTTTCTAACCTCCTTAGTATGTCAGAGTCAATTAATCATGTCATCAATTAATACCCATATTCAAATTTTCGTATTATCTGTCCAGTTTTGTACAAACTTTCACAAAATTTTTCTCTGAATTTTCTTTGTTAATATGTTTATATGGGTTGGATTGCCCTTCAGTGAATTGTATACTATTGTTAGTTATGTCTGATTGAGCTATGTAATTTGACACTTGCTATTGAGAGTGTTGTTAACTCGCCTTTGAAGCCAGATTGATTGTCTTATCCAATTAGTGTAATGATCTCTTGCTGATAGATCTAAGCGGGGGTCCTCTAGAAGACAACTATCAGCTTGTTCAGTTCCATGCTCATTGGGGGAAAGAAGACAAGGAAGGAGCAGAGCATACCATCAATGGCAAGCAGTATGCAGCAGAGGTGAGTTCCTCTCCAGAACGCGGTACGGTCAAACCCTCTATAGCCATGCACTTACCTGTATAGAAAGACCATTTTGTCTGCTCAGAGCCTTGGGGTGGTACAACACTTGCTCATGTGACGATTGTCTAGCGACTATTTTCTAGCGACTATTTTCTACATGAACTAAATTCCTACCTTCAACCTTAGACCCAATACTATACATAACCCTAACACTAAACCTAAACTTAACCTAAAACCCAATTGCAACCCTCACCCTATCCCTGTATTTTTGATGAAATAAAGCTAAGAGTAATTGTCAAGGAGAAAATTGTCACGTCACCCCAAAGTGGCATTAAATCATATCATATATCTCACAGTTAATGTACTTCTTGCTAGTCTCAACAGGTGTCCTGTCTATAAAAGATTTTAAAAATCCTCTCTCTCTTAATTTGTTGTTCTACTCTCCCACGATGCCAAGTAGTCTTCCATTGGATGAAACCAAATCAACACCTCTCTCTCTCACTACAGGACTACAGGACTCCCCGCATTGCATCGTGAAACCATAAACCTAGTGAATGTTTTTAAGGATCCCCATTACATTGAAATGTAGGGACCTGGGACCTCTTTGTAACCTCCTTTGAATTGCCTTGCAAGACGGGTTCCACTGTAAGTCTCAGGACATTGCCACTTGCCAGGAATTCCTATTATCTAATAATAATCTTTATCACTCACTCAGTAAGTGCTGGAAAAAAATATGATGACTTATTGAAAACGAAAATAATCACATGAAAAAAAAATGACTGCTTACATGATCGGCTGTAATTGAAATGAGGAGGATACCATCTTAAAGACAAACTATCTCAAATGAAAAGATCATTTGAAAAGAAAGGTCACTTCCCAGGTAATTTCAAAAGAGATGGGCTTATATATTGCTCTCTTGCTGAATAGGATTTTTCATGTCTGATTTAAGGCATAATCTTGGTTTTTAGAATTTTACTCTGGTATACAATTTCTCCCTATTACTGTCATTCAATTCTGCTGTTACAAATATACCTACAAATGCGTTAAAACAAGGCTTGGCTGTTTTTATGTTAGGCTTTTCTTTTTTTAAAAACCAAAACAAACTTGCATTGTTGAAGTAAATTTCATGTGGACTATAGCTACACAGTAAAATGTGAATGGATCATGTGAATGGCATCTTATCTTGCTCACAATTTAGATTCATCTGGTTCACTGGAACACTGGACAGTTCAAGGCAGTGAGTGATGCCATCAAATGTGATAAGGGTATTGCTGTTCTTGGCTCATTCATTAAGGTAAGACTCTCTTGAGGCTCATGTCTCTCAGACCTTGAAGGTCATGTCTGGGAATTGATGGAAAATCCTGATGTATCTTGATGTAATTGCTAAGAGAGTTTTGGTAATGAAAAAGACGTTGTAGTAAAACTCAATAGATATTTCCTCAATGTGTATTACATAACTTCAATTTACAAAGCATTTTTTATTTTTCTATTTTTGAAAATTTATATCCAGGGTTTCAGCAAAATTTGAGGATATTATGAGGATATTATTCATCCCCCAGAAGAAAGTGTGAACCTTGAAATGATCAAGCACCTTTTGAGTTTGGATTGTTCACTAAATAGCCAAGCCATAATATATTTGACACACACTCAAGTCTCAAATGCTAAATTGAAGTGTCGTTATTATGTTTAAATGAAAAGTTCCTTTTTATGACAACAGAATTTTAACAATTGGTACCTTAGTTTCACCTTTCAGGAACTCAACGTTATCTTCAGTACTCACTATTTTAAAGATATGGTATGGGTCATTGATTTAATGAATGATACACTCACTAGATAGTGTTTAATATGAAATTTGTGCCAAGTTAATGACAAGTTAGACAGATACTTACACTGTATTTCTATGCTGTAGCAGGGGGAGTGATTGTCGTAACATCACTAAATAAAGTTATTTTCTATTCTACTTGTATGATGTCAATGAGATTTGACTTCAAGATTTGAATTTGACATATGCTCAAGAATTGCTTTAAACGATTTTGGTACTATATTGCAGGCATTGGATGAACACTTTGATATTGTTTTTCAATATACTGTGGCTTTTAATAGGAGTATATCTCATTTAGTACAATTCATCATCATTAGAATGCATATCATTAGAATTCATCATCATTAGAATGCATATCATTAGAATGCATATCATTAGAATGCATATCATTAGAATTCATCATCATTAGAATGCATATCATTAGAATGCATATCATTAGAATGCATATCATTAGAATGCATATCATTAGAATTCATCATTATTAGAATGCATATCATTCAAGCAATGGTGAAAATGTCTGTTTTTTAATCTTGTCCTGTTGGTTTTGTTATCACACAGTGGATATAACGTTGCAAGAAAACGTGACTACACTTCTTCTTCCTCACTGTATATTCTATCACGTACTATCATCTTTGTTATTCATTTAGGAAAATAGAGAATGGTGAAGTAACGTAGAGAAATCATTCCCTTAGAAAATTGTAAATGATAGTGACCCCAGATAAGAAGGATATAGGCTACATCATTTTCATCAGGATTTAAGACAGGATTGATCAGTTTACTGAGTGTGACCCGTTTTTGAACTTTTTTGTGTGGCTAAGGTCATATGATACGTCATGTTTGATGCTAATCTGGTCGATAGCGTGTAATCCTAGAATATCTCTGATTATTTGTCAAAATGTATTATTTTTTCAGGTTGGGAAGCCCCATGTTGGGTTTGAAAAGCTGGTACCCTGCCTGAAGAAGGCTCTTAACAAGGTGAGAAATACCAATATTGTCATGAATTATTTCATCTGATCTCATCCAGTATAAAAGAATAAACATTACACACAGTCTGAAATACTAAGGTATGAAACTTATAGGTAATGTGTGTTACACAAAAAGATGTCAAGGTTATACATGATCAGATGAATCCTGGATGTCCAATTTGAGGTAATTGTGTTTAGAGCAAACTAGGTTGACTGTCCCAGATATCCAGTTACACATGTTATCTCTTTGCATAGCTAATAATTACCTGCATAGCAGCATGCAGTCTGATACAATTGTTTAAAAATGTTTTAATTGTTATTGTTTTCTTCTTGTATGTACAGAATTGTACTGCACCTGTGGAGGGTGGATTTGACCCCAGCTGTCTGCTGCCAGGTATAGTACAATGTGAAATACTATCATATCAAAGTTATAACACAGAGCTCTATGATAACTATATGATTGAACAGGAATGACTCCTTGCTATCACATAACCAGTGAAACATAGGTTCTATGACACATGCTCCAGTGTTATTTCTTACACTAACTTAACCTCTAGACCAAACACTATCATACCCCTATACTTTTCTTGAATGTACCTCATTATATTTCTCAGGGGGTTGTGTCTTCAATGTTTTCTCATTTATTTTACAGCTTCCAATTGTTCCAGTATAAAATTACTACACACTGGTGATAAAGGGACTATAAAGTAGCCCAGAAATGGATTATTATGCAAAGCTATTGTAATGGACAGTGCAGAGTCTTTTAGTAATTGGTAATTTGTGATTGGCAGTGACGGCTAATGAGAGGTGTACTATCAAAGTGCAGAGCAATTGTTGCTGGTACAACGTGGTATATTTCTGCTCAAAATCAACAGTGACTTGGCACTTTTACACATTCACACATACATGAAATATCACTGCAAAACCACGAATAAATTATGCAGATCAAGTTTCCATCAGTGTATTTTTCGTAATACTGGAGAGATTCTTAGCTTTATGATTGCATGTACAGTCTGGTATACTTCCTTGTGAACTTTACCAGAAGCCACTTATATATCATATCATGTTAATAGGGATCAAGACATGTATACAAATTTCTCATGGATGTTTTGATTCCAAGTTTGGGATATGATAGAGTTGTTACTTACATATCAAAAAGAGGATACTGATTGCTTCAACACAAATTTATTTTTCCCACATTTACTACTTTGCTTGGTTTGTGGCTTATGGGTGGTTTAGAGCCTGGCTGCCAAATATACTTTGCTGCCTGAAAATTTCCTGCACAGAACACACTTGTTCCTCACCCCTCTCCTCCAAATAAAATCAAAAATATTTTGTTTAAAGCTGTGAGCAAGAAAAAGAAATGCTGGATGGTACATAGTTTTTGTACTAATATATATTCTATGTCTAGTAGACATTTAAATATTAGCAAATATACATAGCTGCTGGGTTTTTCAGACAGATTCTGTTTGATAAAGAAATGTTTTGCTAAGCTGATGAGATAATTTTCTGATAATTGTTTGATTCACCTGTTATTGGCTATGCAATCATCTAGAACAAAAACTTCATCTGTTTAGGCTTACATCTGTTAGAAACTTATGACTAAAAGACATTCAAATGTTAGCAAATATACATAGCTGCCGGTTTTTTCTGACAGATTCTGTTTCATAAAGAAATGTTTGGCTAAGCTGATGAGATAATTTTCTGATAATTGTTTGATTCAATTGTTATTGACTATGCAATCATCTAGACCAAAGTGCATTCATTAGAAACTTATACAGCAAATAGAAAATCGCAAACAGAAGAGGGCTGTTATCTGGAATTTAGAAGGATTATAAGTGCAAGCTCAAATTGGAAATGCAACCCGATACTGTGCTTTTTTTATAATTAAAAAAAAGAGATTCATGTAAAAAAAAAAAAAAAAAAAATCGCAAACAGAAGAGGGCTGTTATGAGACTGTTTTGTTACAAGTTTAATGTAGGTCACATCATTTTGCTAAATTTGATATGCAGGTTAGGCAATGATATGAATTTCTCTTCAGGCTTAAATATGTGAACAACTCGTATACCTCAGTCACAACAACGGACTAACACCAGACCCTCTAACACCAGACCCACTAACACCAGACCCACTAACACCAGACCGACTAACACCAGACCTACTACAGACCAAACACGAAATACATTAACCCCAGTGGTTGAAAATCGGTCTGTTTGGAGTCGGTGTGGTAGTGTGACAAAGGTTTTTTCTAATAAATGATATCTTTTTGTGAGGAAAAATCAAGGAAAGAATCAACATTTGACACACAGCATAGGTAGCATATATTAACCCTTTCTCTTCCATAGATGATACTTGCAGTTCATGAGTTTAATTAGAATTGTTATTTTTCTAATGGAATTATCTTTAATGATGAACTACTGGCAAAACCTAAGTTATGGATAATTATATGTCATTTGCCTATGATTTGTTGATATGACAGAAAATAAGAAGGACTACTGGACATACGAGGGCTCCCTCACCACGCCACCCTGCTATGAGAGTGTCTCTTTTATTCTCTTCAAAGATGCCATAGAAGTCTCTGAAGAACAGGTCAGAAAGAAACAAAAATAATAGGTTTTTAATGAATTTTATACAGACTAGCAATAAAAACTGTTTGCCAATGATTTTTCATTCACCATTCGTTCACTATATTACCTTTCTCTTTTCAATGCAAGTTTTGTTTCTTTCACTTTGAAATTCATAAACAAGTCTAAAAAATCTAGTCTTTCTACTTTCAAAATTGAAGGTGTATGTACATTTTGTTTGTAAATAGTCCCTGTAAGAATTACTATAATTTCTAGAAAAAAATACTTGAGGTATTTTACTTATCCGTTTTCATCAGCACAGGTTGGCAAATTTATTTAGAGTTTTTGAAAATATACATATTGGGTTAGGGTCACTCTCTACACTGCTATTGCAAGAGCAGATGAAAGACAAAACATTGTCATTTTCTATGTTCCTTTGTTTTTTAAATAAAAATGAGGTCATCCTATTTAAGTTCCCAGGTTCTGATATATGTTTAAGCTACCCAGAGATATTGCAATCTCATACTATATATCAATGATGAATAATTTGGATGGAGTAGCTAATACAATCAATCTTGTAGGAAAAACTACTAAATCTTAATTAGCAAACAACCCCTAAGTTTTCTTGTGATTATCCTGGTAGCTCTGTTAATTACCAGGATAAATTCAGTGTATTGAATTTCTTACTTCTTCTTCCAGTGTAAGTGCTGCTTCAAGGTGATGAAGATATACTTAACCCTTATATGACACTACCAGTATGGTACTTAGGATATTCAAGCAGGGTACCCATTACAAATACTTTATATTGCATACAATAGGTGAACAAAATAGTAATTAAGATCCTTCCCCGATTTCCTGCATTTTTCAAGGATAAAGTCACCTAATTGAATATAATTCTCCAGTAACCCTTTCTCTATGCATCGGATCTCCTTTACTGCTGCACATGTAATGACTAAATATGCAATATCTTAGGTGTGCAGGCATCCAGTGTAAAGTTATGCACTAGCCCCCAAATCAGTTTGACAGTTATGTTTTTTAATGTAATTATCACCTTACGTCAATGAGGAGATTATCAAATGACAACTTTTTTTTTCAAGAGGTTCCTGTAAAGCTTCAAGTTCTTTGATGAGGTTTATATTGTTTAAAATATTTAAGCTTGAACTGTTTTACCATTTTTCCCCTACATTTTGCCCCTTAATTTTGATGATGAAATTTTTCATACTATACGCCTGTACGTGGCATACAATAGTTGTTTGCCATGAATGATAGTGACAAGTTATGATCTTATGACATCATTCCATGCCACACACATGTTAGAATGTATCAGAGAACATATAGATGGCGCTGTTGCATCCAAACCAGAATGTTTCATTCACAATCTTTTCTTTCATTTTGTAACCTTCCAGCTTCAAGTCCTTCGTGACCTTCAAGATCATTGTGATGGTGAGTCTTTTGAGGGTCGTGGTAAGCTGGTCAACAACTATCGTCCACTCTGTGATCTCAACGGCCGAGTGGTCAGGGCTACCTTCCAGAACTAGACCCATCACAGATGACATGATGGAGCTCTACATGCTATTATACCTTCATTGACGTTACTGGTCATTTCATTATTGCTTTCTATATGCGTTATATTTGGAGTGTAATGTATGCTAGTTCTATATATACAGAGCGATGAAATCTTAGCTGCATATCCATGTCTCTTTTCTTTTTTTTTTCTGCAAATTTGTAAAAATTTGGTCTTAGATATATTCATCATCAAACCTGGGGGAAAAAAGGATTAACTTTAAAGCACAACAAATGTAATTGAACAGGTCTTTGGTTTGTAACGTTTTTATCTAATTCTCATTTGATATAGAACCTCACCCTGTGGTTTTGGCAATCATCTTTACAAAAAGTATATATATATCACTGTTTTCCCTTAATTAGAAATAGAATATAAATTGTGCACTTTGTGTCATTTGAAAGATGAAGATTTCATTCAGATATGAGAAAAGATCAACATGGTAGATACTGGAAGCTTGGCTAATGATGCTTTGTGTGATGTGAAACCTTGGTGTCTATTTAATCATGTGTATTAAACCAAACCATTGTCTTCCCTATTCACCACCTTGTAGTTCACTCAATAGCAGAGATTCTCATTCTACCATAAGAATGTAAAGGAGCTTGTAGTTTTTATATGATATAAAATATGAACGTTAGTCTTGTTTACCTTTGAGAAGTATATAAACGGTGCACATTACCATGCAATAAAACCCTGAAACCTTGTGAAACTATCCTTGCAGTTTAGATAGTAAAATCAACAATATTAATAGATGGAAAAATGATCATGAAAATTTGTAAGATAATAGCGGTGTTTAGAGTGGATGGTATAATTTTGTATATCAATATTATATGCATTTATTGTTGAAGTGATGTTGGATTGTATAAATGAAATGTGGATGCAAACAGATCAGTAGTTTATTTATTTATAGATGAATATTTTCTTATGAGAGATATAGAATTATTGTATGAAGCACTCTGATGGTAATGCTACTTTATAAAGCTTTAAAATTATGGCTGCAGGAAGATGGATTTTTTTCTTCTTTCTTTTCATCAATGGGGTCTCCCATCAAATCTAAAATAAAAGTGAGCACTGTAGAACTAGAAATGACAAATTGTATTTTTATTGCTACTCAACAAATATACAAGACTGATATACAAATATTATTTATCATATTACAAGTAATCACATCTATATCTTAATATTTGTATTTTGTTCTTGTAACCATGCAGATAAATTTGAAAATGAAATTATGTAATGGAAAGAGAAATGAATTTCAGATATATAGATTTAACCAGAGTCTTAGACTCTTTATTAACTATGAGAGTTGAATATATATATTTATTTTTTAACCATATGATATCACATCTATTTTAAAATCAATATATTATATATTTGAGATCATGCACGGTTTAATATTTTGTGTGGAAAGGAACTAGAAACGCTTGCCTTGACATGTCCCGTAATATATCTCTTTAGTAATAAAAATGTGTTCAGAACAATGGTTTTCGGTGCTGCTGCTCAAATCATAATACCCCTGCCAAATATTTGGTCAATATCATATTTCATTGTTGAAGTATAAATCCATGATTTGTAATGTAGAGCAATCATTTTTCCATCAGTAAAATGGAAAATACTCCCTAGAGCTTTTTTTGTCTTCAATCATATTAAAAATTGCCATAAACTTTCAAGCTGAAAGAGAGATGAGATATATACATGTATATTACAGTCAAACCTGTCTATAGCGACCGCCTAAGGGAAACACAAAAAGTGGTCTTTGTAGACATGTGGTCTTTGTAGACGAATTCCTTTAGTACATGTTTCAATGAGAAACCATTTTCAAGGGAAACATAAAATGTGGTCTTTGTAGACAGGTGGTCTTTGTAGACAGGTGGTCACTAAAGCAGGTTTGACTGTACATTATTTTTTTGTTATTATTGAAGTCTGATTTTTTAATGCAAAACATTGGTAACTGTTGGCAATATGTATTTGATCAGGACTACAAGAATGAACTTATAACAACACATGGTATGAAAAGATTATATGGCGATATTTCTTTCAATATTTTGGTGATTTAGTGATATTCAAGGCTGAAAGTATATCATACAATGTACAACATGTAAACCAGGCTAATATTTAAAGTATATACATCCAGGGTAAAGTATAGGTATTATACACTTTGGTTTTGATAATACTGGACATGAAATAATAAGTCAGTAGTTGTTAACTTAGTTAAGAAACGTTCAAAGACAAGGTCGTAGGTCATGCAGGCTATACATCAAGTGTTTCATTTAATTGCAAGGACTGTGATGATAATGATATTTGTTTCATTTAGTTAGTCGGTGCTTTTTAGACATTCCTTGTTTATAAACAGACATTTTTATTCAATCATGTTTTGATGGTAAAGTGCTTGAACCCATGTATTTATTTGCATAACAGATATTATGGATGTGCACAAAATGTGATTAGAACTGTTATAGAAAACTTCTTGGCGACTTTGTTTTTAGATAAATTTAAGGAGTACGTTAAATGAGAAAATAGGGACAATAAAGTAGAATATCATAAATGCACATTATGTTTGTGTTGTATTTAATTTCTCCCGCAACCCTAATAAGGCAACAATGAAAGAGCTAGTGAGAGTGTGAGAGAAAGAGAGAGAGAGAAATTTAAGAGGGAGAGAAGGAGGGAAGGAGAGAGAGAGAGAGAGAAAGAGAGAGAGATGTTGATTTAATTATTTCTATTCTGTTGAAATGAAATTATGTAGATCAGACAACTCCCTCCTAGGCCAGGAGCATTTTATCCACTTGGACCTTGTGCATGTTTACGATGTATGCAGGGAGTTCCCTGATGTATGTCGGTCTTTTTTCAAAAGATAAAAAGGAAAATGTTCAATTTATAGGGCTACTGATTGAATGTGTACATTTAAGTAGGGCCTATGCATGGCCTTTTCACACAGGGGTAAAATTCATCGTATCTAAAGCTGTTTAGTTTAAAACTCTTTAACAGCTTTAAGGTAAATTTTCTCTCAGGCTGCTGATCGATATGAAGACCTTAAAGTACAAGTCCACTCCAAAAATAACTTACTTTCAATAGAAGCAGAAAAATCAGACAAACCGATCAAAAAAAGTTTTTCTATTGAAAGTAAGTTATTTTTGGAGTGCATGGACTTGCCTTTTAATAGGTCTCACTCGTAATTACAAGAGTTCGTAGTGTGCTTATATTCGTTATTTTTCATATCCGTTTTTAAGGAGAGATTAATAGAATGAAAGGAAAATGTACTCGCTTTGAAGTATTTTTATCCACCAGCTGATAGTCATATGATAGTCATATGATAGCCGTACCAGCTGATAGTTATGAGCTATCACATGATACGCGATATTATCGTTCCTCTCAAAGTAAGGTGGATTAGTCTTTTTACCAGTCATTTGGGAATTTGGATATTTCCATATTTTATGATCTTATACTCTGAACAAGTTTGATATTTTCTAAAAACTTTGCAACCTTGTGCAGTGGTGAAGAACTATAGGAGAGTCCTTGGGGCGAATTTAAATCTCCTCCAAAATCTGATGAAGAGAAAAGGAGAGAGGTAAAAAAAATTTAAAAAATAAAAATAACAAAAATAACAAAAATAACAAAACTCTCTCTCTCTCTCTCTCTCTCTCACTCTCACTATACCATATTCACTTTCTCTGCAGGCCCTATATCCAATAAATACTTACTGAAGTTATGAGTGGACATCTTTGTACAATAATGGGTCCGAAACTCTGAATACTGATCGATCGAAGTATTAGATCTTATAGAGATCTTTTATCTAATAAATTAATCCCATTCCCCTCTCAAAACTGTGTACTCATTACATGTTAGTAGGCCTATATATATATATCCTATATGTAATATCATTACGTTTAAACACACATTTTCATGCATGTGTGTGTGTGCTTTTTACCTTTTAAAAACGAGTGATATATATTACACTGAAATTAATTTACACTTTGTATCTTGAATCTTTCTCCTTGAGAAACCCGGGGAGAGTCACTCTTGATCATACACATCCACCTGTGTACCCGTGTCCATTAACCTCTGAAATGGACCTTAATGGCGTATTGCAACATTTCTGAAATGACCCTAATGGCGTATGTATATATGTATCGCACATGAAAAGGTACCCTTTTTGGGGTTTTTGTGCGAACGTGCTTGAAAAACACCCCTTTTAAAGTAAAAAACGTCGACAACGCTGTATAACTAAAAAAAAGACACCCTTTTGACTCTTTTTAGCGTAGCCATGTCATGTTGGGAGTGACCCACTCCCCCACGGGCTTGAAACCAGGTACTGCATGTCCCTGTCGAAACAATACATTCTCAGTATTTCTGTCACGTCTGGAACACAAGTCTAAATCAAAACAAAAACATTATTTCAAGGATAACGAAAAAACACACTGTTTATTGAACATTGGATTCTTAACGTGCACCGCTCTCAGATATTAGAGAAACTGGGGAAAGACCTCCTTTTCAAGATGGCTAAAGCTGTGTAAGTATTGACTAATCAATTCTAAATATTTGTGGATGTAAAATATTTTGTTCATTGTTTCAATATCGCGTTTTCCTTGCTGTTCGTTACTACTAATATACTAGTACTTAGTACTAGTAGTACTAGTAGTAGTATGCATGTGCACAAATCATATTCACATCTGCTGATGCCGCTGCCCTAGCGCTAGTGCAGCATCGCAGCTGACCGGTAGTACGGCAAGAGGCGGAGCCCTCGTGCACAGCTAGACTGTCCAGGCTGAAAAATAATAATTTGAAATATGATATTGATATCAACTAGCCTTTAACTTTATTGGTTAATTAGTGGGCGTTTGTTCAGAAGACATATCCCTACTTTGCCCCTGTGTTCCTGTATTAACCAGGAAGATCTTCCTGCTGTAACTTACTCAGGCGTAGAGATACGCTACTAAAAGTAAAACAGACCTAAAATTCAAGTAAATATTCATCTTTTCTTCAAATAATGGCCATGATTTAAAAGTCGTTATGTTTCTTACCTGTTTCGTGTCAGTTTTCTTATCTTTTGGGGAGTATTTTTCCTAAAATGAAGACTTATAATATACACATTCTCACGGGATTCACTGCAAACTGTGCTGCACAATACATTTGCATGTACCGTACTGACGGTGGGTTGCGCGCGCACCCCACCGTCGGTACGGTATGCAATCAGTCTGATTTAGTAGCATATCTCTACGCCGGAGTTACGGGGTCAAAGTAGGGATATGCTTCTGAACAAGCGCCATGTTGAGGGGGATATGGGGGGTTGCATGTGTCTGGATGCTGATTCTGAACAAATATAAACCTGGCCTGTGACTTATTGCCTTGGTATTTATCAAAACTATATATGCATCAAATGTCACCAACAATCATAGATATTTGTCTTTTATAATATTGTCTAACATAAATCTTAAAATATTTATGAAATATTGCATGTTAAAGGGAGTGTAGCATGACAAGACTATGTGTCTTTTCCCATGGCCTGACTCTGGACCAGTCGGGTATAATACGACTACGGAAAACGCGACCGCAGCATTCACGTGCGTGCAACATACGCGAAACCGAAGCGTGAGGAGAACTTCGGTCTGTTTCGCGAACGCTAGCGCGCACTGACCATGTAGAGATTAAGTCGCTGACTACCGCTAATCAAGTCCATTCGTTTACGTGCAGTTGTCCAAAAGAAGACGTAGATGGCGTTAACCAGTATTTGCCATGCTACACTCCCTTTAACTTCTTCAAATCACGGATATCACATATACACAACCTGTCCGTACGCACAACGTCTGCACATCTGGGTATACTAGACTAAGACCAGCCAGTGCCAGGCTAATAATAATATCCCCCTATACAGCTATGGTGCACATCTGCCGTTGGTTCTGCCTGAAATGCAAATTTCATGTCAAATTTCTACTAGCAGACTATATCCAACTGTTTAAATATAGAAACACTCTTTGGGATACCTTTGTAAAAATTCACAAACATAGTCAGATGCAGAAAATTTTGTATCTTATTTTAATTTGATCCTTCAAGGCATTTGATCCTTCCATCAGCATCTTCTCTCTACCTATAGTACCTATAGTACCTATTCAGTTTCTAGCAAGCAGTGATAGGCATACAGTACATCATCATCATTATCATCATCATAGTCTGGATATGAGCTAGGAGAGGTAGATTCTGTGATCATCAGTCACCTCTTCAGAGTTGGCTAGGTTCTGCGGTCTCCAACCAATGGGAATTAATTCAGTGTCTTTGCTTTGCTTTAAAGCCTATATGCACTAGTTTGGCCAGGAGGGATAAGACCTCCCTGCATGGTCACTGACAGGTGGTTATCTCATCAAATCAGCTCTCAATTAACATAAGAAAAAGGGGACCATGGGGGACCAACGGTCACTAGCTGCTTAGGCATTGTTTGCTATATAGAGGGCGCAAGTAGCTATAAGTAGTGCAGTGGGGCTTTAATATGCGCAGGGGATTGAGATGGTTTTGATCATAAAAGATTCAATCATTCAGACCACCAATGCTTATCTAATCTTGCTTTGAAATAATCAATTGAGTTTGTGTCAATTACATCTTGAAGAAGACGGTTCCAGTGTAAGTGAAGAAAGAATAAAACAAATCACAAGATAATAAAGCGTTGAAAATTGTGTTATCAAAATGTAGGATACTGATACTTACAATCAAGACAAGGCAGAACAAACAAACTAATACTTCGTACCTATTCATACAATTTTTTCTCTTACAGTCCTGCCTTTTGTCTTGGAGAACATACCCTGTCCGTTCCCCGTAGTCTCCATGCCATCAACCGTGAGAGGCTATGCAAGCGGCTCAAGTCTGACCCTCAGCTACCAGCAGGAGCTATTGTTCTACTGCAGGGAGGTGAGCAGGAGATGAGGAACTGCTCAGACCATGAACCGCTCTTCAGACAGGTAATTATAATTCAATTTTATTTACCCAGGGTAGCTATACAATACTGCTCTTCCTGTTGGCCCTGCAATCATCATTTCCCCCAGCATTTTGATAGTTAGCCATTTAATACACCTGGGCAAAACACCTTGTCCAAGGATGTAAACACTGAGCAAGATCCAATCTAGGACCTTTCAAATGAGAGTCACTTGAGGCTTCACCAATGTACAACGGTGCCTTTGGCTCCTTTGATCCACCCAAACCACCTCCTTGGACATTTTGGACCGATGGTAAACAGGTATATCTGCCAGGGATTCTGAGTACATGTATGTAGCCAAATGTTTTAGAATTGAGGACCCTTCTAAGTGCAGGGTTCTAGTTTGCATTCAGATTCCTTCATGTGAAGATGAGGTGTGCATGTAAAAAAAACTAACTAAAACAAATAATGGTTTTCTATTATTTGTAAGTAGGCTGTTTGACAAGAACTTTATGTAGTTTTACAATATATTTATATTTCCATTCGTTAAATTATATTTTAGGAGTCCTACTTCCACTGGGCCTTTGGTGTGACTGAATCATCATTCTCTGGAGCTATCATTGTAGATACTGGGAAGGCTATTCTCTTTCCTCCTAAGCTGCCTGAATCATATGCTGTATGGATGGGAAAGTAAGACTTGATATTACTTTTCACTGACTGTATTTTTGTTTATTACAAAGTCTAAAGATTTCTCATATTGTAAATTCTGTACACATATCTTAGAGTTTTAGCAGACTTTTTAGCAGGAAAGGTTCATATATACCTGTAGCTACAGGCCTTGTTCATAAAAACTTGAGGAAATTGCAAGTGAAAGAATCTAGCACAAGTCATAGATGCACTATGATTGGCTGTTTGCTGAGGTTGCTTTTGGTCTTTAGAGTTGCTTTTAATCACAACTGTTTATTCAACAGGCCCCATATGTTATGAAAGTTCCACAGAAATGCTGACAATAATATATTCAAAGAGGTCAAAATGCTGATATTTATTACAATTGAATTCATTTTGGTGATTTAGATGAAAGCAAAATTAGATATCTTCATCTTTTTTTACAAATTATAATTTCTAGAACTTCTTTTCTAGCCCACCTTCCCTTCAGTCGTTCTTTTCTCGATAAACTTACTAGTATCAAGCAAAGGGGCGGATCCAGCCGTTGGCAAGGGAGGGGGCCTAAAAAGGGGCCCACTTCGTGCGATAATTTGAAAATCGTGCCACCTGATTTTTCGCTCAGTGGGGGGTAGAGCACAATTTTTTTCCTACTGGAAGGGTTTTTTTCCACCCCCTTGGGGCCAGGGTAGTGAGCACAATTTTTTCTCTTTCTACGGGAAGGGTTATTTTTTTTCCGCCGCCACCCCCCCTCCCCCTTGGGCGCCAGGGGAGGGGGCCCATCTTCTTTTTTTTCAAAAAAAGGGTGTTTTTACTTGTTTTTTTGCTAGGGAGGGGCTCAGGCTCCTGGCCCCTGGATCCGCCACTGATCAAGCATGCCAAAAAGAAACCCTTTAATATGTATGATCTAAATCTAGTTATCATATTTAGGCTGATGATCATGGGGTGCTGGTCCAGGAAGTAAAGCTCCGACCTTAGTGACCTATTAATTTTATCCAGCTTCCTTCCTGTACAGCAAATAAGGAAGTCTCAAAGTTGTGTAAACACCTGGAAAATGACTTTGAAAATACACCAGGTTGCCAGAAAGTAATTTGATTGACCCCCTGATAACCCTATCCCCTGGAAAATAGGAGGGAGTAAAGGACTGTGTGTGGAGTTTTGCAATTTAGTGATGATAGTGTATTGATGTACATGTAATTCCTCTTTCTTTCCACTGCAGAATACAACCTAAAGAATTCTACAAAGAGAAGTATGCAGTGGATGAGGCACATTACTCACAAGATGTAAGGACAAAGTTGGTTTTGTTTGACATACACTGTCATGCCTGATGTGTCGTATAAACATCTTAGTGAATACTGTGTTGCTGTTGTGCTATGTCATTTAGTTACTATAGAAATAGAATGTAAATAGATTAGTGCCTGCTTGGTTATGATCATACTTTAGACACTCCTGAATGACATATTACTTCTTTTTTTTCTTCATGTAAATTGTGATTATGTAGTGTATATAGTCTTTACCACAAATAAATATCTTTTAGTACAATATATGTCTGAATTGTAATAATTTGTAATGAATGAATCATCTATATAACTTGTTAATTATGAAGTAAACAATCAATATTCTCATTAAAACTCTATTTCTCTTCCTCCTCCACAGATTGCCTCAGCCCTTGCATCTTACAAGCCATCTGTTCTGCTCACATTGGTATAAAGCAAGCTCTCTCTCTCCCTCTCTCCCCATTCCCCATTCCCCATCTCTCTCTCTCTCTCTCTCTCTGTCTATCTAAGTTTTCTTTTCCAATTTGTTAAGTCAAATGATTTGGTACAGAAGGCACAGCTCAGATGCACAGCATATTTCAATTTTCTAATTGCAAGAGTCAGAGCCTCACACGAGTGAACCCATTCTAATTAAAAGATGAGCCGCACATTTGGTGCATGTCCATATTCTACTAATTCTTTTAAACCCCAATGTGGGGGCAGAGTAAAGTTTAATAACAGGATACAAATAGATCTCGGTATAACTTCTGTTGTTGAATTGACTTCAGAATGAGTTAGCTTTAGGTTTAAATTGTAGTAGCTTGTTGGCAATTTAGTTTGGCGTGCAAGGTAGTCACCATGGAGTAGTGAGAGAAAAAAAGGTTCATTAGATGGGATGATGAAAGCTTCAATCATAAGTGAATATTGGTTTAGAACGTTAATTACATGAGCATTTATATTGAATTTGTCTGCATAAATTTGTGTAATGTTTTAATTTATAATGTTGCTGTATAGACATTTCTCTCCCCCTCCCCTCCAAAAAAAAATTACCACACAGGAGCATGATTTGAGACCATTGTTTGACTCTTGTCCGAGTGCTGTATTTGAAGCCCACCTTTTCATGAAGTCAAGAGCATGTGTATTTTTTTTTTTTAATTTATGTTTTGGTTCACTTAGCAATGTTGAAATTCTCATTTATGAATTCACTTGGATTTGTTTGATGATCTTCATTTGAATTGAGTGATAGATTACATAATTTACCTATTTTCATCTATGAGAGCTGCAGTGAAGTAATGTAACAAGTTTTTACTATGCCATTTTGCAATTTCGGTGTAGTATGGACACTCCATGAATTCATCTACTTGTCATTTTTTTGTACGTTTTGCAGAGAGGGCTGAACACAGATAGCGGAAGCACATGCAAAGAGGCAACATTTGCTGGCATTGAAAAGTAGGTGGGACACATTTATAACGCTATTAAAAATATGAAGACCGGAAGATAAAAGTACAGTCAAGTTGTTGGATACACTCATCTTATCTGATGTTCCTGAAGATATGTTTCTTTTATTTGCTGTTTGTAGCTTGAATCAATATTTTTCCCCAAAAATGCATTTGGAAAAAAGAGCTATTTGCAAGGTATTGAATGCACATGGATGCTTCATCCATGGGCATTGAATCTTCAATCGTATGTATAAAGAATTATTGAGGGAACAATACAATTCAAATGTTGCAAGTCTCTTTTTTTGATGTTTAGGACAGGATAATTTAAAAACAGACATTATTGTGACTAATTTCCTACCACCATGTTCCCCTTATTTCTTTGTCATGTAAAGAGTTGCAATCTATCAGAATTTAATTGCAAGTCATCCAATCATTCACAAATTTAAAACGTCCTATGACTTAGTTGCAATCGATTTCAGTTTCAATATGTTCTCATTTCAGGTTTAGAGTGAACAACTACCTTCTTCACCCTAGCATTGCAGAATGGTAAGGAAGTACAATAACAAATATAATCAAATTTTATATTTAAATGAAAGTAGCAAAATTCAAAATGAGTACAGACATAGTAAAACTAAACATTTAACTTCACATTTAAATAAATATTTGAATCATTGGAAATAAAGATGTAGAGACTAAAATAATTTGTTACAGAGTATTTTGTTCCCAAATCTGTTCATATACAGTACCGGTACATTTATTTATCTGACTATATGGCATATAGTCTATATGCATTATAAAATACATATATTCTTAATTTCTAGACAAGTACCAGTATTATGATGGTGTAAAATTCTTTGAACTATGGATTTCACTGTGCTTCAAGTTTCTTTGTAACAGGGGGCATGACAGGGACCACATAATTTCTTACTTTTATTATCATCTTTTAGCCGAGTGTTCAAGACCCCAGAGGAGCTGAAAGTCCTGCGATACGTTTGTCAGGTTTCTAGTCGTGCTCACATTGAAGTCATGAAAAACATCAGACCTGGCATGTATGAATACCAACTAGAAAGGTTAGTCAAGAAACATTCATTGAAGTCATGAAAAACATCAGACCTGGCATGTATGAATACCAACTAGAAAGGTTAGTCAAGAAACATTCATTGACGTAATGAAAATCATCAGACCTGGCATGTTTGAATACCAACTAGAAAGGTTAGTCAACAAACATTCATTGACATAATGAAAAACATCAGACCTGGCATGTGTGAATACCAACTAGAAAGGTTAGTCAACAAACATTCATTGACGTCATGATAAACATCAGACCTGGCATGTATGAATATCAATTAGAAAGGTTAGTCAACAAACATTCATTGACATAATGAAAAACATCAGACCTGGCATGTTTGAATATCAACTAGAAAGGTTAGTCAACAAACATTCATTGACGTCATGATAAACATCAGACCTGGCATGTATGAATATCAATTAGAAAGGTTAGTCAAGAAACATTCATTGACATAATGAAAAACATCAGACCTGGCATGTGTGAATACCAACTAGAAAGGTTAGTCAACAAACATTCATTGACATAACGAAAAACATCAGACCTGGCATGTATGAATACCAACTAGAAAGGTTAGTCAACAAACATTCATTGACGTCATGATAAACATCAGACCTGGCATGTTTGAATATCAACTAGAAAGGTTAGTCAACAAACATTCATTGACGTCATGATAAACATCAGACCTGGCATGTATGAATATCAACTAGAAAGGTTAGTCAACAAACATTCATTGACGTCATGATAAACATCAGACCTGGCATGTTTGAATATCAACTAGAAAGGTTAGTCAACAAACATTCATTGACGTCATGATAAACATCAGACCTGGCATGTATGAATATCAATTAGAAAGGTTAGTCAACAAACATTCATTGACGTCATGATAAACATCAGACCTGGCATGTATGAATATCAACTAGAAAGGTTAGTCAAATAGCAGTGTGGAGAAATATCCACTTTCACAAGTTATTTGGCAGAACTAGTCAGTCAAAGAAAAGCCATTACTCAGGTCACACCTTCAAAGGTATAGTTTCTTGAAAGATATGCTACATTGTAGAGGGTAAGCTTGTTGGAGCTAGACTGAAGGGAAAGCAAAAAAACCCCCAAATCTAACTGGGAACAAGATATTAAGACTTGGGGTGGATGTTCAATAATAGTGGAGGGAAGAGATAGGTGAAGAATAATGTTTTTGTTAACCTCTGGACTGGGAGAAAATACTGTAGGAGATGTGTGATGGCAAAATATAATGTGCTAGATTCGTGTAGTATAATTTCATCATGTTTTGCAGTTACGGTATTGCTTTTACATCTATTTATTTGCATTTTAATCATACGGTACATGTATCTATGTCTTTTGCATTTAACCATGTATGTCTATGGCTTTCGCATTTAATCATGTCTATGGTCTTTGTATTTAACGATATCTTCTTCTGTTCTCCAGTCATGTATCTTGCTTCTTTCTACAAGGTTTATTGATCCATCATTGAATAGATAATTTAAACTATATTAAAGGGCAATCCAACCCTTGTAATAAGTTGATTTGTATGAAAGCAGGAAAATAACATAAACAGAATGGCAAAAGTTTGAAATGAATCAGATCAATAGTAAGGAAGTTATGAATGTTTAAAATATGAGATCACTAAGTCTATGCGAATCTCAAATTGGTAGTTTGGTTAGTGGATTGTGACGTAGGACGTGGATAACTCTCCCATTTGCCGTGTACAAAAATATCATTATTTTCTGTTTTTCTAATAAGTTCTTTCTCCCTTGAGGCACTACTCAAAATATATTATAGATAGCATATTATTACATGTCCTCTCAAAAGAGTAGACCCTCCTGAGCCATGGTTTTTTTCGAAAAATTTAAGTTTTAGTCATTTTATATGTTGGAACAGATGGGAAAGTAGTCACATCACATTGACATTACCTCTTCAGCCAATTTGAAGTGCCCATATGTATAGCGATTACAACTTTCAAAAATTCATAACTTTCTTATATTTAAGCAGATTTAATTGAAACTTTCATCAGTTTCCTTCTCTGATTTGTCTGCTTTCTTTTAGAGTGGTTGTCTATTGGGTTGGATTTCCCTTTAAGAACTGTAGTTATATTGAATATTCATTTAAGACAAATTGTAAAGAGAATTATGTCAAAAGTTGACGAAGTATAGACATTTATTTACAGCAGTCCTTTAAAATGCTTAGAAGAATTCTTATTGATGTTGAACATTGTTCAAGGAAAGTAAGGTAAACATCAGTAAAAACTTTGTCAGTCATTAATCATCTCATACTAACTTGGTAACATCATAACCATTGTCAATCCTGTTCTGTCTGTATGCTTTGCAGCTTGTTTAGAAACTACTGCCACTCCGAAGGGGGCTGTCGCTTCATGTCCTATGCCTGTATTGCAGCCAGGTGAGATACATATAATTCTAATATTGTTTTATATTCCTTTTCAGTTTGTTTAGACATTACTGTTACTCTCAAGGTGGCTGTAGGTTCACATCTTGGTCGTGTGTAGCTGCCAGGTAAAATTAATGTTAGACCAAAGCTTTAGTCATAGCACCTACACCCCCCTCTCTCTCTCTCTCTCTCTCTATCTCTCTCACCCTCTCCCTCTCCCATCTCCCTCTCTCTCTCTCTCTTTCCTCCTCTCCCCTCCTCTCCCCTTTCTCCCTCTCTCCTTTCTCCCTCTCTCTCTCTCCCCCTCTACCCCCCCTCTATCTCTTGTTATATGTGTATCCACTCCTTACCATCTTAAAGTATGTGCTCATTTCTTCATAAGACTTCTCTCTGTAATTTAAAGTCTGTGCCAATTATTGCTTGGTTGTCTGTATCTAGTCTACGTACTCACTCTAGGTTATGTGTAGCATCTTGTGTATATGTATCTTAGTTCGTATCAATACTCATTATTATTTAAGTGATAAGTTGTTAAAAAAAACACACGCAAAAAAAAAGGAAACTACCACCATTGAAGATTATGGCTCATGGATTAAAAAAAAAAAATCTCTTCAATTTAATTGGACAATGATTATGGTTCAAAATGAGGAACAATATTATCTTCAAGGGGATTCAACAATATATCCAAGGATATATTGAGGATACATGGTTAGTGGATATTTTCTGTTCTTAATAAATTATAAGTTTGTATTCAACTCAACCCTACTCTTCTCATTAAACTTATGAATATGATTCTCTTTTTTGTGTACATGTATATCAATGGATGCAATGCTGCGATTCTCTTGTTAGTTTGTAAGTGTTTAACTGAAGCTTACTCTATCATTCTGTGTATAACTGAATGATATTATTTTATTTGTTTTGTATAACAGTGGATGTAGTGGTGCTATTCTTCACTATGGTCATTCAGGAGCTCCCAATGATAAACAGATACAAGATGGAGACATATGGTAAGCTACAATTATACCATTTTGAAAATAACTGCCAGCTGTTTAAAATGTAATTTTTAAGTGATCGTAATTAAAGTTATCTTGATAATAAAGCACTCTCAGAGTGGCATGTTAATCTCTTCTTTTTAATACTTAAAATGATTCCTCATGGGGGTTGGGGGATGAGGGAAAATGTTGTACCTGCCATCTGCAGCATTCCTGTGTCACCTACCATCAGGGCCTATTTTCTATATCATTCATCAAAAAATGAAGTATAACTCAATATCACCATTGACATGACATTCTTTGTAGAATCACTATCACAATTTTTTTTCTTCCTAAAATGAATGTTCGTTTGGTAATGAGTAAGTGGTAATGAATGAGTGGTGTCACAGAGTGAACTCCATCTTGGCTGTAGACGTCATACGATGATGAAAATCATTATGATCAATGTCCAGAATTATATACACACGATCACCCATCGACATATGGTTTCGTTTGGTTTACCTGACTGCTAAGAAAGCATGTGTATGCTTGTAAGTAAGCAACCAGGGGACTGATGGCTTTAAACCCTCTCTGAGAGTCTTGGTAATGAGGATTAATGCCTTGACAAAGGGCACTAGCACATTGACTTGGTTTCGAACCCGGGACCTCCCGGTTACGAGACCACTGCTCTACCACTGAGCCATCGCGTCTCGTTCAAATACATACATACATGTGTGATGCTGATCCATCAGTTAATAATTGAACCTTGTTTGTTTGTTCAGCTCTTTTGACATGGGAGGAGAGTACTACTGCTACAGCTCTGACATCACCTGTGCCTTCCCTGCTAATGGAAAGTTCACCCCAGATCAGAAGATCATCTACAATGCTGTCTTGAAAGCCAACAGAGCTGTGCTGAATGCCAGCCGGCCAGGTGAGATCAGTGGACAATCTTAATTTGCCCCCCCCCCCCTCATCCCCATCACTCTTCCTATCCGGGGCCCTGTCTTAGTCCTCCAATCAATCCCAAGTTTGCAGTCTCCTATCTTTTACATACATAGTTGCGATTAATATCAACTCTTTATAAGACGGGGCCCTGAGCAATAGATCATCTACAATGCTGTTTTGAAAGCCAGTACAGCTGTGCTTAATGCAAGTAGATCAGGTAAAATCAGTAGCCATTGTTAATCCTCTTCCCCTACACCCAAACTATGCCTCTCCTAATTCAAAGAAAATCTACGATGCTGTCTTGAAGTTAAATAACTCTAACCCCCCATGCTGACTTGAAAGCCAACAGAGCTGTGCTTGATGCTAGATTAATGCCCCCTTCTTACTAATGCCCCTCTAAATCAAAGAAAATGCTGTCTTAAAAGATAATGGAGCTGAGTTCAATGTGCTAGTTAGCTTACCAGGTAAGATCAATATCAGTTCTATTTTCAGTAGACTATTTTTATACTTTCTCATGATCCTACCCCCTGTAGAAACTAATGCTTACCAGTACATATTCAAGTAATTCAAGTAATTCTATAATAGGTTTATTTTTAAATGAATATACGGTACAAATGTAGTTCATTATTATATCTGCCTTGCTCTATTGACTGTGTTACAGGTGTATCGTGGCCTGACATGCATCGTCTTGCTGAGAGTACATTCCTAGCTGAGCTGGTAACTCATGGCTTGCTTCAAGGTGATGTAGATGAGATGATGGCTGTTCGTCTTGGAGCTGTGTTTATGCCTCATGGTCTAGGTCACTTCATGGGTATCGACACACATGATGTCAATGGATATCCAGAGGTATATAGCTTTACATCTCTTCAAAGGTTATAGTTTTCAGCCACAGAATAGCAGTTATGCCCTTGAATGAATGCTTGATTGTTGTTCTAGCAGCCATGTGAAAGCAAGGGTATTAATAAATTCTGGAGCACGGGAGTATCTGTATTTAGGATAAGTGTTAAACTAAGGCAGGGCTTTTTGGTTGCCCTACAGGATGTTAGGTGGTCAGTGGCAAACAGGCACCATCTCATTTCTAAGCCATGATATCAGTTCCCTCTTTGTGATTTTGAAGGAATGTAGAAAATCCTAGAGCTCTACATACATTATTTTACATGGGTTGGGAAGCAAATCTAGTTTTATACCGCACATGCCCATTCATCGATTTTACTTTCCCCTAATGTGAAAAAAGATATGTACTGACTGGAAAGTTTTACTTATCCTATCCTAATTTGAGTTGATTTCCTTATTTAGTTATACATGGTTAGCACTGAATGAGAAAATTCCTGTTCCAACTTCAGACAAAAATGATGCAAGTATGAATAATGAATTGATATTTTATGGCTTGATCTCATCTGATTGAAGTCTGTTTAAGATTATTGTTGGATTATGGAATTAAGTGCTTTTTATCATTCCTTGCTGATATCATTTATGGTACTTTACTAATACAGGGTGTGGAAAGAAGCACAGAGCCTGGACTACGATCCCTCCGTACAGCTCGTACACTAGAAGAGGGAATGGTTCTCACCATAGAGCCAGGCATATATTTCATTGATGTGGTGAGTAATATGCAGAGAGGAACCAAGTTAGAGATATGATTGAATATTTTCAAGTGAAAATGATTAAATGAATGCAGTTCAATGAATCTATCCTTAAATGCTTAAGAAACAACTGTAATTTTCTTGTACATTGATACATTTTTAGTAATTAAGCCCATTTTCTGTTTTCATTTTTATTGGGAAAACATAATAAGGAACAACTTATTGAAATGTGTAGAAAGTTTTACTCTGGATGTTTCATAATTAGCTTGAGAGTAGTTACTGTAGTATTTACAGGGATTATGTTTCCAGTTGTTTGTGTATTCATACCTTTAAAATTGCATCAGGTGACATGATGTGTAATTTGTTGTTGTTGTTTTTTGGTTTATTTGTTATATTCTAGCTGTTAGATGAAGCCTTGAATGACCCAGCAAGGTCTCGATTCATTGTGCCTGAAGTCTTGCAGCGTTTCAGAGGATTTGGAGGAGTAAGTTCTCTGCAGTTTTCCTTCTTAAGATGAATCATCCACATTTACAAATTTGATGAATTGTCCAATTTAGTGTGCATAGGATTGTATATCTTAGTGATATAAAACTACCCAGTAGTCTGTGGTCAGTATAGCAGTAAAGATGGATGACATAAGCATTATAGGACTCAAAATCAAAATGAACATTAGGTGTTGGGATGTCACACTTGGTATAAATCTTGTTTGCCAAAAAGTAGACATCGATATTTATTTATTTATTTTATTTATTTATTTATGCATGCATGCATGCATGTTCACAATTTCACAATTCATTGGAGTTAACATCACATGAAAAAGAATATAATATAACAAATCTTTTTCAATTTTACAATCGATTTGAACTGAATCAAAGACAAGTTGCAACTATTATACAGTTAAAAGAATGAACACACAAAGGTGATGAAACATAAGCAAATAGAGCTTGAATCGTTACAACACCTTTCAAATATATAATATATGACAAATAAAATTCCTAAAGGGTTCTGAACTATTTACACTATTTACAAAGAACAAGAAAAAAAAAGAAACAGAAGTAGAATTGTTAAGTCTAGTAAAAATTTATGTTTGATATAATGAGAACTGATATATAGATTTATATATATGTAAGTAATATCTTACATCTGTGAAATGATAATACACTTGAGTGCTCTTTTAAAGGAGTTTGGTGATTTTAAATTTTAAAAGCAACTTTCTGTATGTTTGTATTTTAAAGTTCTGATCCACCATCCCTCTCATAATCCATATGAGGACAATTGGTCAGTCTAGGTCATCGTGTTCGTCTCTATTAATCTTGATAATTTGTACTCGTCTTAGGGTTGCCGATATCATGCAACCATGTTGTCCACCTTGTCTCACTTCTGTTGCCTGGCAGTCAAGCCCAGTAGTATATAATATCCTCAAGCTTTTGACAATACAGTAAAGCCAATGTTTATCCATCATGCATATAGGTACGTATTGAAGATGATGTATTGATCACGGCTGATGGCGCTGAGCTTCTTAATGACGTACCAAGGACTGTGGAAGCTATAGAGGAAGTAATGGCTAAAGGAAGACAGGCTTCAGCTGTAGCATAGTCGACCATACCAAGCAGATTACACAGTATCTCTGATCAAAATCCAGGACAATAGAGGCTTTAAATGAAACAATGGCTATAAAAACCAGTCAGTGCCATACCAACCCAGTCGGTGCCATTAGTGAAGGGGGTTAGTGTCACTGAATGTAGGGGGAGGGGTGGGAAAGTAAAGAGTTTTATGCTGTGTTTTGAACTCTTTGAAAGCAAATTAAATATTGTCAGAGGTATACAATATTTTGTCTGTTATAGAGCCAGAAGGGTGTTAACTGTGTTAAAGTATATGAGTTAAAACCCTTCTTGTTCCTGACAGATGACTTGATGTAAAAGAGTATAGGTCACAATAACCTCCCAAAATTGTTGTATTGCAATTGAAGCTATAGAATTGTGCCTGTATGTATTGCCGTATTTTGGGGGGTACTATTCTGATGTGAGTTGATTTATAGAGAGTCGTTCTGAATGGTATTTGAGGTCAACTCTTGTGCAGGTATAGATTGTAGTTTGATATTTGTGCACTAAAAACTGTGAGTTGGTTCTTTTGAAATGGCACAAGCATTTTATATGATCAATCCGAGTAGATTGAACCTTAAAATGATTCAAATTATTAAGATGACTTGCTTTGTGATGATAAATAAAGAATTTGCATATGACAAAGTACATGTGCAAGCATTTGTCATTGTATACAAACAGAGATATATTAATATATCGATTCAGTCTTAGGGTCACAGAGAGTTGAACCTAGATCAAACACGTTATTGTGATTATAGAAATATTTATACTTACAATCATTAAATTTTAGTTGATGGTATATTGTATAACAAATCTGTGCTGTATAACACAAGATTGTTTTCTACATTTTATTTCATTTAATTAGAAAAAATATCATGCAAAATTACCATTATGTCATTTTTTCTGGTATAATTATAAAATTTCACAAAATTACGATTGACTTATGCTGTCAAATCACCCCATAGTGCTTTATATGTTATATGTTATTTAACTCACTTATGTTTAATGTGAAGTATTCTTCATTGTGCGACTAATCTGTGCTCTTTCTGAAATATTGTGATTGTGAATTAAATCTAAGGCCAAATAAAAAAAAGTGAAGTGTTTCTTGTCCCTGCCCGCCTCCTTTTTGGCCACCACCTCCTTTTTTTTTTACTACAGTATTTACTATTCAGAAGAAAAAAAGCCTGTGATATACATCTTGTTTAAATAGGTTCTAAAGTGATACAACTCATTTGTTATGCCATACATTGCATCAATATACTTCAGATTCTGTACTAACAACTACCGGAGGGAAGAGGGCACTGTTACTAAGGCCCTGAAATCTCTTGGCTGGGAATCCCTTGAGACACGAAGGAAGAATCAGAGACTTGCCATGTTATATAAGATGAAAAATGGACTAGTTAATATCCATTTGGATGATTTCATTCAACGTAACCCAAGAGCTACAAGAGGGAATGACCAGAAGTTTCTCCAGATCAGGCATAGGGCCAGAGTATTCCAAGACTCCTTTTTCGTAAATACTGTTAGGGACTGGAACAACCTTCCTTCTTCTATTGTTAATAGCCCATCCCTGGTAACATTTAAAGCTAAACTCAAACAAAATAGATAAGTCTTTCCACACGCAGTGCGCTTCTGTCATCACAAAGTTAGCGTGGATGTGTCCAAAGAGGACATTTTGCTGACCAAACCATACAGATACAAATATACTCACATAGCACAATATCTGTGAATAAATAGGCTTGGCCAGCTATAATTAGCATGGCAGCCATCTTGGAAAAAAATTGCAAAATAGTAAATAGTAATGCCCTGCCTCCTTTTTTTTTAAAGTCCAGACGAGAAACATGTTATTTTTGTTATTTGGCCTAATCTAGTCATATTATTTGTAGAAAGATGCCCCCCCCCCCCTGAAAAGAAAAAGAAACGTCTACATTAATTTCCTTCTTGATAAGGGTAGAAGCAAACAAGAGTTTCATATATGTACATTGTATTTGTTGTTCTTTTCTCTCTTTTCTAACTCTCTCTGATCTTTTCAACATATACTTGAATTTTAGGTGGGAAAACTATATCAAATGGTATTTCTTGAATTGATGACAGCCATTTTCCTGATATTACATGCTGCTGCAAATGAAAACTCATTAAATTAATGCTGAACCACAAAATGTTGAAATATGTGTGTTAAAACCTGCCATATTTATCAATAGTGTAATGTAGAAATAAATTGAGCTTCTTTTTTGTACATAACAGATACTTATAGAAATTTTGTAAACATGTATCCTGATTGGACCTGATTTTCCACTGTGTAGTTTATGTACCTAGATGGAATTTGAATTACTGGTAATGAAATATTGAAAATTCATGCTGTTCATCTATATTATGTTTTCTGTGCACACACAATGATAAAATAAATATTTTTTCTTCAAATTTAGATAAATGAATCATATCACTTTATTGTTCCAAAGAATACATGTATTTTGCACAAGATAAACAATGTGATAAAGAAATGATATCTAGTATGCCTGATAAATTCATTTTTCAAACATAATATGATGAATGAGTGTCTCATAGATAAGCAATAAATTCATCATTCCTACCATCACTGAGTACACATTGACAGGTATTTCTTCTGAAATTGGGATGTTTTGCTCTCTCGATTTTGTTTTGGGAATCATGTAATTTACTATAAATGTGGTGTGAGGGTGGTAGGACCAACAATGTCGACATAAGAACTGCTAGTAGTGATCTACATGGGCAATTAAAAAAAGTATTTTTGATGTTCAGTACTTCAGTTCCACAATTAACCAAGTAAAATAGAATAACCTGCATAATTGACATCAATAGTACAATTTGTATTCATACCAGTATTGGTCTGATCCACATAGCACTATTAGCTCTCATCAGGTATACCAAAGATTGTTTTAGCATTCATGGTAATTTATCCAACAAAATATATTGGACTTTCCAACATACATGACTGTACACTTGATATGAACATTTTCAATGAAAACCTCTAAACACTCCAGTTTGTATTGACTTGGAAATCATGTTATGAAAGCAAAAGTGAAACTAGCATCGATAGATGTAGCTTGAGGGAAATGATGTTTACTTAATGGCAATAAAATGCAACAACATACATCATTTGTCCAAAGATATAGATTATTCAGAACTGTAGGCCTACTGTTTGAGTATCATACCTAAAGCAACACTAGTGTCTTGACTGGTGCCTTACTGTAATATGCACATGTATGTACTGAAGGTACACTTCAACACTTAAAATGACATGACAAAAGCAGATCACAGGTTTTTGACAGATATCATAAAACATTTTCCACTTTTTATCAAAGGGTAATCCAACCTGTGTAATGATTTCATTGTAATGAAACTATGAAAGCAGAAAAAATAAGATACACAGAATGGCAAAAGTTTGAAATAAATCAGACAAATAATAAGAAAGTTATGAGTGTTTGTACTTTGTAATATGAGATCACTTTCAAAGATCGTAGCACTGCGTAATGCCTACCGGTAGCCCAACTGTGTAATTACAGGATTTGAACAGTAGCTGGCGCTCTTCAAAAAAAAAAAATCCGGCCATTTTTAACAACTGTGTACAGTTATGTAGGCTTAAGCTGTATAGCAGTGTGTACTGAGCTTTTAAAAAATGCTGTAGCACAGGGGGTATGAACACGTTATAAGCCATTAGCAGTCAAGTGGTTAAGCACCTTCTCCCTTTGGGCAATACTCAAAATATAAAGTGGATGGAATATTATTAAAGGTTCTCCAAAAAGAAAAGACACTCCCAAGTTGTAGATTTTGAAAAATTGACATTTTAGTCTTTTCATGTGTTGGAACAAATTTGTGAAAGTTGTCCTGCACTTCGTCATAGTGACGTTACCAATTCAGCCAATTTGAAGTGCCCATACGATTAGTGATTTCAACTTATGAACATTCATAACTTCCTTATTTTTTGTCCAATTTGTTCAAACTTTCATCAGTCTGCTTCTTTAATTTTTCTTCTTTCTTTTAGAGTAATTTGCTATTAGGGTTGGATTTCCCTTTTAGAACAATTTTTAAAAACATCTTTTGGTAATTTGTTCAATGTCAAATTCTGATACTTGTTAAATGATGAAATTCCTGACATAGTCCATAATTGATTGGATATATCTGACTGGATATATCTGACCCCTTCTGTACATTCATAATTCATCCCTAGACGAAAATTCAATCATAACACTGATAACAGACAAACAATCATTCACAAATGCAGATCATTAAAAAAAAAATATTGCATTTGCACACTCATCTGTTCAAATCTTAAACCATTGCATCTGGCCATCTGCATGTAGAACAATTACTGGTTGTTGGATCACATTTCCAAGAGTTTTGATGATCATTTCATACAACCAATAGGTGATCAGTAAAGCCTTGATTCCAAATACCTGCACATATTTTCTTCTCAAATCTCTTACTGAAATTAAATGTATGTACCAGCTCAAGTCCATTTCTTTTGATGGTGCATTTTTCACTATCCCTGGACTTGGTTATGTCTGGGTGACGTCTTGCATATGACGTATGCTCTCTTGTCCTTAATAACTATCTTGCAATCTTTACATCGTCGTTTGATAGCAGACTTCTTCTTCATTGTGTTGACAAGCTGGAGAAGTGGAGCGGGGGTTGGGATGTGAGCAGAGTCCAGGCCACTTGGGCTATCCGAGGCTGATAATCTCTTGGTCCAAGACTGTGCAGTCAACTTGCTGTGTCCTCTTCTCAGATTCCAGGTTCCAAGGCAACGTGAAATTGGACTTTGCAGTAGAGGATAAGTTATTCTGTAACACCTGGGACTAACTTTGCTCAAAGTTCTCAGGAATACAGAAAGGCTTTGAGCGGCACTGGCCATGATTGATAAGCTGTTTTGGGTTTGCCAACAAAGCGTTGCTTCTCCTTGGGATCTATATCTGTAAGCAGAAAAGGAAAAACATGTGCAGAAGACAAGTTACACAATGTACATATAAATGATAAATAACAAGGCAAGGGTGTACACAAGAAATCTTTTAACATAGCTAAATACAACTTGGCAATTAAATTGTATAATTCTCCTTTCACAGTAACCTACTACAGCCTTACAGGTGTACAAGTATTTTAACTACAGTCCAGACTAGTAGTACAGTATTAATCAATATTTCAATAAAAATGGCAGCTCCCATGGAAAAGTGGATAGAAACTAGTGCCAATTAAAATGTTTTGAATAAGATTATCAGCTAACATAATATTTGTTGGGTTTCATTCTTTCAGTCAACTTTGAACAAAAAATCTTAATTTAAAACCCCAATAATCTTGCATGGCTGCAAACTGACGAGCAACAATTAATAGTCAAGATATTACTAGGGCGCTTGCGCTTGTTCACAACTGTGACCATACTTTGGACCCGTAACTCTGGCGTGGAGATACTTTACTATCAGCCTTTTCACACACGGTTAAAATTCATCGTATCTAGAGCTGATTAGTTTAAAGCTGTTTAACTGAACAGCTTTAGTCTAAACAGCTTTAAAGTAAATTTTCCGTGTGAGCGTCGTTCAGATCTATACCTATACGATGTTCGGACAGATACGGTCGCGATTCATATGCCGTTCAAAGCAGGCTGCAGATATACTGTACGAAGTCCGTATCTAGAGACTAGAGAGCACTTTTTTTATAAACTCAACACCCCGGATAACAATTGCATACAATCTCCTCCAAGCAGTTTCCCAAAGTTGACAGCCCTGGGTTAGGGTTAGGGTTAGGGTAAGGCCAAGGGTTAGGGTAGGGTTAGGGAGGGGAGGTAAGGGTTAGGGTAAGGGTTAGGGTTAGGGTTAGGTTAAAATCGCCAGAACAAAATCAGGGCGACATGACCAATTGGGGGCGACTTTGTAAGGGGGCGGGCTGACATTGGGCGACCTGACAATGACATGGAACCCATTTTCTAGTAAGGTATCTCCACGCCGGAGCTACGGTTCCAAAGTATGGTCACAGTTGTGAACAAGCGCTGATAACTCGACTCCTAGCTCCTCTCGCTTCTCGAGCTAGATCTATGTCTTACAAAATAAAGAAATTGACCCCCCCCCCCCCTCACAAAAAAAGTTCAATACGGTTTTCTCACCTAACAGAAGATCAGAAACCAGCAATTAAAGTTAGGTCCGATCCAAGGCAATGGCCTATTACTAGATTACTATTCCGACCCTGTATAGTTGGCAATTTGGCAATGCCAGTGATCGGTTGAAATTATCAAGACAAATTGCTAACAAATTATCATACATCATTCTTAGTGATTTTTAGTGGATATTTTTTTGAATTTATTAATTGAATTAAGATCATTTAAATCATATGTCAATAAAATGGTCCCACGTTGAAATATAATGTTTTTAAATGAAGCCCGAACAAGGATGGAAAATAATCAAAATGGCGGCGCTCAGGCTACTTTTCCGGCGAGCAAGCTCGTCCAATTTGGCCCGTTTTTCAGCTGTAAGGCAGCCCATTGTGACTTCATCAAGATTATTTTGCTCAGGGGAGAAAGTCACACATACAGGACAGGTAAATATATGAAGCATATCGTACAATACCTACAAGAACAGTTTATTGGAAACACAAATGTGTCGGGTGCGCTTGACTATATTATATATAGAGTCTACGCTTACGAATACCGTCCTAACTCCAGTCCAGGGAGCCGGGAGGTCCGCCGCCGAAGGCGTCGGAGCTCCAGAGGCTGCGTTGGAAACGATTCAAACAGCGGGTTATCGTTGGGTCACTTCACCAAAATAGAGAGTCAATGCCATGCTAATGCGGGCGCTAGTGTACTTTCGTATCCATTTTTTGACCCGTACTCCGGGGTGGAGATACCCTACTTTATCTTAAACATACCATAATTTAAAAATCAAATAAATAATCATCAATTGTTCAAATAATGGTCATGATTTAAAATTAGTTATATTAGTTATTACTTACCCCTTTCGTGTCAATTTTCTTATCTTTTTTTGAGTATTTTTGCTAAAAACGAAGACTTATACACTTTCTCACGTACGGGATTCACAGCAAACTGCTGCAAACTGCGGCAAAATGCTGCACAATACAATTGCATACTCAGAGTCATACGTTGTATGGAATTGTGTTGTGCAGTTTTAGGAAAAATACTCCAAAATAGATAAGAAAATTGACACGAAACAGGTAAGAAACATAACGACTTTTAAATCCTGACCAGGCATTATTTGAACAACTGATGAAGATTTATTTGATTTTGGGTTTGTTTAGTAGTAGGGTATCTCCACGCGGAGTTAAGGGTAAAAAAATGGATACGAAAGTACACTAGTGCCCTAATGCGTATTGAGTGGGCCGTGGGTTGGGTCACATTTTTTTCGAAATGGAAAGAAGTGGTAATTACAATTTTGACTTACAATGTTTTTTGACTTCTCTGCATTCTCTGGGCATCATTCCAACCACTTGACATTATAATTTGAAGAAGTCCTCGATGGGAAAAAGGGTGATTCCTAATTCCTTGTCCTAACCCAATTCTTCCCATGTTTTGTATATCGTTGATTCAACATGGCGAAGAGAAAGTACGCATCTGATAATCAGACGGATGATCAGCTTGTATTAAATTTGTAAACATCATGGGATTCCTGACTGACCTAAAGGTTTAAAATTATGATTGCAGCATGAGCTAAATCCAGGATTTTGTTTAGAATCTGATACCCAATCCCTTTAATGTGGAGCCCAAGGCCAGCCCAAACTGAATGCTAAACCTATTAAAGGATAGATGGAATTCTTGAAAGTTTTCTCTTTTCTCTCTGTCTGGCTCTCTTCATTTAATATCCCTCTCCCTTTAAATCCCTTTCTTTGTTGAGTCATTTGAGTGGTATAAAAAGTTCTGTTTTTAGTGTTTAATCTTCTTCTTTTTTTTTGGGGTATTTTGTAATTAATTACATTTAAATGATTAAATCCCATTTATTACCGTTATTATTGTTATTATTGTTATTATTGTTGTTGTAATTATCTTTTTGAATTATTATTGATCATTATTATTATTATTCATTCAGCAGAGACAAAATGATGAAAACAGTGAATATAAAAACAACAGTAAGATTTAAAGTGTAGTCTATTAAACTACAGAAATGTTATTTACAGAGAGTCATTGTATTTTTGTAGGAACCATTTAGAGGGGGATAACCCTTAACCTCCTAATAAAAAATATTATACATGTATTTGACTACCGTAAATCTGCGTGTATAAGACGCACCTTTTTTCTGCCGGAAAAATCTGAAAGTCAGGGGTGCGTTTTATACACAGGCACAAGACATTTTGAGTCCTCTAAATGCTACTTTTTAGTGGTGAACGATCATCTCTGTGTCTCAACATAATGCGAATAAAGAATACTATTTGAAGACTGAACCTACGTTCTTAATTTGGAGGAAGAGATTTTTTATTTTTTTATTTTTAATTTTTTATTAGTGTCGATTTATGCCTCTCCACCTGGCACTGTGCCAGGCGACGCTCACTCGTGCCCGAAAGAGCTCCGGCCTGGCACTGTGAGTAAAAATTGTCTCCCAGCTCAGTCATACACGGGGTGTCGACTCACCACTCGGAAACTAGAACCAAAATAGCTGCCTATGTCCGGATTTCTGTTTGGACTCAGAGAAAAATTTGTCTGTCATCTTAAATTTTAAAAATGACATTGTTGCTATTATTTGTAACAAGTTCACAAGCACAGATCAGCCTCTTCAACTGCGCCTTGCAGTAAAATGAAGGTCCTTCCTCACGTGGGTTTTCGAACAGATAGCATACGATGAGCAGAACTAGAGGTCGGGGGTGTTGCCGAGGCAAACGATACGTCATGATATTTATGCATACATTAGACAGCGCTCGCGATACAAACTTGATGTGAGCCCCACACATGTCGTCTAGGTAACAGTTCCTTGGCCCCAACCAGCAGCTCGAAGCAGCATATTTTGCAAGTTACTTATGCTTTATTTTTTGCCTAATTTTCTGTTCAACCAACATGAAGATATACAAAAAAAAAAATGAAATAATCCAGATAATATCCAGATATAACAAGCTTGTAATGGAGCTATGGCTTCAGCATTTTATCGTACTTCTTTCTTCTTATTTCCTATTTAAATGACCACAACTGATTTGTTTCCACATTGTTGCACTTGCACTACGATATATATATTGCATTAACCTTTTTTATATATTTCTCATTGCGCTATGTCAAATTATTGAAGATCTTCATCATATTTTGTATGGAATCTATTCTTTATAAGCTTTGCTTTTTATAAGGTTTCTTCATATTTCACTATCAAATAAATATGTAAGTCTTCTTGTAATAGCTGTTAAATAACTTGATCAATAACTAAATTTGTAGCATGTATCTAATTTCCTTTTGTGTGATTATAATTTACGAAGTATTGTTTTTATATTATAATATTAATATCATGTGAAATATGGAAACAATATACTGATACTGAAACTGAAACTTGTTTCCCACTAAGAAGAAGGAAACACTTTGTTTTTCATGTTAACAAATTGCAATTGGTACAAAAAGTCGTATGGCATGAATTTCTGGTGTTTTCTCTCTTCCAGGAATTAAAAAAGCATTCTCCTTCCCAACATTACCAATCAAGCAATGTGATTTTACTAATTTTGTTTGTGAGAAATCATTGAACGAAATGCCAAGAAAGTTACGATATGTAATATTCATTTTATATAGGAATGGTCACATGATGTGACCCCTTTCAATATACCAGTAGACCTGGGATATTAGCTAGACATTACCTATGCCTTGATACATGAAAAAGTATGGTCTTCCTGCTTATGAAATGAAGGCTCTAGAAGAGTGAGATCAAAAATAGGGCAAACACTCTCGCTCTCCCCTAAATCCAACTAGAGGTTGCATGAGCGGAACTAGGGGTCGAGTATTTAATATACCGTAAAGCACACATAAATAAAAGGAGCAGAACTAGAGGTCTGCAGAGCTGCCAACTAGTAGGATTTCCCGTAATGGTACGAAAATTAACGATCATTACGGTAGTACAGAATGTTGTCTAAAATTACGGATTACAAAAACAAACAAAAAAACTTTTTTTTTGGTTTTGTTTTTTTGGCGTAAATATGATTTATCGTAGGGAGTGCTGTGCAGTATGGCAGCTCTCCAACACTCGCTGAGAAAGACAGAAAATTATCAAGTATTCTCTTAATAAAAGCCAATTTTTGATGGAAAACTGATGTGTTGTGTGGCGTGTGATATCATCTTGCATAAACTGACTTGAAAGTAACGTATCATGTATCAAATTAAATGTACCCTGACAATCCTAATAGCCATCTGTAATCATAATAAAGGAAAACAAACAATGCCTTCTCTACTATAAATCTGACTAAATACATGCAACAATGACTCATTGACATTGAAATTCCACAAGGTCATGCTCGAAGGCATCATTCATGTTACAACTACATGTACATTAATACGCACGACCGTGCACTACAATTACGTAACGTTCACTGTACACGTGTGTAATCTTGCACGTGAACAACTCATTCATGTCATTATTTCATCACCTCATATTAGTGACATAAACTTCATATTTCAACAAGCTACCTGGCTATAAAGACAATATAACTCATAAACTTTAAGATAACACAATAATTTCTACTTACATCATTGGACTTGTATCACAAATAAATCAAAAAACATAAACAACTGTGGGCGATAAACTTTCCCATGACGTGGAGAATCAGCAGCACAAAATTCACGACGCACTCAAGCGGCTTCAAGCGAAACTTCATCCTGTACTCCACATTCCGGCCCTCTTAAATGAGAAGCCTTTCTGAACATTTAACAATTCTTTGTTCAATTGAAGCATCCAATAATTAGGTCTACCTACAAATGCTACTTGCAATAAATCATTGTTCCTTTAAATTCTTCAACTCCTTACTATTCAAGTGCTTTTTTTTTACACCTTCAATTGACCAATCACCCTTAACCTATTCAATAATCTTGACCATTAATATCAACATAAAATATCACGGAACACGGAGTCAGCAACAACAAAAACAAGTTTATTTCTGAGAAGCTCCATCTCTTGGTGTAAATATGATTTATCGTAGCGAGTACAGTGCACTATGGCAGCCATCCAACACTTGCTGAGAAAGACGGAAAAGTATCAAGTATTCTCTTAATAAATTTAAGCAAATTTTCATGGAAAACTGATGTGTTCTGATGATCTGAAAATCAATATTTAGCAACTTTATCATGAGTAAAATCACCAAAAAGGAAGGTATTAGTTTTACACCTTTTTTTTCTCGGCCGTGTCTAAAAAATAGGTGTACGTCTTTTACACAGAGATTTACGGTATTTGTCTTTCATTATTTCCTTCTTTTTTCTTCTTCTTTTTTGACAGGTCTATGATGAAGGGGACTACAGGAAACTTAGATTTGTTGATAGAGAGAAGGAAGTAAGTCCTACCGGTATATACTACTCTATGTTTTTCACATTCAATTATTACTCAGTGTGGAATATTCCTAAAGGACAATCCAACCTTTGTAATATGTTCATTTGTGTGAAGAGAAACAGAATGGCAACAAAACAGTCCACTCTCCCATTTTTTGTATACGAATACTGAAATATCATGAATTGATGTTTGTGTCATAAACACCTCCTTTGGAGCACTACTCAAAATACGTTATGGAGAGCAAATTGTCATAGGTCCTCTAAAAAAAAAGATTCTCCTGACTAATTAAATTTGAGAAATTGGCATACACTGTATTAGTGAATTGAGTTGTTAGAACAAATGGGAGAGTTGTTGGGCACTACATCAAAGTGACATTACTGATTCAGCTACCAGTAATTTGAAATTCCCATACATAGTGATTACAAGTTTGAAAAACCATAATTTTCTTACTGGTTGTCCGATCACTTTCAAATTTCCACCACTCGGCTTCTTTGGTTTTCTGCTAACTTGCAGATCATTTACTCTCAAGGTTGAATTTCCCTTTAAACTTTGTTAAATTTCTTCTAAATCAATTGAATCTGCTGATTGTATGTGGAATTCAGAATATAGGAAAACATCAAATAAACAGAGATCTGTTAAAATATGATACCTGTGCATGTACTGGTATGTTTACAATACTGAATTAGAGATAGGAAATACATTGAAATTACCTAAATGTTCAATTGCTCATTTATTGTAGAATGTTATGAAACATGAATTACTAAAAGATGATAAGCTATGATGTGAATTTAATATTTATTGATGTCAAATTGGCAGTAATTTTCAAAGAAATGTTGGGTACTTTTGACCGTACTGATCATTGTTCATCATGATTTCATGATAATTATTCTAGTGTTGATTTTCATTATGTTCTTTATGTTGCATGTGATACATGATTTATGTTTGATTTTGTTTTCTATTTATACTATCGTAATCAAAGTAGAAAAGAGTGAATATTGGAGCATTGGCTTTAAAACCCCTCAGGATGTATAGGTTTATTAAAGGAGGGTCATATCGAAGGGTTTTGAACCTTGGATCTTCTAAAATTCAAGACTAGCTAGTTTACCATTTGGTTGTGCGTTCATATTTACAAATGCATGTCGCTAACAGAATGCAGATTGGAAACATTAGTTTGTACAAGTTCAGACAACAATGGTTTGTCAAATGTTTATACATTCTAGCATCTATTGGAATACAATAACTTGTTGCTGGTGAATGTGTGTACATTTGTAATGCTTTGTCCCTACATTCAAGTTAAGAAACATGCTCAGATTTAAATTTTACATTATAAGTCACCTGTTGCCTAGAACTAATTGCACCCTGACCAATTACAAGAATGTTTCTTTGAACCTGATAGGTGAATGAACAGTTTGCAATAGACCTGGTCCATGAAGAACCACCCATAGAAATTAATGGAAGGAATGTCCATTGTGATGGAGGTGGGGGTCCATTAGGTCATCCTAAAGTCTACATCAACTTGGTAAGTTTCACAAGGCAACATACTGCACCTCATTGTAGCTTGTTTGCAGGAGGTCATTGACCATTTTAAAGGATGATTTATCCTTGATTGCAAGTTATATTGAATAACGGCAGATTCATCAGCCAAACAAAATAGTTAAAGTTAATCAGTTAAGGTAGCTTAGGAAAACCTTTTGGCATGAAAAGGTGTTGTCAGTGAATTAAAAGTTGTTATTTGACATCTCTGAATGAAAGTTTTAGTAATATTTAGCCTCATCAAGGTAGTACATGTATTTACCAGCTCAATATCCTATCAATCAATCTCTGATACAATTATGATTTTCTAGGCAAAGTTTAAAAGTTATGAATTTTTGAAAGTCAGGATAACTACTGTAGTAATCACTGAATTGGTCAAGTAACAGTAAAATGATGCAGGACAACTCTTAATGATTGTGTACACAAATGAACTGAAAAGATTCCTTTTCTGTTTTTTGTGAGTGAGCAGACTAGTTTTTTTTCTTTTCCGTCTTCTTCTTCAGTGGAGAGCATTATACATGTACCAATGTGTTACCTATTTTAGCATATCCCATAGGGAAATGTTACCTCTATACTAACATTTTTTTAAATATTTAGAATAACGTTGACTTATGATTTTATTTCTGTTTTGGTCAGGATCAAGATGGACCTCACCCCTGTGGATACTGTGGACTGAGATACATCGCTGCCGGACATCATTGACAAGAGATGGCGCTATATAAAGATAATTTTATTAATTGTGTGTACAGTTATGTATTGAAATGAATAATCCATCATTAAGTTGTGTCAGTGATTATCAGTTGTAACAATAATCTTCATATCCAACTGACTCTCTTACATGGTGAATCTACCTATAGCAATGCTTGCGTTAATTCCCACTTTACAGAGGATATGAAAGTTGTTGTACATGTATTTCATTATTTTATGAAACAGAATGTTTGATAGACAAGGGTCATCATAAGTAGTACTCACTTCTATCTTGGCTTACAGTTTTGAAATGGGACTTGGGTAGTCCAGCACATCAGAAGTTATAATGGAGTTGACATGTTAAAGTTTCTATTTGGATATTGAAGTCATTATGTACTTCTTTGTGCTTGAACAATTTTGTTTTCATCATTACCGATTAACAGATGCAAAGTGATTTTAACTTACTCTTTCATCTGGCATTTGTGATTAACTATGTGTGGGAGGGGAATGTGGAAATGGGTGTAAAATACCTATTTCAGACTTAAAAGCAAGAAATAATAACTACTTTATATTTTAAAGTTATGCTCTTTTCATTTGAAGTTTTAGTAATGAAATAAAACCACTTGGCACATTAAATTTGGATTTGTATATAACATACATGTATGACAATGTAGCTCTTGATGGCTTCATTATTTGGTTCAAAGATTCAAGATTTCTTCAGTGAATGAAGTTGATTGCAAGAAAGAGAGTAGTTTAGAAAGAAAGTTTTGGAAGAAAGTGAAAATGAATTGGAGAGATATGTGTTAAAAAGCTGCACCAAATTTCTAGTCATGCAAAATTGTTATCCAGTCCCATATTTGTATTATGTCGTATAGATATTTTCTTGTTCCAGAATTTGATAACAGGTACATGTATTTGTTTTGTCCTGTAAATTGTGTGCAAATTCTCAACACACATCCCCTTTTAAAACAAGAAAGTACAGTGGAACCTCAGTATATAGAGCTCTGATATAATGAGGTATCTGTTATAACAAGGTAATTTTGCTGGTCCCAGCTCTTTATATTCTTTTGTTTTTTAACCCTGGTATAACAAGATACCTGATATAACAAGGTAATTTCCTTGGTCCTAAGGACCTCGTTATAACGAGTTACCACTCTACATTCACATACATGTAACTGCTTCTGTCATTGATCATAAGGTGTAATATTAACCATAACCACCACCCCCCCCCCCTCACACACACACACACACGCACGCACGATGTGAAGGTTTGCATTTCCTTGGATTTATTAGAAGAAATGTCAGATAAGTAACCAGCAAACGCCCAGTATGAATATCAAAAAGCTTTTATTTCAATGCATAGCCGTACTTCATAACCCCACATGCGATACTGTACAGTGTAGATTCTAAACAATTTTTATTTTACAGCAGAAAATAACATCTTATATATAATACACAACAAAGGTAATTGTATGACTGTATCAGTCATGTGATCATGATGCCATTTTGTTTCTTCACTTAGAACACCATTTCATCTCTTAGAACACCATTTCATGATTATTATAATTTCTAGATTTATAAAATGTCTAAATTTTCTCATTTTTTATTCATGTTTTTTGTATTTATATTTATTTCCCCCCTTAAATTGGAATTAAATGTGGTGATGATACATGTACGTTATGTCATTTAAGGAGCATATTATATGAAATACATGTATACAATTACATGTAGTTCACTGCAATCTGTAAAAGTTCTGCCCCCTTCATGATATATGATATAGCATAGCATACATCTAACTTTCTATCCTAAACAAATAATATACATACATGTATGAGAATAAAATAATTTCAATTGCCCGGGCTATATCATTCGGCTGAGGGAAATATCCTCGTTTGAAGAAAACTTAAAGCTAATCTTGAGCTCTGGTATGGGAATCGTATTTTGAGATACAAATTGCTATGGTTTATTCTGGATTGTTTATCCTGCAGTAGATTGGTTGTTTGAACCAGTGAAATAAAAACAAACGCACAAAAACTTACTGGGCATCATCTTCAATAAAAACCACAACTCCCATTTGCACCGGATTTCCTTATCTTTCTATGCTCATTACTAGGCCACTTGAACTTGAACACTCAGTGTAAGTTTCGTAGGATTCGGTGATAATTTTTTTCCTTTATTTACCAATACTCTAGTTTATCCTTTTTTGTCCTTTTTTTTCTTTCTTTTGTCAGTCGTGCCTGTGCTTTCTGAATAGAATGAATTCATGCATGTATTTTTTAACAAAGCACTTCCTTGTTTGTGCTACTCGACATTACAGCCAAACCGTGTGAGCAGAATGCTCTGAATGAAAGCAGGTACATAAATAGAAAACAGTTCGAGATAGGCATGTACTGATGAATTGGGGGAAAAAAATGCTTTTCTTAGTAATGGATCAAAATATGGCACTCTGCGACGTAAGAGGAGATGTCAGATATGTGGTCTATGTACATTTACAGATTAACAATTCCCGAATTTACAAGAAACACAAACAATTATTTAAGATTACATTGTATAGCCCTTAATTTTTTTGAACAAGAGGAACCCCTTTAAAAAAAATGAATGACCTATATATCATAACTTCATTATCTCGTGAGAAAGGGTGCTTTATTCCCCCAAAACAGAAATCAAGCAAAATTATAAAATCTTTTGTTATTTCCCATTTTTGTTCTCAGATACTTCACATTTAACTCAAAGATATCTGCTTTCATTCAAAGGAACTTTCTCTACATTATGGTGTATCTCCTCAATTCTTATTTTCCCAATCATATTCTGAGGTGCACTTAACAAATTATACATGGGAGATTATGACGAGAGAAAGGAGGAGGAGGTATAGACAAAGTAAAAGATGACAGCGAGAGAGAGAGAGAGAGAAGGGTGGGTTAAAGAGAGGGTGAGGGAGAGAGAGAGAGAGGTGGGTTAAAGAGAGAGAGAGAGAGAGGGGTGGGTTAAAGAGGGTGAGATAGATGGAGAGAGAGAGAAATTCAAATTGGTACATGTATGTGGAGACAGAGAATGAGTACATGTCACACATAAATGAATATATTATGATAAACCAAATGTCTTCTGGTCTAACGTATAATTTTCTCTGGTTTATTTGGAGTAAACGACCCATGTCCGTCTATTGTCTTGATTAGGGTACAACTATAGCTGTACATTCTTCCCAATCTTATACATGTACATGTACATTGTATATACACCATGCACACACTTTTGAAGTTCTAATGTGGACATCATCAAACTGCTATCTGTAACATTGCCATAACGGACGGGTCTGTTTTAGCTGCATCCAAAAACTCCTCTTTCGATAACATGCCGTCATTATTCTCATCGGCCCTTTCAAAGATGATCTCGGTTCTTTCCTCTGGTGAGCTGATTGATTCATAAAACGATTGGCGATACGTATCTTCTCCAATCATCCCATCTATCGCCTAATTGTTTAAAGAAAAACATGTAATAAAGACAGGATAATACAACGTTAATTTCCCCTATTTTCATCGACATTACTGATAGCATTTGATGTACATTGCAACTTTTTGTTTACATCGGTAATCACAGGCCTCGTTGCGAAATATAGCATTTCCTCTGAAAAAGTGTATTTTCTATATTTCATCCTTGGATATTGTGTGACATTACTCGAAATATTCAATTCTTTGTTAATATAGTCTTGTGAAATATACCTGATGTAATATTTATCAATCATTTTCATTCTGTCCGCGAAATAAAACTGGTTGGACATGAAAAGTGTGATAGATAATTGAAACGAGACCAAACGTTATTCATTGAAAAAGTACTGTACAGCTTAAAAACAAGGTGTTTGTTGATAACCCAGATGTGTTTATATTTTCATTTCAAGCACCCACCTTCATTGATTAACACAGTTCTCATTTTGGTCTAGACATAATATATACGCAATAACAAAATGGTACAAATTTAAACTAATGAAAAATCCCATAAGCGGCATCTTAGTTATTGCAATTATTTCAATATTGCAACCGATAGAGTGCATGTCTCACAGCTCCGTGGTCATCCAGCAAGATAAACTTAAACTCCTAATTTCTCACGTACCCTTCCTATTTCCTTGTTTTCTACCCGCCTCCAATTATGATATACAAATATACATTGTCTTGAGAGGTTCTGGTTGAAACTATGGGCAAGGGTGACTCCAATAGTGAAATTGATCCAAAATAGCAATCTCTGTGTATGAAAATATGAAATATCAAATAAACCCCTCCCCAAGGAGCAATTATAGAAGGGTTTTTTTTTTTTTTGGAGAGGGGGGCTTCGGGAGCCTCACTTCAATTCATTTACGTATAAGCAAGACAAATTAATAAGGGATTGATTTTTTGGGGGAGGGCTTGAGCCCCTAAAGGCCCCCTCTCGATCAGGCGCGTAGCCAGGGGGCGATGGGGCGGTCGCCCCTAAAAAAAAACGCCGGCCAAAAAAAAAAAAGAAAGAGAAGAGAAAAAAGGAAGAGGACGTAGGAAGAAAAAGGAGCAGACAAAGAACATTTTTGATTAATGGAACGTCAAAGCTTCCGCGCGGGAGAAGGGAAACTGAAGTTCAGACATGGATTAAGAGTCGAGAACGATACAACGAATCGTCTTCTATCTCTAATAATCTAATGAAATGTTTAAGCTTCTGCGCTTCGCGCGGGAGGGGGTGGCAACTGCGTGAATTCAGACAAGGATTAAGATTCGAGAACGGTGCAACAAAATATCGTCTTCTTTCTCTTCTAATTTAATAAAACGTCAAAGCTTCGCGCGGGAGGGGGAGAACTGAATTCAGACAAGGATTAAGAGTCGAGAACGGTACAACGAATCGTCTTCTTTCTCTCATAGTTTAATGAAACGTCAAAGCTTGCACCCACCCTAGGGAGCGCGCTTTGCGCGCTCCGTAAGTGATTCGCACGCTTCGCGTGCTCATTACCCCCCCCTAAAATCAAATCCTAGCTACGCGCTTGCTCTAGATCGACTACTGGATCTCCAATATTTTCGAAAATCCGGATGAGAAAATAGGAATCAGTTTTACTTGGCCTTACACCTGCGCTATTAAACCTCTCACAAGGCTCAAAAGGTATGCATCCCATGCCGGATCCCATAAGAGTTAAAATATGCAACCTATAGAGGTGCTGATGGGACCTGTAAGCTTCAAAATTGATTTATTTTTGTTAGTTTTCGTAGACTAATACTCGTTTCTTTACCTTAAGAATTTCTATCATTTCCACTCTTGAGATGAATCCATTCCCATCTACATCAAAGAGATTGAATATCCAGCTTAGTTTATCAGAAGCCGAACCCTTCATAAGTATACTCATCCCACACATGAACTCTCGGAAATCAATCGTGCCGTTCTGATCGCTGTCGAACGTCCGAAACACATGTTCGGTAAATTTCGTGGGATCTCCTTTCGGGAAGAATTTAGTGTAGACTCGTTGAAAGTCTGGCCGTGAAAGACTACCTTTGGGACAGTCTAGAGAGAGAGAGAGAGAGAGTGAGAGAGACAGAGACAGAGCATGATCATAGGCTATTTACATTACAATATTGTTTGTCTATTTTTGTACTTTATTGGAGTTTGTAATCAAAGATATATAGACCCCAGCAATAGAAACTAACATGTATAGAAAAGAAAATATTTTGAGAACAGTTGCTACAAAAGACAAGTTGTAGATTTTGATAGCACTTGCCTCAAAAGGATTATGTAGAATATCTAGGTATTATTTCGCCCAAAGATATCAATGTTCATTGTGTAAAATTAAAGGCCTATATGGACGGTCTTTATCTTCATCGAGTGTAAGGGCAATCCAACCCTTAAAATAAGTTCATTTGTATGAAAGCAGAAAAAAATAAGATAAACAGAATGACGAAAGTTTGTCCTCGGGGGTAATTTTCAGGGGGTAATTGTTACTGGAGGGAGGGGAGGTAATTGTCCCGCTGGTAATTGACCGGAGGTGATTGCCCATGGGGTAATTGTCCTAGAACCCTTTCTAAATTGTTTTCTGATTTCATTCTAACTTTAACCAGCCTACTTCTCTGCCTTTTCTGCTTTCCTCTAGAGTAGTTTGCTATCAAGGTTGGATTTATCTTTAATATAAAAGTGAAAATGGCTTCAGCCCCTATATGACCCTGCCTGCAGCAGGAGTTCAAATCCACTTTGTATAGATGTACATTGTACGAATGTATACGATGTCCAATTTCTATTGAATTGAATTGAATTTATTTCCACATTTGCATTCAAAGTACAGAAACACTGTTAAGCCTATATACAAAAGTAAAAGTATAAAAAGTAAACAAACATCAAGTACATGCAAATTAAGAAGATAAAAGGACATATTTACACGTCTTGAAAGACATACAATGTAAATGTGGCGGGATCAAAAAATGTTTGTGTAAAATTTATGTCCATGATCCCGTACTGTTTAGAAGCACTTACACAAGTCTAAAGACAGCATAAAGCACACCAAGCAATAACACAATATATCGATATTAATAAAAGGCAAGAATGTTAATGCATTCACTATCAATTAAAATAATTACTCATTATATACTCTTTTAGACTATTCTTATATGCACGTAAAAAATTAGAATCTTTACCAAAAAAATTGGTAATTCATTTCATAATATTGGACGTCTACACCGAATAATGCTACGTGAGGGTGGGACGTGTTACCATAAGCAACACGATAATCAAATTTAATACGAGTGTTATAATCATGTACGGCAAGATTACGTTGAAATAAGAAATCAAATGATTTTGGTAATAATTTCTTACGAAATAAAAACATGAATATTCCTACATTATAAACATACAATTCATAAATTGGTAACACTTTTGAACTCTTAAAAATAGGTATACTATGTGAGCTGACGACCAGTGGCGTACGCAGGATTTTTTCAAGGGGGTTAAAATTGGATGGCATCATTAATGTGACCCCGCGAGGTAGCGAAGCAACCATACAGGAAGGGTGTGGGAGGGTTATTCCATTCAACGTCGTGAATTTCGATAACATGGGGTTTTCCTGCATTTCAAGTTTCACGTTTCTTTTTTTCCTCCACATTTTACAGAAAATAGAGACAGACAGAAAATAGAAATCATATATGTAGGCTATATGGTAAATAAGCACCTTAAAATAATACTCAATTCACATGTCAGATTAAGTAAAATGTGAGGAACCTATAATTGTGGTGCTAGTAGATTATAGGTTTCTGCTAAAATAGACATTGTAGATCATAGACGAAGGAAGCTTTTTTGAAGGGGGTGGGGCGCTGAAGCACTCACCCTGAACATCTGAATGTGCGCTATCACAAGCGCGATGCGCGAAGTCCCTTGCGGCCGCGGGGTCCAGGGCCTGCTCAAGGGTCCTGGAAGCTCTGGGATTCTAGATTCTCTCGGGTGCAATATCAGCCTTATTTTAGTGCATTTTATGACATTTTTTTCAGAGCAATTTACAAGCAATTCATCATGAATTAAAAAATACCAAATGGAAAATGTGGACATATAGGAGTGAGGGATTATGTTTTGTTTTTCGAGATTTAACAGTCACCTCTTACCGTGGACCAGAGCCGGTGAAGCGACTTTCAAAGTGGGGGGGGGGGGCACCAACACAAAAGGGCACTTTCTGGAAAAGGGGGCACCTACAAAGGGAAACCTCAAAGCGAAAATATACCATTTTTAGACATTGGTAGGCCCTTATACCCGATTATCAGGGATGGTTTCATTGGTTGTTTCTCTCTTTACATGGTCCAAGATACTGCTTAAGAATCATACTTTGCAGTTGGGTATGATGGTCTGAATAAGAGCAAAGCGAGCGAGCAAATATTTAAGATTTGTGAAGCCGCGTTAGTGCGAAAAATTACATCTTATATATAGAGGAAAATACAATCCTAATCATGAAAGACTGAAAAGATCTTTAATAAGAAACAAATTCATATTAACATAAAATGCTAGCGAGCGTAGCGAGCGAGCTTTGGGTGAAATTGAAGAAAAAGATGCTCTTAATAGTCGCTTTAAATTAGGAGTACATTTTTGGTGAGAAGAAAAGGGGGCACATATCCAAAGGGAAAAGGACACTTATTTTAAAAATGCACAAAATAAGGGGTTTTCAGCCATAAAAAGTGTTGGGGGAGGGGAAGGATATTCCCGCCCTCCCACATTCCAGCCCCAGTTCCTACGCCAGTATTGTAGATGAAAACTGGAAATACATTAACACCAATACCTAGAGTCACCTGGTTAAAATGCGTATTAGTCACCCGAGCAAATTAGTTAGCAAGGCACCGTTGAACAAAACATCAAGTGAATGGATATAGTAATTCATTCAAGAATATGATACACGAAAAGTCAAGCTGCATAAGATTACTTGAAGAAAACACAAAGATAAATGTTACACAGTTTCCCAAATGTGAAATCATCATTTCAAGAGTTCATCGGAAATTCCGGAAACTTTTTTTCTTTCTTTTCTTATTTTGGCCCTCTCATTTACCTCCATACTTCGTTTTTTGTTTAGGGACAGAAACATAAAGGGGTGTTTAACCCCAAAACACACCCCAGCGTACGCGCAAGCTGACGAATCTTTTTTTTTTTTTTAATAGTTTTAATAATCTATCTATATAGAAGATATTTATTGCACGATCCCCATATAATATTACCATAGTTCATATGAGGTAAAATCATTGTATTGTACAACATCAATAAAACATATTTAGGTACAGTATCACTCAGTCTGTTTATAGCTCCGTGATTCTGGACATTACATTAGATATCTTGTTAACATGCGATTTCCATTTCATATCTTCGTCAATAAAAATTCCCACAAATTTAACAGTTTTGACTCGTTGAATAGGTGCATTGTGCATGTATTTATGTTTATGATTATCGTCAATATTTTTATTTCCAAATACCATACAATGAGTTTTTTAACATTTAGTACTAATTCATTGGCTAAAAATTTGTCCACTTGATCTAATTCCGAGTTCATAGTCTGTTCCAAATAATTTAGATTGTTGTGTTTCAAGAATATGAAATATGAAACATAATAACTCACCTTTTTTGAAATCTTTGAACCATTGTTGTAGTTCTTCTTCACTGAAGGCTGTGTGTATTTTGAGATCCGATAGAACCTGTGTGTTCAATGAATGCTTCGATGATTTTTTACCCATCGTTCATTCGATTGCTGTAAAAAAAAGTATATATTGATAATATTTTTGTCCTTCTTCTCCCTTTCACTCCATGAAATGTGAAAGCAGAAGACACACACACATCAAGACAAATATTTGCACTTGTGGTGTTACATGAACATGTTAAAATTTAGTATGACACACATTGCGTTGGCGTTGTTCCATGGAAACTTTGTCACTATTTTGTTGTCTTCTTAATCGGTATTGTTCAAGAAATACAGCGGGTAATCCATCAAAGAAGAAAGAATATGACATCAGATTAAAGTTTATAACAATCATCTCTAGATCAAATGTGTTTCATCTTTGACGAACCAGCGAGTATCACCGCGCCTTGAATTAAAATCCTCCGGCCTTCGTACTATATATAATCCACAATGTTGATTATTCAAACGTTATCCAGTTATCTTTATACTTTGAAATACAGAAATACAAGCACATACTGATTATTCCTGTAAATTCTCCAGCAGTCGGCTATCAGTCGGCTATCATTCAAGTTCATCAGAATGGATTAGCATGTGCGGAAATGTGACGCTTAATAAATTTACTTCGTCTCTTATGAATTTGAATCATATTTTAGTGAAAATATTTTCTGAAAGAAAGGCAAACTAAAGAATGCGGAAATGCTGAGGAAAAAAAAATCAAACTTGGCATTAGCAAGGGCAGCTAGCGCTCTAGTAATAGGGAGAGTATATAGGGTGCACCCATGGACCTAGGTCCACGGTGCACCCTAGTATAGCCTTTGATCCCGGCAGTTTATGGGGGCTTAATGTGCTACTCCGATCCTCCGAAACACGCGGAATTGGAATAAAAAGGACGACACTATTGATTTTAATATTTACATAAGGCTGTGTCTGACATTATTAGAAGGTTTATGAATACCATAAATCACTCTTGTGTATCGTTATGACTCGATGCTTATCAAATCACATTCTGTTCTCAACTGACGATCAGCGTTTTAAATTACATTACATTGTAGTATTGTTCTCACCGTTCTGCTCTTTTTTTTCGATTCTGGTGTTCAATAGACCGGTTTAATAACATGCTGAAATTGATGGATGTTTCTTTCCTAGGGGACCTAGATACGATCCTAGGGTTCTCAGCAGAGGCGGCGCTCCGGGGGGGGGCCAGGGCACAGTGCCCCACTTTTCAATTACCCCCAAAGTGCCCCCTTTTTACATAGGAAACGTGCCCCTCTTTACATAGGAAAAGTGTTCCTTTTACTTTGAATATTGCCCCTATTACTTTGTAAAAGTGCCCCTTCCCTTTTCACCTCTGATAAGTGCCCCCTTTTTATACGTGCCTCTTTTCCTTCGACAAGTTCCCATTTTCCTTTGCAATAAGTGTCCATATTCCATTATTATAAGTGTCCTTTTTAATCTCTAGTAAGTGCCCCTTTTCAGGTACGGGAAGTGCCCCTTCTCACTTCTGATAAATGCCCCCATTCACTTCTGATACTTACCCTATTCAAATCTGAAAGGTGCCACTTTTACTTTGACAAGTGCCGCTTTTTCTTTGTAAGAAGTGCCCCTTTCCCTTTAACAACTACCCTTTTAACTCGGATAAGCGCATCTTTTATTTTCACATGTGCCCCTTTTACTTTCTAATAAGTTCCCTATTCCTTATGATAAGTGCCCTCATTTAACAAAGAGAGCCCCTTCCCCTTCTCATAAATGCCCCTTTTACCTATGAAAATTGTTGCTTTTCATTCTCATAAGTGCCCCTTTTCATCTCTGGTAAATGACCCTTTTCAGGTATACGAGAAGTTACTCCTTTTCACTTCAGATAAGTGCCCCCTTCACCTCCGATAATTTCCCTTATTCAAATCTGAGAGATGCTCGTTTTACTTTGACAAGTGCCCCTTCACCTCCTGATAAGTGCTCTTTTCATCTCTGATGAGTGCCCCTTTCAACTGTAATAAATGCCCCTTTTATTTTGACACGTGCCCCTTTTCCTTTCTTGGGAATGCTATTTTTCCTTCTTATAAGTGCCCCTTCCCCTTCTCATAATTATCCCTCTACATCTCTGATAAGTGCTCCGTTTATTTAAACATGTGCCTTTTTTTTCTTTTTAATAAGAGCCACTTCCCCCTTCTCATAAAAGCCCCCTTTCACCTCTTATAAATGCCCCTATTAAAATCTGATCGGTACCGCTTTTCTTTCAACAAATGCACATTTTCCTTTATCATAAGTGCTCCATTTTCATTCTCATAAGCGCCCCTTTTCATATCTGGTCAGTACCCCTTTTCAGGTGCGATAAGGGCCCCTTTTCACCTCTGATAATTTCCTTTTAACAATGATACGTGCCTTTTTTTCTTTCTAATAAGGGACCTATCCTCCTTTAATAATTGCCCCTTTTCACCTCTGGTTATATAGTGCCTCTTTTCAGGTGTAACAAGTGCCCCATTTTCACCTCTGATAATTACCCTTTGTATTTTGACACGTGCTCCTTTTCTTTTCTAATAAGTGTCTTTATCTCTTTCAATAAGTGTCCCCTTTTTCTCTCATCATTAAACGTGCCCCTTATGTAAAGGGACTAAGACCAATTTCCACCAAAGGTCGCTCGCTACCCTCGCTCTTGATGCTTTGGCAATATCTTGTATGATGTATAAAGAGAAACAAATATTGAAATCATCCCTGATAATGTAATCATGTAGGGCAATATACCAATGTCTAAAAAAATTGTATATTTTCGCTTTGAGATTTCCCTTTATAGGTGCCATTTTTTTTCCAGAAAGTGCCCTTTTTGTTGGTCCCCCCCCCCCACTTTGGAAGTCGCTCCGCCGCCCCTGGGTCTTAGTCATGTAGAAATACTGTAAGCATGCACGGCCACAGGTTTTCCAGACACCCCCTAAACGAGAATTTCTTCTGAAGCCAAAAATGAGGATTTCGCCTGGTTTTTTCCCGAATTCACACCCTAAACGGGTATTTCACAAAAGTGTACTCCTAATCAAGTATTGTAAAATTGTGACTCCTTGACCATTTTGAAGTCTGCATACAGTACTTGTTGCTATGTCGGGCAAGCCTCGGATGAGCTTTCGGGTTGTCAAGAACAACCTTTCTTTAAACAGTATGCCTAAATTTGACTAAGTTAGTAAACCGGTCTATTAGGATTAAAAAAACACTTTTTAGTGTGAACAGTGGAAAATATCAAACGAGTTGATTACTGTTACACTACTAACACTGGCGTACTGATGGGGGGCTTGGGGCAGTTGCCCCCAAATAAAATTCAAACTAGGTTTATTTCTAATTCGATACCAGTGATTTACAAATGTTGCTGAAATGACATCAATTTCCGGGATTTTTCCTCACTTTTTTTAGTAAATTATACTTTTTTATTCGTTTGTTGGAAAATGACAAATTCCGAAATTTACAGTCGGGCAAGAAATATGCTTTTTAAGAGGCCTATAATATATGTCAGGGCCCGCGGAACGGCGGGACTCGGGGGCTCGAGCCCCCCAACCTTTTTTTGAAAATGAATATTAAAGAGAAATAGAAAGAAAGAGAGAAAGAAAGAAAGAATAGTGACCTGCCAGTGTCACAAAATAATGAGGTATCAAAATATGCTCATCTGACCGTGATTAAATGCTTAAAACCCCTGAGCTTCCGGGGGCTCTGCCCCCTGGATTCCACCAAGGGCCCTAAGGCGGGCCCCTGGATACTCATCTGACCGTAATTTAATGCCTAAAACCCCTGAGCTTCCTTGGGCTCCGCCCCCTGGACCCCACGCCCATTAGTGACCTGCCACTGTCACAAATAAGGTATCAAAATATGCTCATCTGACCGTAATTAAATGCCTATAACCCCTGAACTTCCGGGGGTTCTCCCCTGGATGCTCATCTGACGGTAATGTAATGCCTAAAACCCCTGAGCTTCTGGGTGCTCCGCCCCCTGGACCCCACACCAATTAGTGTCCTGCCAGTGTCACAAAAATAATAAGGTATCAAAATATGCTCATCTGGCCGTATTTAAATGCCTAAAACCCCTGAGCTTCCGGGGGCTCTGCCCTCGACCCCACCAGGGATCCTGGGGCGGGTCCCTGAATGCTTATTTTACCGTTATAAAATGCCTCACATCCCTGAGTTTCATGGGGCTCAGCCCCTTGGACCGTACGCCAATTATTGACCTGCCAGTGTCATGAATAAGGTATCAAAATATGCTCATCTGACCGTTAATAAATACCCATACCCCCTGAGATTCCGGGGGCTCCGCCCTTGACCCCCGCCGGGGCTTTGCCCCTAGACCCCACGCCAATTTATGCTACGCTCTACCTGATTGTAAATACTTTAGCCTCCCCCCACCCACTTTGAAAAACGTTCAGCGGGGCCTGCATGTAAGAGTGGTGGTGATGCGGATTTTTTGTTCTGCCCCCTCAAACGTGCTTGCTCATTACGCCACTGTTATGTTCACTATAAAACAATGTATTAAACTCTGAAGTCAAAACTACAGAGTACTAAGATGGCGATAATAACGTTACGTTGATACCATAGAGATATATACTTACTAAGTTAGTAAGTATATATCTCCATGGTTGATACTTATAACCACTCCGAGCTATTTCGATCATTTCTTCGTGTACATGTTCAGTACATAACAGCCACTGACTACTACTACTACTACTAATAACAATACTATACTACTACTACTACTACTACTACTACTACTACTACTACTACTACTACTACTACTACTACTACTACTACTACTACTACTACTACTACATGTACTACTACTACTGCTACTACTACTACTACTACTACTACTATACTACTACTACTACTACTACTACTACTACTACTACTACTACTACTAATACTCCTACTACTACTTCTCTTTTCCTTTCTCTTCTCCTTTCCCATCTCCTTCCCCTCTCTCTTCTTACGCCCCTCCCCCTTTTCTCTGTTTCTCTCTCTTTTTCTTTCTACACCTTTCCTTTTATTACTTTCTCTTTTTCACACAACCTCTACCCCTCTCTTGTTTCTATCTGCATCTCTCTATTTATGTCTTAAAATGCATGTAAATAGACATTTTACCATGTTATTTCTTACATGTTCATGTATCATAAGTGTAAGAGTGAATGGATTAAGAAAATCAATAAAATTCTGTGTTCAAATTTTAATTCATTCTTCAACATCAATTATTTTCCATCAACGGTGTTCGACAATTGGAATAGAAACATTTGCATTTTACTACTTTATACAAACCTTGCGTGATGACTATTATAATCAATAAATCACATTCCTTCACTGTTTTCCAATGATTTCAGAAATATCCCAGGCCTAAAATGGGTGATATATACATACCTTACACAAACATCGGTAACGGTAAATATAACACTAAATAAAACTACAGAAAGTATTGCTAGTTCTACAGCAATTTCTATACATTATTGTCCTGCAAGATACGGATTCAAAGAGATAATAGCTTGCACTGCCTAAAGTTCTGGGCTCAAATTTATAAAACCGCACTAAGATTAATTGTCAACTAACTATGTAGTTTAGCCTATGTAATTAGCTGACAGCTATAGCTTAGTAAGGTTTTATGAATGTGGGTCCTGGATCCTCACCTACCCGATAAATTCACCTATAGTTAATATTTAAATTATTAGGAAACATATTCTCCGGTCCTTTTAAGGATGCATTGTGTATAGTGTATATCCGAAATATTCAACCATAAAGAGCATAATTTACATTGTATTTACAACGTTAAAAGAGAAATCTGCATCTTTTGTATTCAAGTTCTCTGTTTTTGTTGTGTAACTGCATCCCAACGGGTGCCTAAACGACCCTCAAAATAATGTTCAAATATGAAGCATGAATATAGGCATGCATAAATAATCCATAAAACGAACATTCCACCTAATTGGGAGTGTGAAGTGGTGGCCGTGAATAGATACAGCACCCTCTCCCCCGTGAATGCATGCATGCAATTGGACTCATTTAAAATGAGTTATCTAGTTTGGACAACCACAATTTTCTGTATGAAGTATTTTGCCCGTCTTCCATTTGTTGGGATTTTCCTGTTGATCAGAGATGTCATTAGACAAATTAAAGTAGGGCACGGTGTGTCAGACCAGTTTTTATGGCATGTCTGCCCAAACTTTCCTTATAAAGAAAGCAAAAGAGTTTCACAATTTGTCTACATAATTATGCTGCTTGATATTATAAGATTTTTCTCTTTTTTGCCGACAACAAATAAATATTTTGTCGTTAGACATTTTGAATTAGAAGGTGCCATCTATACGCAGAGTTTGGCCAGCTTTGTTTCAGTTGGTCAAAATTTGGCGTTTAATAGTTTTTTGCTTTGTGCTTGCCCAACAAAGCAGAGTTCGCCATATTGTATCCAGCTCGAACCGGGTTGGTCAAACTCCCCTAATAAATAATACTGACCGTACCACATTACACTATGCTCAGATCAGATGAAGCAGTATATATACACACCCGCGTTTATGACATTATAGGCCAAATGGATAATAAAACAAAATCAGTTTGAATACAATTGGTCATTTGAAGTGTTAAGCAATAGACCGGTTTGTTAACATATTCAAATTGTATGCATACTTTTTAAACAAGGGTTGTTCTTGACAGCCTGAAAGCTTATCAGAGGCTTTCCCGACATAGCAACAAGTAAAGTATGCAGACTGGATACTGAGTACTGTAGTTCATTCATTAATAACAGGTTAATGGAATAACTCGTCACTATAGGTCCCCAGGAAAAGAAAAATCCATCAATTTGAATATGTTATCAAACCGGTGTAATGGCACGGGACAATAAGTTTAATAGTAATTAAATCTGCAACATGGCCTTGATTTCTGGGTCGTTTGATGCTGCATCAAGGAATTCATTAAGTGAGAGTCTATTATCACAATCCCTATCTACATTTCTGAATATCTTCTCTAGTTTGTTCTCTGGTGTATCTTCTTCATACCGTGTATCCTCATCAGTCATCTGACCTACCATCCTATACAATGACTGAAAGAAAGGAAAAAGATTAACAAAAAATAGTAATTAGCGAATGATGATTCTTTTGTGATTCTTACGGCCATGAACATCATCAAGACATAGTGCGGAAGCGTATATAATCCATGTGGACGTGTGCGTGTAAGTGTGTGTGTGTGTGGGAGGGGGGCGCAACAAATGGGAGCAACCATATATTTCTATGACTATTGTCCAAAAAATATGATTTGTGTAAAATATAATTCTTATAAAATATCATTACAGATGTTTTTTCCCTTTTCGGTATTGTTTGTTTGCTTTCCTTCTTCTTCTTCTTCTTCTTCTTCTTCTTCTTCTTCTTCTTCTTCTTCTTCTTCTTCTTCTTCTTCTTCTCTCTCTCTTATATTATATTTTATGTACATTACAATTTTTATGTAACTTATGGCGACCCCATAACAAGTCTGGAGGTTTCAGGGAATTTCACCTCGATCCTTCCCACCTTGTAAATATTTACTTCATCACGTGCGCATTAATTCTTAGAAGGAAATGAATGTGTGTTTTTTAGGTCTTGAGTCTTGAATCTTGATTTGGGATGGGTAAAAAAAGCATAGCCTATATGCGTTGTATTGGGACAGTATTAAATTAACGTGCATGTATTAAGGGTAAATTCATTAATTTTGCAAAATTGTATGAACTCTCTTGGCCTTGTTTTTTTCAACCTCCGATTCTAATCACATTTACCATATATGTATACTGATCGAATGATAGGTTATAGGTCCATGGTTAGATCATAGGCCTACATGTAGAAGTTTCCCTTTAAAATTATTAATTATTTAACCACGATATTTTTCAATAGGTGGGACACAGACGGGTGGGGCATTAGTTATTAATGAATTAAGTGAGTTGCCCGATTTATTACCTGAAGTATTTCCAACATCTCTGGTCTGGAGATGTATCCATCCTTGTTAATATCATACATACTGAAGATCCAACTTAACTTCTGTTCAACCGTACCCCGAGCTAACACACTCATACCACACATGAACTCTCGGAAAGAGATAGTACCGTCTCGGTTACTGTCGAACGTACGGAATACGTGTTCGGTAAACTTTGTAGCATCACCCGTAGGGAAGTATTTGGCATACACCTTTTTGAAGTCCGATTTTGTGAGGTAATCCTTTGAGCTGGCTGTTTGGATATAAAGACACAGTTACATGAGGTGTGTAAGAGAGAGAGAGAGAGAGAGAGAGAGAGGGGGTGGAAATATGGGGAGGGTAGAAAGAGGGGGCGGAAAGTGGGGGAGAAACAGTTGTATTAGATAGATAGATATTCCCTTATAGAACTAGATGGATGAGATTATATGACACCTTTCTCGCACCCTCCCACTAAACGCTAGTATGGGAGCTTAAAATTGCCGACGAGATGACAAGTTTATTTAGAACAAGAAGACGAGATGACGGATTGTTCGAACATGTAAATCGACTTCTTTAGGACCAGAAGACGACATGACGAGTTGTTGGAACTCGACAAGTCGATTTGTTAATGACGAAAGAAGAGAATAACTACTTGTTGGAACTCGGCAAGTCGACTTGTTTTTAGGATGAGAAGATGAGATGATGAGATGAGATATTTATATTTTTTATCCAGAATGCTCTGAATTACAATGTACATTAGCAGAAAACTACGGAAGCTTAAATGTGCCCCCGGAAGACGAGATAAATCAGGTTGAGATGACGAGGAGACAAGATAAATCAGGTTGAGATGACGAGGAGACAAGATAAATCAGGTTGAGATGACGAGAAGACGAGACGAGAAGACGAAATAAATCAGGTTGAGATGACAAGAAAACGAGCCAAGAAGACAAAAAGTCAGACGTACGAGATTAGAAGATAAACACACTTGGAGGGTGCTGCACTGCGGCCACCAGTGGCTTAATGAGCAAAAACTTTTTTTTGGAGGGGGCAGAAAACATCACCACCAGACGGCATAATGGGCAATTTTTGTTTTATCAGGGATGATTTCAGTGTTTGTTACTCTTTTTACATGGTCCAAGATACTGCTTAAGCTTCATACATTGCAGTTGGGTGTGATGGTCTGAATATAGTTATTTGCGAGCAAGCGAGCGAGCGAGCAAAAATTTTAAGATTTGTGAGGTCGCAGTGCGAAAAACTACATCTTTTAAAGGTACTATGTCCCATTTGCAGGCCAAACAAAAATGAAAAGGTTAAATTCCAACGGCATTTGAAAGACAATACTAATTTAAAACTTTCCTAAAAAAGGGGGGCTTGAAAATGTCTTTAAGTGGGAAAATAACGACTATTAGTTGTCGAATCAACTTAAGTGATAGCAATACAGTAAGTAATAGTCTGATTTTTCAGACCATTGTACCGAATGGTCGTACGTTTTGTGCTGCGCAAAGATTCAATCAGTTTAATTTTGGCCATTACAAGAAGTGGGTTATTGATGTAGACAAATGCTCATGTACCCTTTACAGCTCATTTTATGTATGTTATTACCAAAGAAGAAAAAAGCCAGTCAGTCACTCAATAGTGTCTGACAGTGAAGTCTAGCAAGTAAACGGGTTTCCTTGCATAATTTGAATATTAGGACACTGCTAACGTTTAAATTTCACAGATAGGACATACATGACATATTCATAATTCCTGCAAAGTTCTACAGAATTTGATGTTGGCTGCAAAAGGGACATAGTATCTTTAAAGAGAAAAAAAAAACACAATTCTGATGGGGTTTTAAGCACAATCTAATCATGAAAGACTGAAACGATATTTAATAAGAAACATGATTATATCAACCTTATGACACTTATTAGAAAAGAAAAGGAGCACGTGTCAAAGTAAAAAGGGGATTATCAGAGGTGAAAATGGGGCACTTCTCGCACCTGATAAGGGGCACCCACCAGAGATGAAAAAGGCACTTATGAGAACGGAAAAGGGGCACTTATTACAAAGGAGAATTAGGGGCAATTATCAGAAGGGAAATGGCACTAATTAAGAAGGATAAGCTAGGGGCACGTGTCAAAATAACAGGGGCACTTATCAGAGATGAAAATGAGCACTTATAACAAAGTTAAAGGGGGCATCTCTCAAATTTGAATAAGGGCACTCAGCAGAGATGGAAAGGGGCAATTATAATAATAAAAAGAGGCACTTGTCAAAATATAAGGGACACCTCTCAGATTTGAAAAAGAGGCAATTATAAGAGGTGAGTGGGCACTTATCAGAGGTGGTAAGGGGCACTTCTTGTACCTGAAAAGGGGCACTAACCTGAGATGAATAGGAGCACTTGTGAGATAAGAAAGGGCACTTATTACAAAGGAAAATTGGCACTTGTCGTAGGAAAGGGGCACCTATAAGATTCGAGCTCAAACAAGGTACATTAGCGGTTTTCGAAATTCAAGTATTATTTGCTTCACTGAAACATGGCTAACATTGAAATCCTGACATAACTAACGAAAATATACCTGTTAATGGTTTTGACGTTGCAAGGTTAGACTGTTCACTCCAAAAAACAAAGAAAAGATGCAGCGGTGGGATATGTCTTTACGTAAATAAAAGATGGTGTACGAACTTCACTGTCAAATATTCTACATGCAACGAAAATCTGGAAATGTCATGTGTGTTGTAACGCCCATTTCACTTGCCCCGAGAATTCAACCAAGCTCACTTATTTCTGGTCTACATCGCTCCCGATGCTAATGAAAATGAAGCTGCACAGTTTATTAAAGATAAAGTGAGAGAATGGAAGCCAAATCTCCAGTCTCCCCCAAAATCGTACTTGGGGGTTGTAATCAATGCGATGCCTAACTAGTGCCAAGTCATTGATAAACCAACAAGAGGGGGTAATTACATATTGGATATATGTTATTGCTCCATTAAAAATTCCTACAAAACGGTTATTGTAGGCTTAATCAAGGAATGTGAAACTAACTATGTCAATTGTTTAAACTGGTTTACTAATTGGTGTAATGACAGCTTTCTGGATCTCAACACGTCAAAAACAAAAGAAATGATTTTCGACTTTAGAAACAATAAACCAGTCGAACCGAGTAGTTGTCCTGTGAGAATAAATGGTGAGGAAATTGAAATAGTATACATACGTACAAATACCTTGGTACTATAATTGACGATGGTCTGAAGTGGGGGGATCAGTGTAAAGCAATTCACAAGAAGGGACTACATTACAGCGGATGCATTTTCTTAGAAAATTGAAAACATTTTATGTCGATCGCACCACAAAGGTTTTGTTCTACAAATCAGTAATTGAAAGTATCATAGAGTTGGATTGTGTAGTCTGGTACAGCTGTCGTACAGGAGACCTCACTATTTCAAATAGAATCATCAGACAGGCCGAGAAGATAATAGGCTACTTGATTCATTTTTTGATGTCGTAAATTGTTCGACGTCTGGCATGGTGTGATTGATGGAGGGATAGGGTAGTGATTTCCACGGACAAGCGGTTCTGGTGCTCACCTTAACCTTAATAGAATTATTTCTACCAATGGACGTGATAAAAACTTAATGTTGAATGTGGTTAATGACGACGATAATCATAATAACAATACTGACACCTGTTCATAATTTTAATAGTCATAATCATAATAATAAAATAAAAAATAATGATAATGATAATAGTTATAATGTTAATAATAATAATAATAATAATAATAATAATAATAATAATAATAATAATAATAATAATAATAATGATAATAATAATAACAATAGTAATAATAGTAATAATAAAATTAGACTATATAGCAATTTTGATAATTCAATACATTATTGAAACCTGTAAAAACCTTTTCCACCTCACTTGGTAAACATGTATATTATGTTCGATGCATGATTATATCTTTGTTTGATTGTTTATTGTTTTTGTTTTTGTTTTCTGTCAACTCAAAATTATTTTATTGAATTTGTCTTTTTGTATAAGTGTATATGTTATATATATGTGTATCCATATACACGTACTTTGTAAATAAGACGAATTTCCATTGTTAAATGGACAATAAATATGTACCTTATGAACCTTATGAACCTTGAAAAGACGAGATCCTGGATCTCGTCTTCTCATCATCTCATCATAATCAAGTCAACTTGATGAGATCCAGGGTCTTATCTTCTTGTCTTCTCATCTCGTCTTCTAGTCTTCGCGTCTCAACTTTTGTCTTCTTGTCTTGATTTATCTCATCTTCTGGGGGCACTTTTAAGCGTCCGTACAGAAAGTTAAAAATCGCTGGAATTATGTTAGTCCACTTATGTTTCAGTACGTCGTATCGTTCATGAATACGAGCAATTTAATCGAAATTTTTCATTTAGATCTCTAAGTTGGCAACGCAAGTTAAGTGTATAATGACTATTTTCGTGTACAATATCGTGTACAAAATTATTGTTGATTTTTTTCCTATATTGTTCATTATACACTTCAATTTTCAGCCTATATATGGAAAAGTGGAAAATACTAATAATAATTGTTCCCAATTTGAGGAGGAAAAGCTGATTCATTTAGACCTTTGAAATACTCTGAACTGCTATGGGGTTTCTAACCCGAAACATGTCGCCTTGCCGATGACTTCCAACAACGCGTTTTCTCGTCTTTTCGTCCCAAATAAGTCGACTTGCCGAGTTCCAACAACACGTTATCTCGTCTACTTGTCCGGAATTCTCTCGTCATCTCGGCGACACTTATATAGGATAGCATTGCTAAATCGAATTTCATTTGTGGAGTAAGACTGTTGCCCCTACCCCTTCCCCCCCCCCCCTCCCTCCGGTCATGATGTCAGTGCCCCTCGATGGCTAGACACATGCTGCACCACTGTTTCTGTTGTTTGGGTTAGAACAAAGTGATATTTTTGCTTGTAAGCCTTAATTACGATACAATTTTTCATGTTCGTCAAAATTATGCCAACGTGTGGACAGCTTCATGAGTCTTTCTAAATTCATGTCCTAGGCTCGTAATAATTTTGTACCAATTAAGTATCCATTTAGTAAAACAATCGGATAGAATTTTGACAAAATTATAAGGAAGGATTCTTTCTCATGCATGCATGCGTGGTCGTGTCAGGGTCCCTACGGAGAGCAGTACTAATAAAACGGCCCATGGTTTGATAAACTTCATCTGTTGATGCTTTATGAAATAATGATTACCTTTTATGAAATCGGCATACCATTGTTGAAGCTCTTCTTCTGTAAACTCCGTTTGTTTGCGTAAATCGGAGAGAGCCTCTGGTTTTAAGTCGTTGCTTGGTTTGTTACCCATGTCCTGTGTTATTGTTCCTATTTTTGCTGTTGTTGTTGGTAGCGTGGTGGTGTTGGGGTTGGTGGACCGTGGTGGTGGTGGTGTTGGGGTTGGTGGTGGTGGTGGTGTTGGGGTTGGTGGTGGTGGTGGTGTTGATGGTGGTAGAGGTGGTGGTACTGTAATGTTCTCTCTCGAGGATAACGATTGTCGATCACGTACTTAAAGTGGCTTCCTGTAGGATTTAACATACGAAATATCATTTTTTTTATGGATTTGAAAGTTGACATTATTTAATTCCGTTCAAAGTCCATGATTCAAATTATGAGGCTCACCAAATAAACTAACTGAATAACTACTTGACAATACATGAACACTATATTACTATGACATATTAGAACCATTTAACAGAATAGACAATAGACAAGTTTATTTTTATTATATAATTTCCCGTTACCCAGGCAACGATGAAGAATTTAACATCAAGACATAAGAGTGTGTCTAATGACTCTGTAAGCGAGCATTTAAACTGACAAAGCTGAGTTGATATGTGTAAGATCATTAGAAGAGTATGAAATATACTAATAAACTAATATATATATGGGGCAGAACCAAGACTGTCAGAAAGGGCGCGGGGTATTTCGTATAATAATTGAACCCCTCCCCCTTCCCCCTTCCTCCGGTAGGATAATTGATTATTTCTGTTCTTCTTCTCTTTCTTTTTCTTCATCTTCTTCTTATTCGTCTTCTCCTTTTTCCCCTCCACCTCCTCCTCCTCCCCTTCTTCTTCTTCTTCTTTTTCTTCTCGTCCTCGTCCACCTCTTCTGTTTCCCCCTTCTTCTTGTCCTACTTCTCCTTTCCCCGAAGGAGGTGGGCAGCAACAGACACCCGAAACGCAATTCTGAAGGCATACAAAAACTTGGATTGAGGGGGCGGGTTGGATTACCACCTAATACACATTTAATCATACAAACATGTGCAAATAATGAATAACACCAGAATAAATTGATCAATATCGCATTTATCACACTTATTCAGGTTTCCGGCTTATGTTTCCTGTCTAGTTTCGTTCAACTATAATTATGCACATTTTTAAAAGGTTCGTGAGTGAAAGAATATCCGGGGAATTTGTTTTGTTTACAATACTCGGTAAATAGGCCATTTTTGTAATGTAACCAAATTTAATGCATAAGTCTTTGTGAAGCAGGGGCGGATCCAGCCGGCGGCAAGGGAGGGGGCCGAAAAAGGGGCCCACTTCGTGCCAAAATTTGAAAACCGTGCCGACCGATTTCCGCTCAGTGGGAGGGGGTAGTGAGTAAATTTTTTTTTCTTTTTAGGCCTCCGAAAATTGAAAATTGGAAAATCGTGCCGGTCGATTTTTCGCTCAGTTGGGGTGGGGTAGTGAGCACATTTTTTTTTGGCCTCCGAAAATTGAAAATTGGAAAATCGTGCCGGTCGATTTTTCGCTCAGTGGGGGTGGTAATGAGCACAATTTTTTTTGGCCTCCGAAAATTGAACAAAAATTTTTACCACCATCCCCCTGTTACACCCACAAATGTAATAACGCCCACAAATGTAATAACACTTTACCCACAAATGTAATAACACCCACAAATGTAATAACACTTTACCCACAAATGTAATAATTTTGAATCACCCACAAATGTAATAATGACTTTACCCACAAATGTAATAAATTTGAAGGGATATTTTGTCGAATTTGTTCAAAACTAAAACCCTGTAATAAAGCATGGGTATAGCGCGCAGTCTTTACTCCAGACCCGGTTATTTCAAAATTTAAAAATCTTCAAAACTAAGACCCCATAATCCTCTTCCTGTGGAATAACATGAGAATCGAGCGTAGTCTTTCCTCCAGACCCGGTCATTTCAAAAATAAAAACAATAAAAACAAAACAAAAATTCAAATCTAAGACCAAACAATCCTCCAAACTAAGACCCTGTAATAAAGCATGGGTTTAGAGCGTTGTCTTTACTCCACACCAGGTTATTTCAAAAATAAAACAAAACAAAACAAAACATTAACTTTAAAACTAAGGCTCCACCATCTTCCAAACTATAAGACCCTGTGATAAAGCATGGGTTTAGAGCGTAGTCTTTACTCCAGACCCGTTTAATTAAAAAAAAATCTTCAAAACTAAGACCCCATCATCTTATTCCTGTGGAATAACATGAGTATTGAGCGTAGTCTTTCCTCCAGACCCGGTTATTCAAAAGTAAAAAACAAACAAAAACTTTTAAACTAAGACCCCACCATCTTCCAAACTAAGACCCGGTAATAAAGCATGGGTTTAGAGCGTAGTTTTTCTTCCAGACCCGGTTATTTCAAAACTTTTTAAAAATCTTCAAAACTAAGACCCCATCATCTTATTCCTGTGGAAGAACATGAGTATTGAGCGTAGTCTCTCCTCCAGACCCGGTTATTCAAAAGTTTAAAAAAAAACAACACAAAAACCAAACAAAACAAAACAAAACATAAAAAAAAACATTTAAACTAAGACCCCACCATCTTCCAAACTAAGACCCGGTAATAAAGCATGGGATTAGAGCCTAGTCTTTACTTCAGACTCGGTTATTTAAAAAATGAAAAATCTTCAAACTAAGACCTCACCATCTCATTCCTGTGGAATAACATGGGTATAGAGGTAGTCTTTCCTCCGGTTATTTCAAAAGAAATAGAAATTTAAACAAATCTTCGAAACTAAGACCCACCATCTTATTCCTGTTTTTTTCATTTAAAAATTAAAAAAATAAAAAATAAAAAAAATTAAGTACTTTGAGCAGCTACATAAGGTGGATATAGCGCGTTATAAGTACTCATCATTATCATCATTATTTCTTGGCGATGCATGGCATCGCTTTACATTATTACATATGTGGATACAACACGTCACAAATAAATGATTGGTCGGCGGTCACACGAACTGACGAATCAGTCAGAATGGTCCATATATATAACACACAGAGGAGGGGCCGATTCGATGGTTCGTTGACCGTCGACGATTTTTTAATCATGTAAATATTCTAACGCCCACAAATATCCTGAAATTCAATGGTCGTAGAAAAAAAAAGTAATCCAATAAGTGACCTTAAAAGTATTTAAATGTTGACGCTAATTGTTTTATGCATGTAATTATGAAATATGTTCACGATATGTAACATAATGTATATATGTACGCTATTAGTGACATTGAAACGTTGGATCGATAACGACGTTATATTTTCATGAGTGCGTGAATGAATTACCTTTCTTCATGTGATGAACGTATCAATTACTTATACTGAAGACTACCAATTCGAACGCGGTACACGGTGTGAATTCATGAGAACGAAATTTATTCAAAGGCAGATACAAACAAAACACATTTATATTACAGTTTTCCCTACTTCTGAAACACTCAAGCAGCTATATAAACAAGAACAAGTCTGAAATGATAATCGGTTAACAAGCAATTAACAACGCATACTTTCATTTAACAAATCATAGACAGCTATATAGAGAGATCAAGCGAAACATATTTGCATGTTTTGAATGAATTTTTTAAATAGTTTTGAAATAACCGGGTCTGGAAGAAAAACTACGCTCTAAACCCATGCTTTATTACCGGGTCTTAGTTTGGAAGATGGTGGGGTCTTAGTTTAAAAGTTTTTTTTTTTTTTTAACTTTTGAATAACCGGGTCTGGAGGAAAGACTACGCTCAATACTCATGTTATTCCACAGGAATAAGATGATGGGGTCTTAGTTTTGATTTTTTTTTTAATTAAACGGGTCTGGAGTAAAGACTACGCTCTAAACCCATGCTTTAAAACAGGGTCTTATAGTTTGGAAGATGATGGGGCCTTAGTTTTAAAGTTAATGTTTTGTTTTGTTTTGTTTTGTTTTATTTTTGAAATAACCGGGTGTGGAGTAAAGACAACGCTCTAAACCCATGCTTTATTACAGGGTCTTAGTTTGGAGGATTGTTTGGTCTTAGATTTGAATTTTTGTTTTGTTTTTTATTGTTTTTATTTTTGAAATGACCGGGTCTGGAGGAAAGACTACGCTCGATTCTCATGTTATTCCACAGGAAGAGGATTATGGGGTCTTAGTTTTGAAGATTTTTAAAATTTTTGAAATAACCGGGTCTGGAGTAAAGACTGCGCGCTATACCCATGCTTTATTACAGGGTTTTAGTTTTGAACAAATTCGACAAAATATCCCTTCAAATTTATTACATTTGTGGGTAAAGTCATTATTACATTTGTGGGTGATTCAAAATTATTACATTTGTGGGTAAAGTGGTTATTACATTTGTGGGTGAAATTATTACATTTGTGGGTAAAGTGTTATTACATTTGTGGGTGTTATTACATTTGTGGGTAAAGTATTATTACATTTGTGGGCGTTATTACATTTGTGGGTGTAACACCCCCCCCCCCTCATTATAGTTGTTATTCCGAATAATGTGTAATATACCTTGGTATTTCTAAATCAATACCTCTCTAATCTTGTTCTGCATAAATCCAAACCTTTGAACTGTATATCTCTCCATTATTTGTAAAGAAGATTTGTAAAGCACATCGCGTTTACAAAATTACAAGAGTTCTGGCCATTTTCCCCTTGGTTTTGAACACCACGTCTTTATAACTATATATTCTATTCTCTTAATGAACCCTACGAGAGAACAAAATCTCATATATTTTTAAAATGCATGATTAATATTGCAAACCATTGTGAAAATGGTGAACCAACAAGCCTAGCTTGGTGGTAGTGTGTGACTCAGTTATTGTTGAAACCGCTTTGAAGTTCGGTATGGTACGATACAATACAAGCTCTGCATGTTTGGAGTTTGGCCTATATTGTGTACATGCTAAATTGATTCAGTAACTCATAATATGATGATGGTCGCTAACAGGAAGAAAAACAAATGGTTTCATTTGCAGTGTAAGGCCTATAGCGTTCAAATTTGGTTAGGCTCATCCGTGAAATGTTCATCTGAATTATGCTGAGTACTTGAAATAAGAGTACTGAATAACATAGCATTAGAAAAAGGACATGGAATGCCTTAAACACTAAATCTAATGCAAAAATGAGATTCACATGCAGGTGTTGAGATAACACCTTACAACAAATCTTTTTATATATTTAGCCCATCACGTCTCTCTCTCTCTCTCTCTCTCTCCCTCTTCTCTGCCTCCCTCTCTATATCTATGTGTGTACAATGTATCAACACTTAATAATATTTGTCTTACCTTGTAAATAGATCACTTTTCTCTGCGATGTCTAATTCTCGTAAAATCCAGAATGTACCCGTTTTCCAATCTAGAATGTACCCTTTTTCATTGCCATTGGCTGCTAACAATGACAAGGGATCGTATACAATGGTTCTATTATCGTACCGAGACTTATTTCTATTCCGCGCGCGTTGAATGGGGACATAGATATGTAGTGGACCGGAGTGTATGAACAGTAGCATGAGGGGGCACGGGGGATGTGCCTCCACCTCTTCAAATGGTAATATAGGGAACATATAGTTAGATAGATAGAAATGAATAGATGGATGGAGAGATAGACAGATAGAAAGAGACACAGAGAGAGAAGGGAGGGAGAGAGATAGATAGAGAGAGAGAGAGAGAGAGGGCGGGAGAGAGCAAAGAGAGAGAGAGAGAAGGGCGGGAGAGAGCAAAGAGAGAGAGAGAGAGAGAGAAAAAAAGCGGGGAGGGAATACAACAACAACAACAACAACAACAACAACAACAACAATACATACAATAATATGAGACGAGAATGACATGACCCTTCCTCACACCCTACATACCCTACTCAGTCACCCAATCACCTTGCAAACCATTATAAGACCCATCCAGTCTAATAAGTATAATAAGTGCCCCTCTCGATCCTGATCGCAGTAGGACTGCTACGCCACATTGTGGAAAGTGAAGCCCCTGGAGTAATTTCATTACAAAATATAAAGTGTTCAGAAATAGACCAAGACCAAGACTTTCTGTGAACAAGACTTTTTTTTTTTTTTGCAGCAGCAGCAGCAGCAGCAGCAGCAGATGGGTCTCATGTAGTAGTCTAGGATTGTAGACGCAAATAGTATCATTTCTTATTCGTAAAGTTAAGTACGTAAGAATTACATCGAAGCACTGGCGTACTAATATGGGAGGGGGAGGGGGCTTGGGGCTACTACCCCTCCCCCCACGAGAAACAAAGAGAGAGAAAGTTCCAGTCCCAAAGTGAAGAAGAAAAAGATAACGGGAAAGAAAAGAGAGAAGAGAGAACTCCATGCGTTCTACAAGTTAGACCAGAAAACCAATATTACGTCTATCAATAATCTAAATTACAGAAATTTCTTTGTATATTTCCTCCAATACACCTTCGTCTAATAAGCCAACTAGGCTCATGCAATATCATGAAGTTTATTTCAACACTTAAGGAAATCATGTATAATATTTCACTATCGCAATATCACTATCGGCAATCCCAAGGAATTCTGTAAAATGGGAAAAAAGGAAATTTCTTACAGTTCTTTAATTTCAAAATTAAATATATCATGCGAGAGAACGTAGCGACCGAGCGAAAGGACAGTTTAAATATAGACCACACTATTTTCGGCTCTGAAGAGCTCTAATTATTCAAATTTATTGAAAAAAGAAATCACATAATATATGCACCTTTAATCTAAAATTAAAGAAGAACTGTAGGAATTACATAGACAAAGATATAATTGTGTGTTTACAAGAGCAATGGTATATGGGTCTTTCCCACTGAAATCCGGGGATGAAATGAGTTCTCTACCTGCAAAGAAAATTCTTTAATGGTGTCGTCCCTGATAATAGAGGGTCGCGGAAAGTGTTGCCTACCCCTACAGGAGAAAACAAAAAGAAAATAGGATGTAAGCTCAGACTTTAGATTAAAAGTACTTTAAAATGCAAAGTTCCAAACTACAAAACATGAAATGTCCTACCTCGGTCACAAGATATCACAAGATAAGATATATATTTCGATGAGGGAGTCGTTAGAAATGGAGTTCTAAATAGGAAAATGCAAAGTCTTTTTATTTTGGTAGGGGAGGCAGAGAAAACCCCCCCCCGGATTCATGGGATTAAGAAAATACTCGCTCAGCCCCCTCAAATATTTTCGCTCTTTCGCCACTGAATTGGTGGAGTGGCTCAATTTGATACAGGATGGGTTCTCTTGAAAACTGGCAGAAATATAACAATGACAATAAATTATTGTTTTCTCTTCGTTTTAGTGGAGTTGTGGTTAAAACGGTCTTTGAACAAGACTCCGTTTGTGGATATTTCCCGTGCAATAATTTCTATTGTTCAGATGTGTGGAATTACGTGTTAATTTGTATCATGACGAATAAATTCATATGCATCAATGATTGTATTCTATGATATCAATGCATGCTGCACAGTGCGGCTCAGCAACCTTGAAAATACAATGAGATTCTCTAGACAAAACAATGCTTTATTTAACGCCAGAATAGAACACTTTATTGTTTCAATATATACGACTCTTCTACAAAGTTGATTTACAGATCAAGTAATTTAAGGAGGAGAAATCATAATCAAATTAGAGATTGTGATAATGATGGTTGTAATGAAAGCAACCTTGCAGCCTTAGAATTTTGCCAGAAAATGTCCCACTATCAAACGTGATTGTAATATTTATAAGCTTAAGTTGATCTAACAACTATTTATCAACAAATCGAACGAGATGCACAGCTTTGTCTCAAAATGATGATGTTATTTCAGATGGGTGTGGTGCAATTAAGACAATGATAAAATCTTTGTAAGCATATAAATATCTTAGACGTAACAGGTGGAGGGGTGGGGCTGCAGTACCCCGCCCTCGATATTAGGTTAACCATCACAAACTTGCTAAAATGTGCCTGCATGCCTATATGCTCGTAAGACTGTAATGCTTTCGGTTTATGAATGGTTCGACTTTGGACTCTAACATGTCTCAAATACTACAAGCAGCATGTTGCGGATGCAATATTGAAGCCAACAGGGTGCACTACAAACAGGTTGCTGGTGCACTATTGAACCCATGAGGGTGCACTACAAACATGTTGCTGGTGCACTATTGAACCCATGAGGGTGCACTACAAACAGGTTGCTGGTGCACTATTGAACCCATGAGGGTGCACTACAAACAGGTTGCTGGTGCACTATTGAACCCATGAGGTGCACTACAAACAGGTTGCTGGTGCACTATTGAACCCATGAGGGTGCACTACAAACAGGTTGCTGGTGCACTATTGAACCCATGAGGGTGCACTACAAACAGGTTGCTGGTGCACTATTGAACCCATGAGGGTGCACTACAAACAGGTTGCTGGTGCACTATTGAACCCATGAGGGTGCACTACAAACAGGTTGCTGGTGCACTATTGAACCCATGAGGGTGCACTACAAACAGGTTGCTGGTGCACTATTGAACCCATGAGGGTGCACTACAAACAGGTTGCTGGTGCACTATTGAACCCATGAGGGTGCACTACAAACAGGTTGCTGGTGCACTATTGAACCCATGAGGGTGCACTACAAACAGGTTGCTGGTGCACTATTGAACCCATGAGGGTGCACTACAACCAGGTTGCTGGTGCACTATTGCATCCCTGCTCTTACTAGGATGACTATTGTTTATAAATAATATCAAGGGACACATTACATACAACCAAACGGAACACTCAAATATGATGCATTCTGTACTTTAATCGCCAGGGATATAGGAAAAAGAACTGATATTCAATTCAAAGAAGTAATTTCGCTGTGAGGAAGAATGAATGTACGTGAGGACCTGAGTTTAGCGCTTTAATCAGTGTACAATGTATATTACAATGAAGCACTTTTAAAATCTAGGCTATTATCATTAAACCATTTATTTTGATTTGAAACTTGTAATTGTGTAACATAATGAAATTCTTTATATTTCCTCTACGTCTCAAGCTACCGTCCCTCTGTGTTTATGTCGTTTTGAACAATGAACTCATCAGACATGTATAGGCCATCATAGAAACATGAATTGTTAATGTTTAAAGTATTATCGTCACTTTATTTTGCCAGTGTTATAATATGATTCTATAGGATTGAATAATCATCCTCTAACACGAATGCTCAAATACTGCAAAAATTAGCTAGTGTTTAAAAATAACTAACGTTGACTCCAGTCTGCCTCTCTGTATTGTTGAGTCGTTTTGTTTGTAATGCCTGCTCTTTAGAACGCTACGTATTTAATTCATACGCGTAGATAACAACGTACATATTATATCCTTATTGGCAAATGGGATATGACACTCACCATCACCAAAAGATTAGTTAATGCATTAACACGTATGGTTGAAGAAAAAAAATGATCGTCTGTAAAGCCTTTACTTCTATGCGCGTGTAGTACGTGTAGGCATCATAGTTTACCCTGTGATGCCTACACTACACTCGGATCAAGGTTAGATATTTTTAGTTACCTAACATTCGAGTGCATTTAGTTTCAATACCAAGTGAAACATTCAAATTCAAATGTTCGAATGATTTGTATGGATAAGAGAAGCATAAAACTGCAGTTCGTTAAAGCCCCTCTAAAGTGTAGTAGTAGTAGTACTAGTATTTATTTCCGTATAAAAACATAATAACAATGCATGAGATACGGTGGATTGCCCACATTCAGCTTACCCGACATGGGAAAGCTGGTGTTCCGTGGGGTCCGGAACAAGTACATAAACAAAACAAAACATGAACATGTATCTGAACAACAGTCAATAAATGAATTGTCAAAGAAAAACATTTCATAAACAACAAGTAATCATAACAAGATAAGGAGGGGAACCATGTGCTACAGTTATGCAATCTTAGATTTGAATATATTTATACTGGGCGACGATTTGATATGAGGAGGAAGTGTGTTGTAAGCTTTTGCGTTTCCATACTTAAATGTGTTGGGAGCCCCAGAAAATTGATGGCAAAATTTCACTTAAATTGTATCATAATGTGAAAGAGGATGTCATTTAAGACACATTTTTGCAAGGATTTTCAAAACAAATGTATTTGGAGTCGAATATTGATGAAAGAATACAAAATTTAGGTTTTTTGCGTACAACAGAAAACCCAAATTATGTATTCTTTTATCAATATTTGTCTTCCAAAACATTTGTTTGGGGGAAACCTTTGCGGAAGTGCATGTCTTAAATTACATCCTCTTTCACATTATGATACAATTTAAGTTAAACTTTGCCATCAAATTTTTGGCGAATTTTGAGCTCCCAATACTTTACAATCAATAGAGACAAACGCAATCGTATGTCAAACGCCCTCTTTCTAAAAACCTAATCCACTCGAATGCGTATTAGAAGATTTGTCATTAAAGTCCATGTTTAAATCTTATTTTTAAGGTGTTATCTCAACACATGGGTTATCAATGCCCCCGTCACCTGCCTGTGAATCTCTTGTCTCCTTCATGTTACCATTCACAGAGTACACAGCTGATGATTTAGAGGCCCCGTCATGAATTACCTTCTCTTCACCATCTTCCACCTCTCCCCCTGCTCCTAGGATACCATCACAGCGTGACTTACACAGCAGGTAACGTATGACCGAGTAAATGACGGTGGCGACGATGCCTTCGATGAGGGTGACGAGCACGTTGACGAGCATGACACGGGCGATGAGATCGGCTTCGGGCTGAGGGTAGAAGAGACCGATGATGGTACGACCAAGGAGAGCGTTCTGGATGCCGGTCTCCAAGGCGATGGTGATGGAGGTACGAATGTCCCGAGCGAAGATACGGGCGAAGGACAGGCCGAAGAAGGCTCCAAATGCTGGTGTGATGATAGATACTGCCCAAATCTGACGGGATGACAAGAAAGAAAGGAAACTATTTCTTTGTCTAAAAGGCACACGTTTTTTTCATTCATGCAAGATTTAATTAACAAATCCTACACCAATGACTGTCTTCCAATGGAAAGATATCAATCTTGTGTCAATGATACATCCCACCACGTGAAATTGAAACTTCCATTTGATGCAACTTATCCAACAAAATTATGTAAAAGGAGGAAGACTGAAATTTCATTCGAAATTGTCTGTGCATATCAGAGTAGGGCCTAAGAATCTTGACAACTCTGTTTCCTTTTGTCTCTAAATTGTGTTTCACTGCTATCGTATTCTACAGCACGAAGATAGTATGCTTTCCGATTTAAAGAGAAGGTTGAGTTCTGGGAAGAGGTGATAAATAATTTGTGAGCGCTATCATTGTTATTACGTTAGTGTGGAAGGACATCAGATAAAAAATGTTCCCTGAAAAGCATGGCTCTTCAAATGCCTTAATATTCTAAATATGGCATGTAACAGCATAAAAATCGGGACGGATTTTTACGCCACATGTTCGTGTAGTCCCATTAACATATTTCTGTGTACAGTGCTTGTAACTTTACCAAGACTGGGCCAAATTTCTTATCATTTTGATGATTCCAGAACCTTGCAGTACACACCAATACTTATATGCTAGATGATCAACCTTTTCTGATCGATTCCACACCGTTTCTTTCTCAATGCAATCGCATGATCAGAACTCAACTTTATCTTTAAAATGTGGCGACAAAGAAAAACTAGGTCCTTGGATTTTCTATTTCATCGATAGAGATGAATTTTTTCCAACAAGCTAACCAATGGAGAAAAAGTGATACAATTTTAGATTCGGCGACTAAGCTCGAAAAGGTCAAATTTGCCAACTAATTTTTTAAATCTTAGTGTCAAGCCCCTCCTCACCACCCATTCCCATTTTCGAGAGGCGCGATGAATAAACCCTGATACTATCGCCTCTTAGCGCCTTACAATCTCACCCTCACCCCCCACCACCACCACCACCACCACAAACATGACCAAACCGGTTTCAAGTCGATAACATCCTGGACATTTTGAGAAATGTATTTGTTTGATTGATCTATTGTCAGTCGGGTGTCGGTCTCTTTGGTGAGACTTTGCCTTGGGTATTACCCATCGTTCTCAGGTAGTCATATACAATAATGACCATTATTTCAATTGTCTCATCAATTCTCATCAATATAGCCAGGGGCGTAGCTAGACCTTTTTCAATGGGGGGTAGAGGCCACAAAACTAGCCACCAATCACCAATTACCGACAAATATATTAATGTCAATGTCTACAAATTTACAACCATAAATGGACGACTAATCCATGTCAGTCAAATTTCGTTTTTCTATTACATGTGCCATTTCAGTTGACAATAAATTATGGGTAAGTTACGGTGTAAAAAAGGATTTGACTCACTTTTTTCATTTTCTTCAAAACATTTTGTGACTTTCCCTTTCCCACTAAAAAAAAACACACAAATTCTGTTGTAATTTCTCCAGATCTATTTAACTTCATTTTTTTTAACTTATAGATCTGTGTGAATGCCAAGCCATATGACATATGGACTGATTGAGGAATACCCCACCACACACTCGCACACACACACACGGCCCGCCAACCTGTGTACTCCTATTATTTCTGAGTACCCACAAATCTTACTAGGACTCTCTTTTATAGTCCTATGTATGCTCCACCGTCTCCACGCTCTTGACCTTCTAATGTATGTGGGGGGTTACTCGGGTTATAATTTTTCTGCATGTAAACAATCACACGCCAATGATGCAAATAATTCAAGATCACCAGATGTTTTTTTTTTCTTTTTCAAATAAGCTGTTGCATGAATTTGGTTATTTATTTACTGCACGAGTTATCACAAGATTTATTGTATTTTTATGATATGTTTCGAAGGTATAGGATCTCATGATCAACTTTGTAATTATCAAAAGATTATCACAGACTTACTATAGATCTGTCATTCTGAAATCAAGCTAATCAACAGTCTTTTTTAACCAATCAACAACTAACAGTAATTCGTCCATGTGTTCGGTCATGCAGAGACCCAGTGTGTGTTTCATTATTTACTGAATTTAAAGGCAAAATATGTTTCTTGACTACAATCGACCGATTTGCTATTCCCGTTTGGAAGTAATATATCAGAACTGCATATTCTGAGATTTTCATGGTCGCAGCTACCATGGAATGGCCTTAGGCGCTATTTGAAATATTTGAAATTTACCGGGAGCACCGGTAAATTTTGATTATTCAATTTGCTCGTAAGCAGAAATGTTTTAGGGGCTAAATTTGTTAGTGCTTATAATACATCCACAGGGGCATCCAAATATATCAACAATTTAAAGAATTACTATCCATCCAATTTCAAAATTTCCCAAAACTTTGCATTACCTTGAAATACCATCTTTGTACAAATATCACCACGTAAGTACCTGGTGAACTTAAAGAATATAATGCATGTTTTTATGAAATTTATAACTTTAAATCTCTTTAAAACTGTCTTCCATGAAAATGCACAACATTTATGTTCACTTTTCTTTCTACATACATTGGTTACACGCTTTAGCCTTCAGCTTGGTTACTGTCATACTCAAAACATGCTTATTCACACTTTTTAATTCAAAGCAGAAAGCAGGTGGAATGGTAAACCGCGCATTACAACGAAACATAATACATTCATCAGTTTTTAGTCAGTGTCCCCAAAACAACTTGGGACGGAGAGTACATACATATTTTAGTTTTACTACACCCTGTATGCTATGCTATGTGAGATTCTTGTCTTTTTGATATTCACCTGAAAATCACAAAATTCTGATACAGTATCATATTTATGATTGCATCCAGAAGGGCCAGAACCAGAAATATTCAAGGGAGACTAAACCCTAGGAAAAGACTTGATAACAAGAGATGACTCAAATGGGAAATAAAATGGGTAATCCCATCTGTCACTGAAATTTTCTCTATAGAGTGTTATTATGTGTAGGGTATATGTTGCCCTGGATTCAATTAGCGCCTCGGCTTGTGAAGAGACCAATCTTCAAGAACATCTCTCAGATTTAAGTCATCAGTAAGGTCCTTTTCACAACTTAAGATCATGAGATCGTCTAGTCTGCTGTCACCCATTGTTGATCTATAGAAGTTCTTAACGAACTTCAAGACAATAAAAGTCGCAGTAAGCATCAATTTTTAGCATTTCCACACAAGAGGCAACAGAGAACGGTTTTCGAATGCAAGTGCAGCAGCATCAGCGACGCTCTTCAGTTCCTTATCATATAAAGTCTACTGAGAGCTTATGAAATATCTCCAACTCTACCTGCACTGCTCCAGGGTCTAACTCAGTTGGAAATGTTCGGCATTGATATAGTACACGAGGATCGAGCGAGAATACCGACACAGCTGACCCGACACAGCAACACATATGCGTATCTTTCTTGCTCCCTCGACGAGACGACTCCACCCAACAACCCCCTTCCCCCCTCTCTCTCGCTCTCTCTCTATCTTACTCCCACCCCTCCTCTCTCAGGCTCTTACCCCCGTGTCTTTTGTTTCATTGTCTCTTTTTTGTTCTTTTTTGTCCTTTTCTCCTTCTTTTCTCTTTTCTTTCTTTTCCTTTTCTTTTTTCCCACCCCATTTTCTCATTTTTCCCAACAGCAGCGCAATTTTACCGACAATATCCTGATAGGTGGGGGTCGCACGACTCGCACCCCACATAGCGACGCCACTGTCTGTATAACTGGTAATTTGTTTATGATCCTTACCTTAACCGATGCAGTAGTGAAGGCATACAGATCGGCTGGGACCGCTAGGGAGATACCTATGATGATCAACAATGTACCAACAGGCTTCATGATTTTACTGCAGAATGTTCGAAACCTGAGAAGAAGAAGAAGAACTAAATTAGAATAGGGAGACGAGGACAAAATCAGTTTGAGACACGTCATTTACTTTCTTTCACAGTTTCATAACACACTCACTCCATTCATTTTCCTTTTTACATGTGTTAATGTTAACAATGATTAAAACAAATAGAATTTGAAATAGATAACACCACATCACAGTGTTTTTCTATGCGTACATTTGTGACGAAAATGTTTCGTTATTATCCATGTCAGAAAATTTGTATACGATAGTTTGTTTGTATCTATTTTTTCTCAAAGTCGATAGGCAGAACCACGATCAAAAGCTAACATTGCTACTGATGATAAAATTCAAAGAGTGAACATGATCAAGTAGACATACTTGGGGAATTTATGTGACAATCCTATGCCGATGAAGCATGGTACGACGAGAAGTGCTAGCTGCTGTGCCATCTCACCGTACGGTGTTTGCAATCTCGCGCTACCTTCAGCGTAAGGTGTGGCGTAGATGAACAGATTGAGAGGCATCATCCCCAGGGCGATGATGGATGAAAAGAACGTCATCGTCAAGCTTAAGACGAAGTCGACATCGAGAAGGACGCTGAATACGTTGCTGAGCCAGCCACCGGGGCAGGTGCCGACAATGATGATGCCGAGAGCCGTAGTTGGATCGTCAGCTGGAGCGACATGATCGTAATGACTTTGATTAGATTATTTATCTAGGTAATTAACATAATGGTTCCAACAGCAAATTTTCTTGCCGCAATATAGATGACTGTTGATAAACTAAATCAATGAAAATGAATGAAAAGCTAGAATATATTCCTACCATTGTTTTGTGCCTTATGAAGTACACTGATTTATTATGACGTTACTGTTCTTTGTATGTTTTAATTTTTTAATTTTTATGCATTGGACAAAACGTTTCCGTTATATGGACAATAAATACATTAAATTAAAATCAATTCAATAAAACAGCGATACAAGTAGGCCTTTAATATCCTTGACTAGATTATGGTGGAAGGTATGGCAATGCATTTTTCATTATGATTGATTATTCAAAACGTTCTAATGAACACATTATGCATACTTCCAGCAAAATTGCTTCAAGGTTGGCACTATTGAGACGTGTCAGAAAATATCTAACGATAGACAGTGCCAAGTTATTAGCAAATGCACTGGTATTACCATATTTTGACTATTGTTGCACCTCATGGTCAAATTGTAATCAAGGTCTTCGGAATACACTGATTAAGTTACATAAACAGATGGCTAGGATTGTTCTCCAAGTCAATGTACTTACCCCAAGTTCAGAAATGTTCTTAAAACTCAAGTGGATGAACATGGAAAAACGTTGGCAATTCCAGAAATGTAAACTTATGTTTGATATTGTGAACGGTAATTCCCCCTCATATCTTCAAGATACGTTTACTCAGTCTGCAACAACACATCGTTATAGCACTAGAATGTCTCATACTCGTGGATTAGTCATCCCAAAATTTAAAACTGAAAATGGTAGAAGGGCCTTTTCTTTTGAAGGTGCAATTATCTGGAACAACCTTACAAGTGAAGTACGAAATACCCAAACCAAGCAGTCCTTTTGCACATGTTACTTGAGAAAAATGTAAATAAAACCCAAAACATAGCACATGAAGATAGGGAGTCTGTCACAAACTTGAATATATAATACTTATCAATTACAGATTACTGTTTCTCTCACAATTATCCTACAAATAACACATTATGTATACTTATGTTTAGACACTCTTTTACTATGATATAAGGATTTGTTTTCAAAATATGTTTTCTTGATTTCCTTTTCGACTTGCTGAGTTAACATTTAAATTTGAAATTGTATATGTATTCTTTCTGGTATATCATGATTACTATTCACCTTGTAATGATATTTTCATGTATATGTATGTCTTTATATGTATTTTCATGTTATGCAGGGCCCCCAAGTATAACAGTATTCTAACTACTGATGAGGCTACCCTGTTGAAATAAAACGCAATAAATAAATAAATAAAAAATAAATAAATATGTGATATTCAACAAGTCTTCTAACCTAAAATAATATTAAGGTTTTTAAGTTGTAACTGAATCTATTTTGTTTCGTATTCTAAGACTATAGGTCAGTACCATGCTACTATTTGGGAAAATTATGCTAGTCATCTGATATAACAACCAGATAGTTTGAGCAAATTGGCACTAACCTGCGGCTACCTTAGCGATGTAAAATGTCATGGCAGGCATAACGATGAACTGGCAGAAGATACCGATGAGTACACCCCATGGTCTCCTTACCCTCGCCCAGATGACCTGCATATCCATAGTACCTCCCATGGACAGATAGCTCAGGACAATCCATACCATCAACACGTATATGTAGATGGTCTGCAGGATGGATGGGATACGCTTTACCGCAATGGTTTGAGAACCCACCATGAGGATATCTTCAGAGGTCTCTGCTTCGAACCTGACCTGAAGCTTGCTGATGGATATCAGTTTGGCATGAACCGTCACAGTCAGGTTTTTAGGGAACTCATCTTCGATGGTCACCGGGAAGGATTCATCAACCACCAGTTCAAAGTTTGCTTGGTTCTCGGTCTCGAATGTGATGATACCTTTAGTTGTGACGGCTACGACCGATATCGTCACATTGATATCATCATCTTCAAAGACATAGTATGTGTCTAGAGGATAAGATACGTTGACTGCACTGGTACTACCGCACTGACCTCGAACAGACGTCCAAGTTTGGAGAAAGGTTACCAAAATGATGATGATTGTAACCAACTTCATGCTTGTTCTTATGGATATTCTGCTTTAATAGTAACTTCAAACAAATATCAGTCAGTCTTGACTGGTGATGAGTCTGTTGGAAGACGTTCATGAGAGCGTAATTACACGTTCCTATGATGTCAACCTTTTCTCATATAAACTTGATAAAAAGGAGCAACGGCCAAAAGGAGCAACGATATTCCTTTGCGAATAGAAATGAAAAGTTCAAGTTTAGAATTTTGGCGATTATTATTACGATTCCTTCTTCAATTACAAATTGTGAAAACGATTGTCGCTTGATAAGTTTTCGAATTAAATGCCAAGGATTATAGGGTCTGCAGAGTCGATGATAATACCAATGAATGATTTCGTCACTACAGCGTCTCTCTCTTATATTCCTTAATTCTACGACAATACTAACATTTGAATTTGTTTACCAAGTAGGAGCATTTATAGGGCCAAATTTTGCACATTTATGATATGTGCTTAGGGTATTCCATCATCAATATAGTTCAAGGTGTACAGAATTAATCGTTTGGAGGGATAAATACAGGCGGGGCAAAGTGTGACGAAATGGTCGCCATGCAACCAGACATATGGAATCCACTAAGGAACAAGGGTATCGTCACTGGTTATTCACGTGTGTTTGCATCATGTTCGGAAGAATTGTGCTGTCTGTACACGGTGATACGTGTATCAAGGGCAGTGTGACATCCTCATACGGGGGAGGGGGCACGTTCTCCCCGTGAAATTGCGAGGGGAAAAACGAAGAAATCATATCATCGGTGATTCTTGAAAGGAAAATATCTCGATCTTGTTTATTTATGGTCAAACACTGTCGAGAAGACTGATTGGGTGATGAAAATGAATTGATTGGGGATTGGCTGTATTAATTATTTGCACATTTTTTTACTTACCCCTGAGAGAAAATTCACTCGATAGAAGTGAAACCATATATTTGGAAGGGGAAGAAAAAAATGCGGTGATGCTAAAATGAAAAGAGGGTTAACAGTCTTACCACAGAATTCCGTTAGAGGTCTGTTGTTGAGTGCAAGGTACACTTTTCTTATAATATCAGTAATAAATTGAGATGCCGATGCGATAAAAAACAATTCATTTGTCATTTATCAACGTCCTACCGTCATAAAAAAAAAAACGATGAACTCTGTTCGTAGTACCCCGGATGGTACTCTGGTCTGTTGAGATATCAGGTATTTTATGTTTTAATGAACAGATTATCAAACGAAAACCTTATACTTTTTATCATTTATTATCATAATCATAGTGAGGGGTATTTGTAGTAACGACCGGATGATGCAAACCGATCGTGTCAAATTTTCTAAAATAGAAAAAGGAGGGTAATAAATAGTTTTTTCATTTTCAATTGAATTAAACCGATGTGGTAAATCACACCTGCAGACAAAATGACGAGCAACACAAAACGTGAGAACATTTCAAAGAACAATATCGAGACACAAAATACAAACACGGAAAAGAGATGCCAAAAGTAATTAATTTTATATGTTAGAATTATTTTAAAAAAATCAAAACGCATCAGTCACTCGGCGATAGTATGTAATAAGCTGACAAGGAAACCCTCCTTCAATATAAAACTGTTAACAAATATATTGCTTTGAATAGTTATACTGTACCATACTATTTCTTAATAGTATGGTAATGCGTGATGTTGTTTCAGCGTTTTGGCACTGATAATTATTGATTCATGTTGTATGAAATATTGATGTGAAGAAGACCATGGACAAGGATAACAACCAGGAAATTATTTCTTATCTGACCAAGACGAAAATGCAGCAAAAATTAGGGAAATAGCATATCATACATGTCATACTATGAGGTTATCATGCAACATATCTGAAAAGAATATGGTCATGATGACGTGTGCCAATATTGAATTACTAAATATAATCCAGTTGATCGAATTGTCATAAAGGACGCAGAGTTTATGATGATGAGGCGCCGCGTGCAATATTCCATCACGAACCATTTTGTTAAATGAATGTTCTATATAAACAATGGAGCTCTAATCTGTATTAGATAGTCCTTAATAGCTTAATAAGGAGCGTACGGTGAAATATTGTTTCGAAAGGGGTTTCCAGGGGTGGACGGATTGGACCAGCCCCCTCCCGCGCTCGCCCTTGCGAGAACAAAACATACCATTGCAGAGATGAAAACCCCACCACATACACACTGAGTGAGTCTTAGAAAGTCGACTGGACTTGTGAAATTCATATTCGGGAGGGGGCATTTTTGCAATATTTCTCACAAGCACGCCGGGTACGCCGGTAATTCCACACTAGGTATGCATGACTGTGATATTAATGGTAATGATGTTCAATCTAACAGCTTACTCGTAACGATTATACAGAGTAACCTATTCGAGCTACTACTGCATTTTTCATTTAGAAAACAAAAATAGAAAAACGGTTGAAATGTGCATAAACCTTATTGGCATACAAATAGAAAACTCCTAGCAACAAGGTTCATAACATAGTTAGTGTATACTTTTAAAAGAAGGAAAGAAGACAAAAAACGTATATACTATCTTGTTGAGGGAGTAATACTTAATCTTGCTTTTGTTTTATTTGTGCCGACGCTCCAATACTTTGGATGGATTTTGCATAATATTACACATGTACATATTAAACAAATATCATGGGAGTTGTGAAACAAATTGCGTTTATTTCCGTTATGCATAACTTCACTTTAACATCACTAAAAATCAGACAAAAATTCACGCAGACATCATTATGTTCATTGTGTGCTGCAACGAGTTCTTTAAGTGTATAGGATATAGCTATCCTAAATACGTGACCCCAATTTAACATCCTGTCCGAGAGAATGAGTGTTTCTTACTATTTCATAGCCTCTATTCAGGCGCGCCGGAAGCAGTTTGGGATTAGGGGGGGGGGACAAGCATTCCAGGGGGCTCACCTTTCAGGGGCAATGGCCTAATGAGCAAAAAGGTCAAGAGGCGGAGCCCCCGGAAACTCTGGGGTTTTAGGCAGTAAATTACGGTCAGATAAGCATATTTAGATACCTTCTTTGTGACACTGGCAGGTCACTAATTGGCGTGGGGTCCAGGGGACTGAGCCCCCTGAAGCTCAGTGGTTTTAGGCATTTAATTATGGTCAGATGAGCATTTAGGGGCCTGTCTAAGGGCCCTGGAGGGGTCCAGGGGCGGAGCCCCCGGAAGCTCACGGGTTTTAGGCATTTAATTACGGTCAGATGAGCATATTTTGATACCTTATTTGTGACACTGGCAGGTCACTAATAGGCGGGGGGTCCAGGGGGCTGAGCCCCATGAAGCTCAGGGGTTTTAGGCAATTAATTACGGTCAGATGAGCATATTTTGATACTTCATTTTGTGACACTGGCAGTTGAGAAAAAATCCGGGTAAACCATATCATTTTAGCAACATTTGTATATTACTGGTATCGAATAAGAAATTAACCACGTTTGAATTTTATTTGGGGGGTAACTGCCACCCCCAAGCCCCCCCCCCCCCATCAGTACGCCAGTGTTCAGGGGCTCATAACTTTTCACTCCTATAATAAAAAACACACACGCTTTCTATCCTCTCACAATATTTCCACGATGTGCGCGTAACGCTATTATAAAATCCTCCATTCATTGTTAGATATAGGGGCATGAGGAATGTTTAAGAAGTTTAATTCCTGTTTACTCTCCTTTTCTTTGAATGGAATGGAATTTTTATGTGATTCAATTCATTTTTTATTTTATTTTTGGTTAAAAAATACAAACCATTTTTACTCTTTTACTGCTTTTTTTTTTGGTGAGGGGGGCTTTTGGGGACGAAAATTTCGTTTTGCCCCCCACTTTTTGGTTGGGGCGACCGCCCCTGTCCCCCCCCCCACTTCCGGCGCCCCTGCCTCTATTGCTTGAATTGATATACATTGAATTGATACAAAAAGCCCACTAAATTGGCTGACAAAACTATAAACGATAGATAATTAGAGGGTAAGCGAGAGTGAAGATGAACATCAATGAAAACCTCTACATATAGGCTACAAGTCCCCTGTCTATAAAGAGAACATTTTGTTTGTTCCCGTGAACTGTATTTCTCATTGAATAATGAATTAAATGAACTTGTATTGTACATAAAGTCCACTTGCCTATGAAGATCACCGTTCCTTTCGTACTTGACTGATCTTTTAGGTTTCAATGGACTAGAGTCACTAGACGAAACGGTTTTAGATCTTCTATCAATTATTTTAGTAGCATTTTATCCTATGCTTCAAGTCGCAGAATACCTATCAACATAATTATATAGGTGTCCTCACTGGGGGCAATTCGAGCCTGAATGTGTTATATTCACATCTCATCTTCATCATATACCAAACTAAAATGTCTTTTTTGTTTGCTTGCTTGGTCCCAAAACGGAAAGATTAAAAGAAACGGGAAGATTGATATACGAACAAGGGGTGTTAGCCCCTTTCCCCTCCATCGCGAAAATGTGCCTGTAGGCCTACTGTAAAAGGGTATTATACGATTGTGTTATCAGTGTTTTTGTGTGAATAAAATATGAACATATGACAATTTTTATTGTTTGATGGCGTACTCCAGATTCATTTTTCCAATAACTAAAGCAAAGATGTATGCTATGGAGAAATCAAGTTTAGTCACACCGTAGTGTGTCTTTAACGAGCTCATTTGATAATAATAATAATAATAGTTCAGTTCTTGTATAGCGCATAATACGTTATGAAATAACACCTCTATGCGCTTCCAAAGAGCTTTGGAAATTATTACCCTAGCTTTAGCTCCGGCAGCCGATATCAGCGCACAGTGCATTTCAAGGAATAATCCTACCAGGTACCCATTTACCTCACCTGGGTTGAGTGTGGCAAATGTAGATCAATATCTTGCCAAAGGACGTTAGTGCCGCATAATGTTTCATGACTATTTGTAATATTCTACTAGTGTTTGAAAACAAGCTACACAACACGCTAACAGAGTTCATTTTGTGGTAACTAATGAAATAGAATATGCGCAAACAAGTGCAATAAAGAAGGGCAAATTTAGTCAGACGTATCCTTGACAATAACATGAGTGTACACAATATTAACTTTTGATCATTACATGCAGCCGACCGTGTTGAAGCATGCACTGACCTAGTACATCACATTCATTGCGCTCTCATTTTGTCATCCAAATCATTGTTGATTCGTGAAGCCTAGTTTTGGGATCGATTTCGGACCCACCTGCATGCATCATTCAGCGAAACTGAAATTTTCTATATAGGGAAAATGTAAGTAATATTCAATTTTTACAAACTTTTACTTTGCTCTTTTTATGAAAGTAAGCATACTTGCCTTTCCTTTGTAGGATATGTACAAATGTACATGTATATGAAAATCGGATAAAATCGGATAAAACCACTATAGATGATCAAATGCTGAAATAGGTAAAAAGTAAAGGAATCAGCACTGCTGAAATAACATGCATGTCTAATGTTAAGCTGCTTTAAATCTTATACATTTACTGTATCCATTGATGAAAAGGAGAAGGTAACGGATGAAAGCTTGTGCATGGCCATATGCATATGGCGTTTGTGTTCAACGATGGAGAGAAAGGTCTCGTAGGGCAAATTTGGGTAATTCATGTAATTTTCGTGCAATAACTTTGAGTAGTATACCATTGGAAATATTCTTGAATTAGTCATTATGAAAAGAGAAATAAACAATCTATGTACAAGTGATCTACAGTTCGATTTTAAAGAGGGACTATCTACAACTATGTGTACGAGTATGATGAAAGAAACTGTTTCATATTTTGTTCATGATAGGAGTAATGTTTGGTCTTGTTTTTAGATGCTAGTAAAGTCTTCGATAGAGTGAATTTCGTAAAACTATTTGAAATAATGTTACATAAAGGGATCTTTCCTATGTTCTGCAAGCTGCTTTTCAATATGTAGTTGGATCAAAAGATTAGACTCAGATGGAATGGAGTTCTTCTGATTTTTCATGGTTAATAACGGTGTTAATCAAGGTGGAATTTTATCTCCCTGTCTATTTTGTATGTATATTCTATTAGATGGTCTCCTTCAAAAATTGATGTTTGAATTTCATAGATAATTCTTAAACTCAAAGAATGACTGTTTAAACAAGATTGTATTTGTTTAATTTATTTACTTGCAAAACTATCATTGTTATGTTTGCTTCTCTCCCTGAAGGTGTTCATTTCTGCAATATAACTGAACTCTGTGTGTTTGTATGAATGTTTTGAATTTGTTTATGTCATGTTAACCTCAGCTTTGTAACCTAGATTTTTTTGTTGTATGTGCTTATGAATTTTAAGCGAATAAAGAACATAAAAAGAACTATTGTTGATGTGAATGTGGGGAGGAAAAACTGCCTTTGTCAACTTGCATTTTAATAATATCTATGTAATATATTTTCCATTAACATCATCTTTTGTGTAATACTGCATCGAAAATCATAATGATTGTGTATCGGTCCCTGCAGGTGCGTCGCGAAACATGGCCCAGTGATCCCTTGTTTATTTGCCAAATTTATTATACGTTAAATAGATTGACTATGCTCAAGACAGATTCAGCCTCGACGGATTTCTCTTGACTCTGCTGGGAAGGTGAGGGCGGGGGTAGCGGTAAAGACAAGAAGTGCATAGTTATGTAAGAGCACTGTGGTTTATAGGTGAAGGCTGTTGACTCTCATTTGAGAGGTCCTGAGTTCAATCCTTGGCCATCCTTGGACAAGGTATTTTACCAAAATTTGTCCCTCCCGACCCAGGTGTATTAATAAATACATGGCAAGGCCTTCTTGAAGAGCAGTATATGCAGAGGTTGGAAATGCACTATAGTTTTAGGACTTGTATTTAATAGGGATCAGTTCCTTTGGAAATTAATCGACTCCATAATGTAAAGGATTCCACTACGTTGAGCATGACTTGTATTTCCAGTACAAACGAATGATTCCTAATATGAATATTTAAGAGATTGAATATACACTCCTGCAAAGTTAGAGAATATAATGTGGGGCTAGTATAGTTGGGAAACGACAGCGATTTATTATGCTTATGGAGAAATGGTATAGCGGTTCATTAATTTTATTTTAATTCAAGCCAGTAGGTTTGGGGTTCAGGTTCCGTTCTTTGAGGTGTAAAGGAACGAGGGAGCTGATGTATGCAGTGTCTGTTCCATACATAAGTATTTTGCTATTTAACGAATATGAATGCAAATATGCACAATGCCATGTTTGTTTCATACGTACGTGTAAGTATTTTGCTATCCATCGAATATGAATGCAAAGATGCACAAAGAAGAGAGATTTGAAGCCCTGGGTATTGGCTAAAAGAAGGCATTTTATTATAATCCATGCATTCATCCATGCATTCATACTTGCACCGGGTATCAAAGATAATACTGTTAGCCAATAATGTCAATATTTGTGTCGTTCACAGTCCGTCAAATATGCACAAGCTCGCTCTAAAATGAAAGAAATACATGGGACGTTAAAATTTGATTGTGTAGACAGGGAGCAGAGACTTTTCTTTGGCTTCCCGTTGCACGAAACGTCGAAAAATTGGTTCTCTAGATAACTTGCATAGTTGAAAACATTAGTTTCTTCATGGAGTACCCATAATAGTGATATTATTATATAGTTAGCATGGTAAGAAAGGGAAATAGATTAAAGGAAAATGATAGAATGAAAGAGTCTGCATTTTTTCGATGCAGGTTTAAGTCTGTTCTTAGATTATATAGTTCCAATATTTACTGAAGTAACCGGACGATGTTCACTCGATGACATTGTGTAACAAACTCTAAAAATAGTAAAAATGGGTCACTTTAAAAATTGATGTCAACACCTTTATTCATTTATTGATGTATTGATGAGTTCCTCTTTTATATGGCAGTGGAAAAGGAGTTTATACAGAAATATATCTATCTATATATATATATATATACATATATTACTGTACTTAAGGCGTCATTGCACGGATATTTGGAGTGGAAAGTTGAGTCATTAAGTAGACATTGTCATTAGCAGGACAATGTCATGTCCTTTTAACGATTGCACGTTTTATTTATCATAGAAGTACTATATATATATATATATATATATAGGTACATTGGTGTGTAAGAGACAGTGAGAGGGGCGAGAAAGGGACAAGTAGGCCTAGGTTATATCAAAATACTGTCATGGCGCAATTCATTCGTAATCTGTAGTCATGGCGGTTACCTTTCTATTTAGCAGATCAACTACGCAACGGAGTTAACCTCTATTTTACCTTATTGCAAATCATCTGTTGTATCTATACAAAGATCACACAACAATGAGTATAATATCATTGTCATCCAAAACATTGGGGCCTCGACAGACACAGAGAGAGAGAGAGGGGGGTATCGAGTATGTAGCATCCAATTACACAGTCTCTGTTAGCAAGTCTCATTTAATATCAGAAAATCTGCATTTCTTGCTAGCTTTTTGGATAGTTTTTAAAAATTGGTTAGGAATATTTGTTTCTGAAAATTTTTTTTTTTACCTCTGTCATTTTTACCTCTGACATTTTTACATCTGACATTTTTTCCTCTGACATTTTCACCTCTGATATTTTTACCTCTGACGTTTTTACCTCTGACATTTTTACCTGGCACCGTTTGTACATGTACTTTGTGAGCCTCAAAGTTCTCTTTAGGCAAATATACTCCACTCAAAAAATATATAAACATGTTTGACAACGTCTAGGATTCTTTAACCTAACATTTGAAACCGAATCGGCCATTGTACCTGCATTGAAGACTAAAGAGGGGTAAAAACTGGTGTAATAATAATGGAGCGCCAGTAGTGGCAATGAGCCAGACATGAGCGCTATAAAAGACTCCACTGTTATTAATTCTATTATTTTTATTAGCATTATCATTATTTAGCAATTAGCAATTTCTTGCCTCAACGTTTTCTCATTATTTTGTATAATACCTTAATCTTGCCTTATTTATCTTATTGTAATGTAGTTTGGGTAAACACATATCCAACGAAATTGCAACCATTGTATATATTACAAAAAAGAGCTATTCGTATCTGTTCATTTTCTTGGAGACAAGCCCATACTAAAGATTTTTTTTTCTTCCCTTCCACATGGTTCTTTAATTCAAACAAATTCCACCATATACAGTATATCCATACATTATATATAACTAATTAAAGAAATAATTTCTATACATAATGGCTTAACACAGTTAATAATCATTACGACCGAAAACTTTGTAGCAGATAAAAACAAACATTTATGACAAAATTAGGTTTTAAATATATTAAAAAAATACCAAACATAGAACACATGATCATGTTCGTGTTGGCACATTTCCAACACTCTCAAAATATTTTCTAAAGTAAAACCATTTCTTTTCAATTTATTCTCTCTGAGATTTGTTTGGTATATATATTTTCCATTTCATAAAAACGTTTTACAGCTGATAAAATGATATCAAATGAAAGTAGTTGATTTCGTAATTTGGCTGAAAATATTTCTTCTCTTACAACCATCAGAACACAGTTGAGTGCATTAATATTGCTACCGCAAAATCCAAACAATTTATTTTGATTTGTAAGTATGATCCTTTCCCCCGTATTACGAAATATCCAGAACTCAAATTTCGACCATACTTCATAAAAAATAGTAACAAAAGCAAAAAATGTATGTATGAACGTTTCATCATTGCTATTACAAAAAGTACACTTCTTGTCAGCCACTATATCAAATCTTAACAGAGTATCTTTCATATATAATATTCTATTTAAAATATTGATTTGAAACCACCTCATGTTGATATCTATTGTTGACTGAAATGGATAAAGAATTATTTGTTAAATTTAATGTTCTTATTGTCTTTCAACTCAAATATACTAACGTGCAATATTACTTTTTAAACATTAGCAGAATATACTCCATAAATCATTATCATCAATGCTCACTTTGAATTCAGCTGTACATGACCATAATACGAGAAGCAGAAATAAATATCATCTATGGACTGTCACTATTCACTTTTAAACATCATGCTCCTGTTATCTGGAAAAATATTCCAGTAAAGTCACTTAACTCAATGAATACCTTTAAAAGAAAACTCAAATCTTCTTAAATAATCACAAGTGTTTTAAATTTTTTGAATTCTTGATTTTACTGCCTTGTATTGTCCTGTGGTGGGTTTGTGCGGTAATATGTATTAAAAAAAAAATATATCAGATATTCGTAATTATTTATTCATTTATAGTACTCTATTATCTTTTAAATTTTCTATATATATTATATTGAATGTTCAATGCAACTTATTTTACCTTTATTAAGGGTGGTCGTCTCGACAAATTCTCATGGTTTTTTATGGCCTACCAATTCCAATAATGCTCTATCTTGTATTGTTGTATTCATTTTACCTTATTTTGTACTCTTGATGGATTTATACTGTTATTCTCTCATGATTGTATTCTGTTTTATATACTTTATTGGAATTGAATACAATTGCATTGAATTATTATTATCTTTGTAAATATTAATAAAATCATCATTATTAGTTTTATTATTATTATAATTTTTATTTTTATTATTCCTATTGTTATTATTATTATTATTATTATTATTATTATTATTATTATTATTATTATTATCCCTTGGGCGTTTTGCTTGAATTGTCAGCTAATTTGGAATTATAAGCCCCCTTCCCGGTTGAAATGTGCTGATATTGCTCTTATCTTAATTATCATCGTTTTCTTGTTTGCATGTTAGCACTTATTTACAACTGCGCCCGCTCATTGAAAATTAAGTGGAAATTGACAATTGGATCTCTTGTGCGTCTGTAAAATGTAGATGTTATTTGTATTAGCTCTTATTCTTTTTGTTTTGCTTTGTTTTTTAGCCAGCAGAATTTCAATTTTATCAACAATGAAACTCCTCTTGGCATCTGGGTTAGCATGCTGTCTCCTGATCATCCTCGTCATCAATGTTGATGCACAATGCGGCATGGACGTATTCGTCAACGTCACCATTCCAGAGGAGACCGTCTACATGTTCGAAGGTTCCGAGATCAATACCACTATCACCGTCAATGAAATCCTGGTCGATGGCGTCCTGACCTTTAGATCATCCGATCCGGCTAAATTCAGGGTTAAGGATGGTGATGCGACGATGATGTTGACCATGAGTGCAGTTGACATTCCCTTTAATATCACCGTAGTCATCGAAGGTCGAGCTATCTCAATAGAAAGCCTCGAAGTCCTCTTCAAACCATCAGGGTCCGATGAGTTGGTGGAGCTCGGCAAACAGACCATTGGTGTCAAACGAATACCACAACTTTTACAGGTACGTTCATGTGTTCACAATCATTTAATATCGTTATTCGCACAATTAAGAGCAATCAATAATTTCAGACACAATATACGCCAGTTAAAGGTAAATTATTAAAAGATTCTTATATACCACATATTTGTCTCGTTACATAGTCTAATCACATACTTAAAAAAATAACAGTTGATTGAATTGTACTGAATCTTTATTTTGGCGATATGTTTTACAACGTATTGATTTTGTGTCTTCACAATAAAGGTATAGGTATATTTGTCTATATATTCTCAAAGACAATGGCGTAATTGTGGCCCAGCCATGGGGTGTTGATGTTAAAGTGTTATATCATTATATATTTCTGAGATTGTTATCTCCTGATGTAAATAATATACTCTACAGGCCATATATGTGTACATCATCTTGGCTTGGATTCTACTCAGTTATCTGTCGATGGGAGGAAGCTTAGATCCTAAGGAGATTTGGAAAAATGTTCGTCGACCTTATGGAATCTTGATCGGTATCTTCTGTCAGTTTATCATCATGCCTGCGATGACTTATCTCATTGCGCTCCTCTTTGCAAGTAAGTATTTGAGCGAGGGACGAAAAACAAATTAAATGTTATGTCATATCTCTCTGAAATTATTTGTTTTTATCCAGCATGATGTCTTGATCGAAAACAGGGGCAGATCTGCGGTTGTCCGAAGGGGGGAGTTTTCCTGACAATGTTTCCTATGTGATTTCTTTTAAGTGCACTGTAAGCTAATGCATGACTACTGGAGGTAAAGTCAATGTAATTTCAAAGCATATTGGGAGCTCAACGAACTATATTACAAATGATTTGAATCATCCAATCAGAATACACGTTTCAAACCACAGTTGGGTGGTTAGTAAAGTATCTTCATTTTGGTCTATTCTTTTGAGCGTGTGCTTTTGTTTTATTTAGATGGACAGATTGTCCATTACTAACTCGCTGCCACACGATTGGCTGTTATCATACCATGATAATTTGTTCCTATAACAGTAGACGATGCTACGTCGGTAGGGATTGTCTTGGTGGGTACGGCACCAGGTGGTTGGCTTAGTAATATCTTCTGTGCTCTTCTCGACGTCGATTTGGTACTTAGCATCACGATGACCTTCTTCTCATCTGTGATCGCCCTCGGGATGATGCCTCTAAATCTCTACATCTACGCGAAACCATTCACCACAGAGAATCAAAGACTAGTGACACCCTACTCCGAACTGGCCCAACAGCTTGCTATCTTGGTTATACCACTCTTCATTGGCATGGCTATCTCATGGAAATTCCCGAAGTAAGTTTACGAAATAGTATAAATATATATATATATATCGATCTATCTATCTATGTCTCATGGATTGAAGGCTGTTGAAGGGGGGTAACAATGAAATGGACCTTGAGACACAGGTTCTCCCGAACATTCTGTATTTAGTTGTTCGTTAGCTGCTCAAATGACATTCATGTCCACTGCTTGATGCTTTCAGTCCATGTCTGGTATGTCCCTCTTTCATATCCCATGAGTTCCTCCTTGCAAGATGGTGTTTGTCATATTGCTGTATTTTAATAAACAGTTTTGTAATATTGGATGTGTAACTTAACATTCAAGACTTAAACCTGGATTTAACTTAACCTGGCTATCACCAAAGAGACTTGGTGCTAGGTGTGTCTAAATGTAGTTTCGTTAATCAATACTTAACTTTGGTCTAGGTTTTGATTAAATTGGCTATCAGAATTCGGTTCTCTAAAAATGTACCGTGGTGTCGTTGTGGAGTGGTTTGATCGAATGACTGTGTATGAGGAGGTCGTGGGTTCGAACCATAGTGCATGTCACTCATGCCCTCATAGGTAAGGCATTTATATGGCTAATCTCCACCCCTGCATAGTGTGATGTGTAACCATCAGGATGCGGGCTTCATCGTGTAACATTCCAGTAGATCATATCCCCTAAAAGAGGGCTATGAATATAACCGTCAAAATAATGTGTCCAGTTTTATCCGTTAGTCTAATGTAATTATTGCATTGTCATTTTAACTATGCCTGCATTAAACTTCGTATTGTGCAGGTAAACCAGGAAGATGAGACATCTTCCTGGGTAAACCGAGCAATTAACATCTATGTACATGTAATACTTATGGACAATGAAAATATTATATAACATTGAATTGAATTGATTTAAATCGACGGAAATACCACTATCGATAACAAGAATTATATTTGTGACTCGTTTTCAGGTTCAAGAAATTCTGCAAGATGGTGGTGAAACCAATCGCTATGATCTTAATTGTTGTAGGCGTAGGCATGGGCGTTCCAGCGGATTTCTATGCATTTTCACAATCTCCGGTCAATGTAAGATTATATGCTCTCTGTTTCGATTAGTGTTTATGCTTCATTGAATTCTGAAATTTACATTTTTATGTTCTGGACAAGTCAAATCTATGATGACCCGTATACTTTAGTGACCACATCTAAGATTTAAATGTATCTAATGATGATAATGATACGCCTCTGCCAACCGCACCCCACCCCATCCCCACGTCTGTGTACGATTCTGCACCTATTTACCATTACGTTACGTAATAACCTCTTATGATAATGTGTGTCGTACCTTCACATTCTTTCGAACGACTTTTTTTCGAATTCAAGACAAAAGATGACGAGAATCGTTCCTTATCACTGTGAAGTTTGATCATTTCTCACGTAACATTATTTTGTGCATGGCCTTTCAAACCTAACATGATTATTTTGTGGCATCTATAAATTATTATTATCAATCAACATGATCAAATAGTTTGTATTCATTCAATATCAGTTAGCGACAAAGTAATACATTCTCGGTCTTCTTAATGATCATCACTGTCTTAGAACTGGATAGTGAGTATCCTCATACCTCTATTCGGAGCGTTCTTCGGCCTGTCTTTCGCTCGTATCTTCGGCCGTGATGTACGTACGTCCATCACCATCGCTATTGAGACTGGAGTCCAGAATGCTCTGCTTGCTCGAACCATTGTCTTTCTCTTCTATCCGAGACCAGAAGCTGATCTACTAGCTCGTATCGCATTGACTACAATATTAGTGACTTTACTCCAAGGCTCCTTCGCTACATTCGTCTACTACACTTTCAGGTTAGTATTGCCCTATATACATAATGCCAAAATAGCAAATACTAATAACGTTTATTTATTTATTTATTTATTTATTTCTGATATTTATACAGGGTGGCACATATCACCAATTTGGTGGTCTTCCATGAGGCCCTGTTTGGTAAGAATAAAACAAATAACACTGACAGCAAAAACAAAGTAGATTAATAAACAAGCATATAAACTGGTATAATACAAATTAATTGGTATTATCATGAAGTAACTGATCATAACTGATCATTCAAGAATTATCCTTGATCATTTAAAAGAAATATGTGAAAGACATTTTCAATTTAAATAGAAAATACATTAAAAAATTAATATAAAATAAAGAATAGATGATAACCACGTATTTAAAAGAAAGAAAAAATGATTGAAAACGTACATTTTTATAATCTGATATTATAGCTTAACACACGGGATACCAAAATTGTTATACAAACAAACAAATAAACAAATAAACGACACACAATCAATCAATTCGATCAATCAAAACAGTCAATCAATCAATCAATTCCTTCAATCAAAACAATTAATCAAACAACAAAAAAGCAAAATCAAACAATAAGGGAAAACAAACTCTCTTTAAGAGGTTGAATGGGTCAATAGAATCAATAGAAAACATGCAATGATCAGGGTCGAGATGCCCAAGATTCATAACTCCGAACACAACAACGTCATCATAAACCAGACGATGCATTACTCCGAAAATGAAATAAGGTTTATTGTTCAGAACATTTTGTTCATTTATCAGAATATTCACAGTTCCGAAAATGATATAGATTTCATTTGTTCATATTGGTACATTTTCTGGAATTATTACATATGTTATCATAAGCAGAAATTGAAAATTGATGAAATGTTGATTAACTTATTAAAGACTGTAGTTAGTGACATTTATTTTAAATTGTTATCCTGAAAACATATACCAAATTATCTTGTCCGTCCTTACATTTCTTTATTTTTTCTGTCATTATTTTATTTATTCAAAAGAAGAAAGAATTGATACTGACTTGTAAATAGGATCCCATGTAAATATCCTTTTCAGCTTTCATGGGTCATTCTGTCAAGTTAATACTATTATTATCTTGTTTCTAATTGTATGATATCATTTTACTCTTTGTATTTATGTTACATTGAACTTGACTAATACATCTTATCAATTTTGTTAAATCTAATATTACTTGTTTGTTATTTACTTACTTCTGTTTTAAACTGATAGAAAATAGATGTTACTGTGAATTAAAAAAAGGGGGTATGACAGGTCGGTTGCGCCCCCTCCCCCCTCGGTCCGCCTGTGGCCTAGTGTATCTCACCACTCTACAAATTCCTTCACCTATATGTTCAGGTATATATTTTGCAGACGGCGATGCGATAAGATGCTCACCGATGATGAGCTGGATGGCGAGAAAGCTATAGCCGTAGACGACATCGCAGCGACCGCCATCGACGAGAATACCGACAACTGGAACGCGAGGAAACCAGATGAGAACGGAGCTGAGAATGCTGCTTTCCAATCAGAGACCAATAGAAATGGCACTGAACAGTGAATACCTACCTTACACGAATTGCAGTACTACTTCCTGCTTGTAATATGTGCATGGTATTTGGTGTAGCATTTATTTGGTGTGATTTTTTTCGCCGAGGTTCTTTGGCGCATATACCTAATATCGTTGTGACCGACTCTAGATCTACTCTCTCTCTCTCTCTCTTCTCTCTCTCTCTCTCTCTCTCTCTCTTCTCCTCCTCTCTCTCTCTAGGTGTCATATACATCGACTTTAGCGAAACTAATAGTATAACCATATAGGAAAAGAAGTTTTTTTTTTAATAATAAGCTTATTCGAATTGATGGAAAATGTATTTATGATGAAAAGTTGCAAGTAAAAAACATTCTCGATTAGAACATAATTTTAATTGAGAGTAATGGGGAATTAAAGTCAGGGACCTATGTTTGGATAATGTAGATCTACTGAAGATTAGAAAAATATACGAAGGACTTCCTCCAAGTTGGAAGCGGAATAAAGAAAGTATAGATTTAGATAAAATATAAAAGTCTTAATGAATTTACTTTTATAAATAATGGGATAAAAATATCTTTAGACACAATTATTTCTAAAAATATATACAAAGAATTAGTGAAAGAAATATAAAAGTGATCAGAGGCTGGTGAGAGATAAAATAAAAACTATACATAATTGCGATATTTCTGAAAGGAACTTATTTCTATATTCAGTAGGCCCAGATGTAGTACTTTGAGCAGTATTTTGGGGGAATTCCAGTTTCAATTATTGCACGGAATTGAGTATACAAATTCTCACTTATATAAATTTAAGTTTATTGATACTAATTTATGTTCATTCTGTAAAAAAAGAAGAAGAAACTTATAAGCATATATTTTATACGTGTGAATTTACTCGGAAGGTATGGGAAAGGTGCAGTACTTTCTTTGATTTTGTTAATTTGCGAAAATTAAACTGGGAAGAATTACAATTCGGAATAGATTTACCCGATACAGGAAAAGGACAGTTAGCGAATCATGTATTAATATAAGTAAAATATTTACTGATTCTAAATAGGAAAAGAAATATACCGCCAAACGAATATGATATTATAAACCAGATTGAACAACTAAAAAAGGTAAATTAGAAGAAAACAAGTTAGCACTTTTACGTAACTCCTTAGCGCTTCACCTGAAAAAGTGGGAAAGTTGGCATGTATAGTGGTTGTCATGTAACAGTTTGGGAATAGGTTTGTTTATAAAGCTTGGTATTGTTTTTGTTTTTATGTATTGCTTTAAATTGGGATACTAATTCGGTTATTTTGATTTTGATTCTATATTTATTTTTGGTACTAAATGTAGCGAGACGACAACATGGGTTAACAAGAATTATTAGTAATTACGTATATTATCCACATGAGATGCCCTCTTACCCTCACACTCACTGTCTCTAAATGTCAGAAGCCTAAAGGTAATATTTGTGTTTCCCCATCGCAAATCAGGTAGTTTGGGAGGGGATAGGAGGGGAGAGGAGGGTGGGGTAGGAAGGTGATGGGGAGGAGACTAGGTTTCGTGGGCAGGGTGCACGGGGGGGGGTCAGGGAGAACATTTATTTTCATCTTCATTCAATGTTAAGACTTGTAATATAATTGTTGTTGTTGCTATTTAAATGTTTTGTTTGTAATCATTATGTTATCAAAATCAATGATATTATATGTAACAGAATGTCTTTTTTTTCTTCTCGATTATGTTAAATTTGGTTCATGAAATGAAAAATAAATAATTTCTAAAACATAACAACATGTTATTCCTCAACTCTCGATCTGTTTAAAGCCTTCACTAGGAGCTCGATCGATCCATTCGCCGGTCTTTCATTTGTCTCTCCTCAAGCCATTTCGGCAGACTATCTAACCATATTATACCTTCTTCCTCTACTCCTCTTTCCTTCTATATTTTTCTTGTGTAACCCGAATGTCACATTTCCCAGGTCCATAAATAAAGAAATCACACTTGAGGTTACGTTTAAACAAAATATCCTGGCAATGCTTTTATTAGCTTATTGTCAATAGACAACTGCAAATCAAGTAAACATTGAATTGAACAAAACTTTCACAACTTCCAAAACTGGACCCATTTACGACTATAACATTTTAAGATATTATATAACTAAGCCGGCAGTAATTTAAATATTAAAATAAACCGGCAGTAATTTAAATATTAAAATAAACAAATTATTAAATGTTCATGAGCTCGCTCGCGGACGTTATTGTCACGGTATCAGCGCGCGGTTCATCAGTATCCAGCGTCTCAGTTTCGTCGAAGAGGACGTTGCAGCACGTTGAAAACGGCAACAAGTTGAACAATAGCAGCACAAAGCTTGATGAAATCCATCAAATAAAAGACCCTTGTAAAAGAGCCGACACTTGCTTGAATACAAAAATCAGGAACTGGGATAATGACCAACTCATAAAGGTTGAAGTTGGATGAAATGCTCAATCAAATGTAAAACAGGAAACTCTCTCAAAACTTAAAGAAACTTGAATAATGTAAAGGTGATATAAATGTTTCGAAGACGAAAATCAGAAAGTAGAGGCTACAGATATATTTGGTAGCACATGCGCCAATATGGAGATTAAATATATACAGGGAAGAGTTCGAGGCAATGGCAGCTGGGCAGAATGAGCTGGAGACTCGAAGGTTCAAAGTTTTATTCAACTATCAAGACCGCATCACCCTTCCTTAAAACAACCCAAGCTTTGTCTAAACCCCGAATACTCCCAGCAAGCTCTCTACAGCATGGTCTTATAGGTATTAACCGTAGTTACAGCATAATAATATTTGAAACCCTAGCGGACACAGGTCCGACGTCAATGATTGTATGCATTTCAATTATTACATCATCAATATAGACGTCACATACATTATGTAAACATATGCTCTCAGGCATTTTGTCTTTGTTTCAATTAGGAACAACAAAGACAGAAATGATAACTCTACAATAGAAGGTTGCGATACTACTTCACTAATAATTAATAATAATAATAATAACAACTAAAGTGTAAATCATCCCAATACACAATATAAGCTTTGGTAATTAATGACCTTACCTAACTGATATCACAAAATAGAAGTATTAATCTAATTACACTCGGTGATATAGCACAATCATCAATATAGGAGACTTTGAAAGATAGAAAAGCATAAACTGCTCACATTTCCTTAGTACAACCATTTTAAACTACACTTCTTCTGAGAACCACACTTCCTTGAGTACAGATATTAACTACTGTTAATTGTCCAATTGTGAAGGGACACATTCTACCTGCTAAAAAGGAGTATACAAGGGAAATACAATAAAATCCCAATCACTGTGTACGTCCAATGTGGTTGAAGGTCAAAGCCCTACCAATAAATCATCAACAAAGCATAGTTCTTATATGGGAGAGGAAAATAATCTGGATGTGAGCAAACCCATATTGCACTGCACTGCATAAACAGCACAAAAGTAGAGTTTGTTTCCAACAATGGAAGTATGAGTCAGAGATGAAAAGAGTACATGGATAGAAAGAGAAAGAGAGAGGGATGGTGATTGGTTTCGAGCTATTGTTTACATTTTTTTTGTTATAGCACTTAAACCTTACACAAAGTATCCCCAGATACCTCAACTACAGAAGGCATCACATCCTTGTAAGGGAATGGGACTCAACGACAGCATTCGCTGGTGCCCGGAGCGTGTTTCTCACTTGACCTATTATAGTATATGGGTGCTATATGAGGTGGGATCTGAACCGCACGTTTCTTTCTCGATCTGTTTACCGTCAGCGGGGAGTGTCAGCTCTTTAGAGAGAGAAAAGTAGATTTCCCTACATGCACATGACCTTTTTGCAAAGTCTGTGCAAATCGAACCCCAGCTAATCTCTTACAGGACTCGCAGCAATTTCGGAAAAGACTGGAATCGGTCCCTATCACAACTGAATGGGTTCTTTGATGCTGAGAATCCGGGACTACTAGGGCTAGAGTGCTGAACTGGGTCCCTGTCCCGCTAAAGGCTTTGTCAAATCCAATATTTACACAAAATTATGCATAGCCTAAGGGTGCGTTCAATCGACACCTTTTCACCCTAGAATCACCGTTTTCAAAGACGTTTAGTTTAAAACACGGTTGCGTTAAAGCGATTTTTCGTCGGTCGTAATAAAAAACACAAACATGAAACGCTGAAAAAGATGCGTTTTGTATCGTGATTATGCAGAATCACGGTCGCTAAAATTCGCTTGAACGAACGGAGATCTCAATCATGATTCTATGACGTCATTATCGTGGCCTGCTTCCGGTTTGACCGACAGTCGACCGTAAACACAGACAGAAAGCACGCGGCGAAGTTGACCTATACTTCCTTGGTCAAAAGACACAGTGTGATGAGCTGTGGCTGGGCTTGAAATGAGCGAGAATCAGTGTTGATGAAAAATCGCTTGAACGCTCTCCCGCAGTAACCGTGATTTTAACGGCGTTTTGATTTGTGATTCATGTTTGTGATTCTAGCTTTAAAAAAATCGCTTGAACGCACCCTAAGTAAGGTAAAGCACCATCAGCGCTATGATAGAGTACTAGATCTCTCATAGAATACAACTCCGATCGAGCTTATTATCAAGTTGGCTCTTTTGAATGAGTGTCATTAGTCTCTACCCCATATCCACCCAGCACTTCGGGGTAATAATATCCCCGACCAGTCCTAGGGGACATCATATACCTGTTGGGGTGCAGTACTTAGGTGGACTCCTGGTCTCCCATTACCAGGCGTCCTTTGGCGTTTCCCCGCTTCCTTAAAATGAACTGAATCAACTTTTTGTTGATTATTTCAGGGGCAGCGGAGCTGTTGCACACTCTACTAATGTGCCTTTCCTCCCCATGCACACTTGAAACAAATTACGTGTTGGTCAGATGTGTTGCCGTGTGTCCTGGGAGGAGTCTGCTTGGGAGGGTGGATTCCGAGGGGATCGATAGACGTTTGAGGAATTTGGATTGGGGCCTCCACACGGTTATGTGCAGCGGCACGCTTACTCTAGTCAGTCTCGTCCGAGAGAGGCTGGCCTTCATCGAGTCTTCTTTCTCTTGCTTCCTAACATAGAATAACAACTGGAGAAATGAAGGGGTACGTGGGTCAATTATTTATCACGGAGTTGTAATTAAGTTAATCGGGAGAATCTCATTATACAAGACGCCCCTGATAAACTGTTTCAATCTTACCTGATTGGAGTCTGCCGGTTTGACTACTCCACGCCTCACTACCTGTGTCCATATCTCATGTAGGCGAGAAAGATACTCAGAGGGTCGCTCGCCCTCTAGCTGTTAGGTGTTGTGGAATTTGACATACAGCTCATCGTCAGTGTTCGTATATCCTCATAGGCCAAATCTATAAGGCCTTGAGATATGAGTCCACTTGGGGAAGCTCACTAATGCTCGACGCAGAAGGGGGTAGCGTTTCACGAATGCGCTTTCGGCCTTCGCCGTCTTCGAGGCTCCGCCACTCATCCATCCGACCCTCAACGTGCTCTATCCACGAAGGATATAATGATGTCCTCATTGCGCGCGGGGTTTTATTCAACTATAAAGACCCACATCACCCTTCCTTAAAACAACCCAAGCTTTGTCTAAACCCCGAATACTCCCAGCCAACTCTCTATATACAGCATGGTCTTAAAAGTATTAACCGTAGTTACAGCATAATAATATTTGAAACCCTTGCGGACACAGGTCCGACGTCAATCATTGTATGCATTTAGATTATTACATCGCATATTATAGACGTCACATACACGATGTAAACATTATGCTCTCAGGCATTTTGTCTTTGTTTCAATTAGGAACAACAAACACAGAACACGTGACCTCCCGATTGTATTCGGCAAACCGTCAGAAATTCACCAACAAAAAAGGGCACTTTCTGGAGAAAAAAGGGCACCTACAAAGGGAAATCTCAAAGCGAAAATATACAATTTGTTGACATTGGTATATACCCCTACATTGTGATTACATTGTCTGGAATGCTTTCAATATTTGTTTCTCTTAATACATCATACAAAATAATTATTGCTAATTAAAGCATCATACTTTGCAGTTGGGTGTGATGGTCTAAATATTCATCTGCGAGCGAGGAAAAAAAAGATTTGTGAGGTCGCAGTGCAAAACATTACATCTTATAAAGAGGAAAAAAAAACAATCCTGATGTGATTATAAGTACATTCTCATAACGGAAGACTGAAAAGACTTTTGATAAGTAACGTACATAATCATATAATCTATAAATGCGAGTAAATGTTGCTAGTTTCATTGCTCAACTTGATGCAAACAACTGTATTATGGTGCCAAATTTATTATTCCGTGTTCAATTTCAAGGAGAAAGACATGCCTTTCCCTGAAACTATATGTGCAGCATCCGTAACAATAATACTGTCGGGTGGTCAGTTAAATTCTTTCTTTGTTGGGTATAAAAATGTAGTATAGGTTGTTCTTTTCCCGCATGATCTTAGGGGAAACGGCAAATTTATCGTAGTGAGATGGCTAGAGAATATAGTGTTTATTTATTTTATTTTATTAATTCAGTCTTCTTTAAAAACACAGGATTGCCCCGTTCAGTGCCACAAGGCCTGCATTACAAGGAGGCCCTGTTTCAAGTGGGTATTACAATACAATGTATAAATTTAAAACACATCATAAAAACAAACAGATAAATACATAAAATACATGGCAATTAAAGCATAAATGCACATCAGAGGTATGACAAATGCAGATAAAACTTTGTAACATAAAATAAAAACAATTGGCTTTAGTTATTGAGATATCATATTATAGACTTGTGTTGCCGTAGGCGGTTTTTAAATATATGAAATGGACGGTGACATATTTTTTTGTCATTTCATTTATTTCCACAATAAAAGCAAATAAAATCTACAAAGCTTTACGTTTTACAAAGTCAGTCCAATTAAAGTACTAACAAACGAGACATATACATGTTATGGTACGTGCAATGCAGTGAAAGTATACAATGGAGACTAAGAAGATAATTGCTTGCTGTATTGCGAAGGAAACCTAGGAGAGCATAGCTTGTAATTTAGGTTCCCTAACATAAAATATCATTATATAATAAAGTAGAAAATACGAGAAAAAGAATAGATGGGGAAAACGGGAAAATACAAAACAAGGCAATACATGACAAGACAAGCACAAGAACGGGACACTGAAGTTGCATTCTGCAGCTATCATGCACTAAAATCATTGCGCGACATTGGTTGCTATAAATCAAATTCCAAGGGAAAGTGTGTATCGTAAACATGAATAATGGCATGCATTTGAAAGCAAATTAGCATAATATTACATGGATTCCTTATAAGTGTTAACTAGCTTTAACTTCAGATTATGTTTTAATGAAAATAGACTTGGTGAGTGTTTGAAAGACTCATCAAGAGAATTCCAAAAGATCGGGGCCAGTGTAAATTAAGGTTTTCTGTTTACAAAGAGTGCTTAACATTGTAATATGGTAATAAAAAGATTGTCTCGTTAGGTAATTATGGAATCTCTCATTTTTTAAAAACAACTACGAGGAGTTGCCCCATAGTAATTTCCAATAATTCAAATTTGGAAAGATAAAGTGGATGGTGTGGTTATTGAAAAAACTGAAAGTACTAAATTTCGTGGAGTTTTTATCAATGAAACTCAGCTAAAACTTCTGCCCAGCTAAATGAATGAAGTTTATCCTTTAATCTTCTAATTTTATCAGGATTGATTTTCCTCACCATCCAACTGGGGGAGGGTGGGAATTAGCACCTAAGTAAGATGTTATTTCGGCGAATATTGGACAATGATCAGAAATATCAGATTCAGAAAGAATGATACCTGATCCTGATTATGTATCGATATCTTTCTTTATAATTATGTATAGCATGAAGACTATGTGTTAAACCATCTATTTGATCTAGGTAGAGGTATAAATCGGTAAAGGGGGACACCTGTCATGAGCAATTATCAAGGAATTCAGCCGTAATGACCTACATTATAACACATTTAGGAAAGAAAAGGAAAAAAAAAACATACCGCAAAATACCTCTCAAGTTACTACATAATCTTATTTCCGGGATAAGAGTGAGTCCGGGAAATAGGGTTGGATGGAGAATTATTGACCCCTGATAATTCTCATGAATACGAAACAATAATGTAGAAAATTAACTACAATATACAATACGGAAGCCATTAATTTAACATGAGACCCAAATCAAATTTAGATAGGTTAATTGAAAAATCCACGGTGACGATTCGAGTGATGAAATACATACATTCTTCTGTTACGTGTGGTGCGTAATGTATGCATGCGACGACCCCGGGCAAAGACGGTATGCGTCAAAAAAGAAAAAAATTCACTCACATTCTGCCATGGTTAAATCTTCAAATCAGACAAATGTTTGTTTGGCAACAAAAGGCAAATCTTACAAATCTTATTCAGAGTAGCACGAATAGTTATTGTACAACATGAGTAGCAAATGCGTATAATTTGATAAAGACGTACACGTTGTGAGGCGTCATATTCAAGTTATTCGTAGAAGTTGATTTACTAGAGTAAAAGTATAAAAATACTAGTCATCTTTTTTTTCTTTCTTCAATTCAAGTGAACATTTATTTTCTTCCATTCAATTTGACAACATATTTGACATCTGTTCGAACAATACAATTCATACTTAGGAACATAAATATAATTTAAGAACTTGTATTACAAGGAAGAAGGCGCGAATCCCGGTAAGCAAAGCTTGTAATGGGTACGCCCGAATACACAACTAGATAATATACATTATAAATAGAAGAAAGGAAGAAAGGGATAGGCAAGGAGGAGGAGAGGATAGAGAGCTTGGAGAAAGAGAAAAGAAGAGGAAAAGAAGAGGACTGCAACATAGTAGCAATGGAGTGTATAGCATGCACAAACAACATAATGGCAAGATATAGGTGAGGGGTATAATGTGGAAACATTTGACTACATTTTTATAGGATAATAAGGATAATACTGGATTTATCACCCCTACTTCTGTATGTGTATCGATATAACAGTAATAAAAGATTAACAGGATATATGCATATATGTACATGTATAAGTATCTCGTTACAAGTACACATATTAATACACATGCATACAATATAAATACATATGCACACCCATACAGATCCCCTTACACTGCAAAAACCAGAGTGTTAAATTTAACACCAAGGGTGTTAAATTTAACACTTTCTTGGTATCTATATCGTGCAACTCCTCTGGTGTTACTTAACACCATTTTCTGGAATTAGATAATTTCAATTCCACTTTTGGTGTTAATATTTGACAACTCCTACTGGTGTAGATTAACACCAATATCTGGAATCATAACAAATTCAATTCCAATTTTGGTGTTTATATTCTTGTTGATCCATTAGAGATTTTTCTATGTATGTCTAATGGTCCCACATTCCATATTCCCTATTATCGACCATTATCGACCAGGGTAGAGGAACCAGTGGTAAACTGATAATTCATAATCGATTTATTAGATAAATGTTTGTCAGCTATTTCTAAAGAAAATAAGTACTGTTATATACTTGGCGACTTTAATTTTGATATTTTGAGACATTCTTCCCACCCTCAAACTGATAACTTTTTAAGTGTCATGTATATTCTAATGGTTTTCAACCATTGATTACCAAGCCCACACGTGTTACGGCATCATCATGTACATGTATTGATAACATCTTTACTAATAATATAATGTTCTGGACAAGACAGTTTATCCTGGAGTACTTTATTGTGACGTTTCCGATCACCTCCCCATTTTCCAGTTGACAGAATTTGTTCATGTGCAGGATTGTACTTCTCATCTCACAACAAATGATTCAGTTTTTTCTAAATTAAATTATGAAAATGTTTCAAGGGATTTAAGTCTGAATAATTGGCTTTGTGTAAATAGATGTGATGATACAAACTCAGCATATGAAGCATTTTTAAATACACTGTCTGGGATACGTAAAAAGCATACACATGTTAATGCACCATTTCAATGGAAAAACAGAGATATTCCAAGAAAGCCATGGATAACTCAAGGGATTTTATGTTCTATCAATAGGAAGCAGAGATTATTCCGGAAGTATATAAAACAACCATCGTCTAAAAACAGTTCATTATACAAAATCTATAGAAACAAATTGAACTACATTATTAGATTGTCAAAACGAAAGCACTATGCACACCTTTTTGAAAAAAATTAATTGAATCTTACCAAAACTTGGCAAACGATTAATGATATTTTAGGAAGAAATAGGAAGGTTAAACTACCGCAATTTATCCTGAAAAATGGGACACAAATATCTAATGAAAAGGAAATGGCTTATTCTTTCAAATCATATTTTACTAATGTGGGTGCATCAGTTGCCAACGTTGTTCAGTCATCTAAACCACTTTTCCGAATACTTGAATCCAAGGACTTCGAAATCTCTGTTTTTTAATCCTACAAATGAATGTGAAATTGTACAGATTGTGAAGGATTTGAAATCTAGTTCCTCGTGTGGGTATGATGGTATAAGTACCAATTTTGTGAAAAAAATTATACATTATATTTCTTATCCTCTGAAACACATTTTCAATTTGTCTTTGTCCACAGGCATTGTCCCAGACAACCTAAAGAGAGCAAAAATAATTCCTGTTTATAAAAAGAATGATCCAAATTCAATCCAAAATTATCGCCCCATATCTTTTCTTCCAACCCTTTCAAAAATCCTCGAACGCATTATATTCAAAAGACTCTATAGCCATCTGTCTAGAAATAGCATTCTAACAAAATACCAGTTTGGATTCAGACCCAACCACTCCACGGAAATGGCCTTTTACACGCCTTAGAGCATATAACCTCATGTTTAGATAAAAAAGAATATACTTTAGGAATATATATTGATTTAAGTAAGGCATTCGATACCCTAAATCATAGCATATTGTTACAAGAATTGAAAAATTATAGCGTATGTGGTATACCACATGACTGGTTTGTTAATTATCTCAGCAATAAAAAACAATTTGTTAGCTTTAAAGGTTTAAGTTCTGAGACAATGCCTGTGGTATGTGGAATACCACAAGGGAGTATAATTGGCCCTTTGTTATTTCTGATATATATGAATGATATAATTAATACATCTGAATTATTACATTTTGTTTTATATGCGGACGATACCAACATATTTATTTCACATGCTGATAAAAATACGCTTCAAAATTATGCAAATGTCGAATTAAACAAGATCTCTTCCTGGTTCAAAGCTAACAAATTATTTCTCAATACTGACAAAACTAAATATATGTTTTTTATTCAAATAAGCGCCAACATCTTCAATTTGATTTTTCGACTAGATAACTAGATAACCATGAAATACAAAGAGCAAGCAGTATCAATTTCCTAGGAGTACAGATAGATGATAAGCTAACTTGGGTTAATCACATCAGCTCCATTCGTGGAAAGCTTAGCATGTCCATAGGTATGTTGAGTAAGCTACGTTATTTTCTACCGCTCAAAACCCTTTTTACTTTGTACAATGCCATTGTCTTGCCCTATTTCGATTATTGTAGTCTTGTATGGGGAGGGGCCAGCTCGTGTCATTTAAACAGGCTATATACTTTACAAAAGAAAGCCATTCGTCTACGCTCAAACTCTCATTATCTTGCCCATACCCCGCCGTTGTTTAAGAAACTGAATATATTAAATCTCTCTGATAATCTAACAATTAAAACAGGAGTCTTTATGTATCGTTATTCGAACAATTTGTTACCACCCGTGTTTGATAATTACTTTGTTACAGTTGACAAGAAACATAATGTTAACACAAGACAAAAACATAACATTTTCTTGCCATATGCTCGTTTAAAATTACGAAAGGTAAATTCTATACAACAAAAAGGAGGTGAATTATGGAACAATATTGAAAACTCAATTAAAAATGTGACCACTCTAAGTTCTTTCAAATCGAAATTCAAGTTGCGTCTTCTTGCCACATATAAATGACTTCCCTGATGCATACATATAAATTATGTCGTTCTGTATTATAATTGTGTTTTAGTTTGTAATGTCTTGTTTACGTCTTGCATTTTGTTATATTGTGAATTTTAATGTTTTGTATTTTCCACATTTGTCATTTATGTTATGGGTCCACCCACTTCTCTCAAGCCATCGGCTTTATCGGGTGCTAATGACCCAGTACACTTCTCAATGTATATATATTGTATGTGATTTTTTATGAAATAATAAATTGAATTGAATTGAATTGAATTGAGAAAAAATATTATTATTTAATTTGATTTGTACAAAGCTAAGGTCAGGAGGTTTTGGAGAGTTGTAAAATATCATGTAGTTACATTTCTTGAAATTGATTGTTAATTTATTGGCAGCAAACCAATTACAGACATTTATTAATTCGGTGTTAACAGTTTTACATAGTGTACCGAGATTTTTGTGAGAATATAATAAGTTTGTATCATCAGCGTAAAGAATAAAAGAAGGTAGGTTGGATAATCGGTAAATATCATTTACAAAAAGTATGAAAAGCAGGGGTCTTACATGGTATGTTGGTTGATCTTATTCTTCAAAATCATTCCACTTGGCCGTGTCCTTTTTCTTCCATTGCAAATGGACCTCCGCTCCCTAGACGAAAATTCTTGTCACTAGCCCCCGTTCCTTCCGCAGCTTGATCCCGCGACGAATTTTCATTGCGGGCGGAAGATCAGTCCTTACGGACAAACGCTGGGGCCTTCGTACGCTTTCTCTGTTGCTCTTCGAAAGCCGCTAAAATGCTATTCCTGTCGTGCATGTAGCATAACCACGTGATGATGGGAACTGATGCCTGGCGGGCGGCTTGAGCTCCAGACTGGCGTTGTGGCAGTCGATGTGCGTTGGCTATTGCGATTCTAGATGCAGCCGTGTCCGACAATTCCCAATGAAACGAATGCTCATTTAAGCACTTGGTAGGTATTTTCACCTTCATTCTGTTGCAATCCAAAGAACAATAATTTGGATTTTATGTTGTGAATTCCCAACATGGTGATTTGTTTTCGAGGGATTTAATCGTTTGCTGTACAGCTATATACATAATTGTTTTGTTTTAGATTCTTTAAATTTAGGCAATGTTTCTTTTTCAATTGCTATGATCTTGGCCTCGAATCTGTTATTGATCGCGGAAACTTCATTTGATAGTTTGTCGACTTTACCAGATATGAAATTCTTGAACTCCAGTATGGTGTTATGAAGGTCTCCAAGGGGTGGGGCTGGGTCTCCTCCTGACGTAGGCTTGGTGGTAGCTTTAGTGCGTGTCGTCATGGCTGGTTCAAACTGGTTGGCATACAAAGTTGGGGCGTAAACATATTCCGTTCTGTGATGCTAAAAAAGTCACAAAATGTCTGGAAATTCACATAATCGTTAATGCTGTGCGTCTAGTAACGTATTGATCCAGTTAATGCATTATTATGTTTGAACATGGATTGGTAGTCAATTAAAAAGTTTGCTTGCAGTTTATGAGGAGTATTTGTTTTCTTAAGTTCTTGGTTTCGGTAGAGACTTCGGTGGGAAGCGCTTTATAAGCACCATTTATTATTAATTGGCAAAAAAAAATGATATATCGAGTACAAAAGGCGACATTAAGTTTAGATACTAGATTACAGAGGTATTGTGGGGCAAGGTTGTGCAGTTACTTGGACACCATAACATTACAGTCCAGGGACGGCGATTTCTTTTCATGACCGGGGGGGGGGACGAAATGCGAAGGATGAGGGAGCATCGTGAAGGATACTGTGCGAGGGAGCGTAGCGACCGAGCGAGAAGATTTTTGCAGTTTTATAAGTCTAATCGCTGCACTCTTTTTTTTCCACCACCACCCCTTGGGCGCCAGGGTAGTGAGCACAATTTTTTTGGCACCCGAAAAAAATTTCCCTACGGAAGGGTTATTTTTTCCAACGCCACCCCTTGGGCGCCAGGGGGCCCAACTTCTTTTTTTCAAAAAGGGTGTTTTTACCTGTTTTTTCTAGGGAGGGCCGGGCCCCCCCCCTGGATCCGCCACTGGGGTTGCGTGCGGTCGAGCGCGTGCGTGAAGTTATCTACCGTAATACTTAGGGTATCTCCACCCCGGAGTTACGGGTCGAAATTTGGATATGATTCTGAACTAGCGTCGTTTGTTTTTTTCCTGTACCGTTTGGATTATAACCAATTATATTTCACCGCGTCCCTCTCTCGATCTCTCTCCGAAATATTATAGGCCCTAATTATCATTGTCATATATATCATCCTCATCTACATGCATAACCCAAACCCACAAAAATATATGGTCGCTTCACGCAAATGAGAATTTCTATCGTTTTTGTGATTATCATTATCCTTGTCATATCATCAACATCTACATAACCCCATCAAAAAAACAAATATGGTTCTTTCACGGTAATGAGAACGTCTATCGTTTTTGTGGTTATTATCCTTGTCATTATATCATCCAAATAAAATTCAAACGTGGTTTATTTCTAATTCGATACCAGTGATTTACAAATGTTGCTGAAATGACATGTTTTTCTGGGATTTGACCACCCAAATAAAATTCAAACGTGGTTTATTTCTAATTCGATACCAGTGATTTACAAATGTTGCTGAAATGACATGATTTTCCTGGATTTTTCGCACTTTTTTATAATTTATACTTTTGTGTGCGTTTGTTGGAAAATGAGTCATTCCCAAATTTACAGACGGGCAAAAAAATATGCTTATTTAGAAGCATACATGTCAGGACCTGCGGAACGGTATCACAATATGCTCATCTGACCGTAATTAAATGCCTAAAACCATTCAGATTCCGGGGGCTTTGCCCCTGGACCCCATCAGGGGCCCTTAGGCCAGCCCCTAGATGCTCATCTAACCGTAATTTCTTGCCTAAAGCCCCTTAGCTTCTGGGGGCTCCGCCCCCTGGACTCCACGCCTATTAGTAACCTGCCTGTGTCACAAAAAAGTTATCACAATATGCTCATCTGACCGTAATGAATTCCTAAAACCCTTGGGATTCCGGGGGCTCTGCCCCTGGACCCCATCAGGGGCCCTAAGGCCAGCCCCTGGATGCTCATCTAACCGTAATTTCTTGCCTAAAGCCCCTGAGCTTCTGGGGACTCCGCCCCCTGGACCCCACGCCTATTAGTAACCTGCCTGTGTCACAAATAAGTTATCACAGTATGCTCATCTGACCGTAATTAAATACCTAAAACCCCTGAGCTTCCGGGGGCTCCACCCCTGGACCCCATCAGGGCGTTAAGGCCGGCCCCTGAATGCTCATCTGACCGCGTAATTTATTCCTCAAACCCCTGAGCTTCTGGGGGCTCCGCCCCCTGGACCCCACGCCTATTAGTAACCTGCCTGTGTCACAAATAAGTTATCACAGTATGCTCATCTGACCGTAATTAAATGCCTAAACCCCTGAGCTTCCGGGGGCTCCACCCCTGGACCCCATCAGGGGCGTTAAGGCCGGCCCCTGAATGCTCATCTGACCGCGTAATTTATTCCCTCAAACCCCTGAGCTTCTGGGGGTTTTGCCTCCTGTACCCCAAGCCAATAGTAACCTGCAGGTGTCACAAAATAATAAGGTATCAAAATATGCTCATCTGACCGTAATTGAATGCGTAAGACCCCTGAGCTTCAGGCGCGTAGCCAGGGGGGCGGTGGGGGCAGTCGCCCGCCCCCCTCAAAAAAACGCCGGCCAAAAAGAGAGAGAGAGAAGAGAGAAAAAAAAGAGGACGTAGGAAGAAAAAGGGAAAAGGAGTCGAGAACGGTACAACGAATCGTCTCCTATCTCTAATAATTTAATAAAACGTCAAAGCTGGGGTAAAACTGAATTCAGACCAGGAATAAGAGTCGAGAACGGTACAACGAATCGTTCCTCTCTCTAAGAATTTAATGAAACGTCAAAGCTTCCGCGCTTCGCGCGGGGGAACTGAATCGAGAACGGTACAACGAATCGTCTTCTTTCTCTAATAATTTAATGAAACGTCAAAGCTTCCCCGCTTCGCGCGGGAGGGGGAAAATTTAATTCAGACAAGGATTAAGAGTCGAGAACGGTACAACGGATCGTCTTCTTTCTCTAATAATTTAATGAAACGTCAAAGCTTCCGGGGAATTGAATCGAGAACGGTACAACGAATCGTCTTCTTTCTCTAATAATTTAATGAAACGTCAAAGCTTCCGCGCTACGCGCGGGAGGGGGAAACTGAAATCAGACAAGGATTAAGAGTCGAGAACGGTACAACGAATCGTCTTCTTTCTCTAAAAATTTTATGAAACGTCATAGCTTTCGCGCTTCGCGCGGAAGGGGGAACTCAATTCACACAAGGATTAAGAGTCGAGAACGGTACAACGAATCGTCTTCTTTCTCTAATAATTTAATGAAACGTCAAAGCTTCCCCGCTTCGCGCGAGAGGGGGAAAATTTAATTCAGACAAGGATTAAGAGTCGAGAACGGTACAACGGATCGTCTTCTTTCTCTAATAATTTTATGAAACGTCATAGCTTTCGCGCTTCGCGCGGAAGGGGGTGGGCAACTCAATTCACACAAGGATTAAGAGTCGAGAACGGTACAACGAATCGTCTTCTTTCTCTAATAATTTTATGAAACGTCATAGCTTTCGCGCTTCGCGCGGAATTAAGGGGGTGGGAAACTCAATTCACACAAGGATTAAGAGTCGAGAACGGTACAACGAATTGTCTTCTTTCTCTAATAATTTAATGAAACGTCAAAGCTTCCGCGCTTCGCGCGGGACGGGTTGAAACTGAATCCAGACAAGGATTAAGAGTCGAGAACGGTACAACGAATCGTCTTCTTTCTCTAATAATGTTATGAAACGTCAAAGCTTTCGCGCTTCGCGCGGAAGGGGGAACTGAATTCAGACAAGGATTAAGAGTCGAGAGCGGTACAACGAATCGTTCCTTTCTCTAATAATTTAATGAAACGTCAAAGCTTCTGCGCTTCGCGCGGGAGGGGGAAATTTGATTCAGACAAGGATTAAGAGTCGAGAACGGTACAACGAATCGTCTTCTTTCTCTAATTTAATGAAACGTCAAAGCTTCCGGGGGGAAGTGAATCGAGAACGTACGGTACGACGAATCGGCTTCTTTCTCTTATAATTTAACGAAAGGTCCCAAACCCAAAAATACGGTCCTATCACGCGAATGAGATCTTCTATCGTTTTTGTGATTATTATCCTTGCCATACATTATCATTCACATTTACATGAACCACAACCAAAAAAGGGAGAATCATCAGAATATTCATGATGGATTCCGATTTATCAAATTGTCTCCGATGTATTTCAGCGTTATATTGGGAAGGAGAACAAGAATGTATGTCAATACATCCAGTGGCGGATCCAGGGGCCGGGGGCCCGGGGGCCGGGCCCCTCTAGCAAAAAAACCAGGTATAAACACCCTTCTTTGAAGAAAAAAAGGAGATGGGCCCCCTCCCCTGGCGCCCAAGGGGGTGGGGGTGGCGGTTGAAAAAAAAAAATCACCCTCCCCATAGGGAAATTCTTTTTAGGGATGCCCCAAAAAAAAAAAAAAAAAAATTGTGCTCACTACCCTGGCGCCCAAGGGGTGGTGGCGGTGGGAAAAAATAACCCTTCCTGAGGGAAATTTTTTCGGGTGCCAAAAAAAATTGTGCTCACAACCCCACTGAGCGAAAAATTTTCAAATTTTTCGCACGAAGTAGTTCCCTTTTTAGGCCCCCTCCCTTGCCGCCGGCTGGATCCGCCCCTGAATACATCTACATTACTTTATCTTTTCACTTGACAGTGGACAGTGCCATTTTCTCAGTTTGAGAAATGGGTAAGAAGGTCAAATGTCAACTTGAAGATGATCAGTCTGGACAGCAAAAACAAATGCTTTTCAATATTCGTTTAGTGGGCATACCATAATGGCATTAAAAAAATAGTGTGAATTGTTCTACTCACCAGGCTGCATATAGGCCTATCAAATTTGAAAGTTAGATTATTTCGAGCTTCACAATAATATGCAGTTGTTGTTTTTAGGCTTAGGCCCAATCTCAATTCCAGAAAGAGAGAGAAAGAAAGTTGGAGATAAAGAAAGATGAATGAATAATAATTGAGAGAGATAGGTCGAGAGAGAGAGAAAGGGAGAGAGAGCGAGGGGAAAGAGAGTGAGAGAGAGAGAGAGACAGAGGGGGTGAGAGAGAGACAGAGAGAGAGAGAGGGAGAGAGAGTAACAGGATAGTGAGGGATCAATATAGAGAGATCGAGGGAGAGAGAGAGAAGGGATACTTCAGGAGAGAGAGTGAGAGAGAAAAGGGATACAGAAGAGAGAGAGAGAGAGAGAGTGCAAGCATGTGGAGAGAGAATTCGAGAGGGAAAAGGTGAAAGGGGTACAGAAAGAAGAGAGAGAGAGAGAGAGAGAAATAGTGAGAAAAAGAAAGAGGAAGGGGATGAGTGATAAATTAAAGAGGGAAGCGATGAGAGAGAGAGAGAGATCGAGACAGAAATATACATCGAAAGAGAAATAAATAGAGAAAGAGTAGAATGGTATGGGGTAGAGAAATAAAGAGAGAGGGAGAGGGAAAGAAAGTGGGAGATATAAAGAGAGAGAGAGAGAGAGAGAAGGGATAGAGAAGAGAGAGAGAGAGAGATGAGAAGGGCTAGAGAAGAGAGGAGAGAATTAGGGATAGAGAAGAGAGAGGAGAGAAGGGATACCGAAGAGAGAAAGAGAGAGAGAGAGAGAGGGGAGATGAGAGGGATATAGAAGCGAAATATCAAGTGAGAGTAACATAGGTCCACGGCTATAGAAAGAGAGACTCTCTAGCTCTTTCTATAGCCGTATATATACGGAAAGGGAGATATTAGTCCATAACACGTGTAGCAATTCACGAATCACTGACCTCTCTGACCTCTACCCGAGGTCAGTGACAGAGGTCAGAGAGGTCAGTGATTCGTGAATCGCTACACGTGTGTTATGGACTAATACGTGCCTTCACGGTTGTTTCATCGCAAAGCATGCCGGGACAGATTCTAGTACGCAGTAGATTTTCAGCTTCGCCGCGATCAGCTGTTCCATTGCCAACAACGGGATTGTTATCCTGTCGAATCAACATGACTTCATAATCTTGTACAGGATCCGTCATTCGGCAGTGATTTTTTTTCATTCCAGTATCATTTGTACGGTAATAAACCAAAGTCTGTGATTATGTATTATTTATGACGATCCTTCAACCTAAAACACGAATGTTAAGCAGTTTAATAAGGCAAACCATCGACGCAAACTGCACACACACACGTTTGAACATAAATTATGGGACTATAAATTCATACAGCGGAACCCATTCTCACTAGCCCACTTTACTTCGTATTATCAGCTTTATTTTTTGAAGGATCGTCATAAAAATACATAATCACAAACTTTGGTTTCTAACCGTACAAGTTATACTGGAATGAAAGAAATTCACTGCAGAATAACGGATCCTGTACAAGATTATGATGTTGATTCGACAGGATAAAAATCCCGTTGTTGGCAATGGAACAGCTGATCGCGACGAAGGTGAGAATCTACTGCCGGACTAGAAATCTGTCCCGGCATGCTTTGCGATGAAACAACCGTGAAGGCACGTATATCTCCCTTTCCGTGTATCAGGAACAATCAAACATTTTCCTGGCGTATCTCTACTGACTGTCAGTTCACCTCTGTATAGTTGTTTATATCTTGTTTAAGATCCAATGACGGTTTTTTTAAAGGATTTGAAGAGTATCACTCCTCTATACATATCAGACATCATTTCTTTTGATAGTCTCCATCACAAACTCATAATAAAAGAAATTATTGCGGGATCGCTTTCGAACTTGAGATAGTGTGCCCCATTAAAGATCGCTTCCTGATACATTGGTCTCATTCCCTTTTTTCGGCTCTGGATCCACCACCCTTTGCACCATTATTTAGCGTCACTTGGAACTTAATCACTCATTTTCTTCACCCGGTGAACGTTATAGTTGATCAAGGATGACTTTTGTGCCAGCATCGTTTGCCAAAGCCCATGGAAAGGAATTACAATTTGAGAAACAATACGATGTCAACTGAGAAAGCGCATAACGTCGCGAGCAGCCCACGCTCTAAATCACGTACGAGGCACACCGCACACAGCCGCACCTATGCCGGACAATCCATCGCAGCCTACCGGTGCTGACAAGGAGTTCTCACTGGCTGACATCATGAGATTGGTAAACCAGTCCGAGGCCAAGGTATGTGAAAAACTTGATCAAGTCCAGCTAGACCTTACTATAATTAAGAAGAAAGTGGGTGAGCTGGAGTGTCAGAGACAGATAACTCCGCTCGGGTTCTTGACATCGAGAAAAAGAAGCTGCCTCAACTTGAGAGCAGATTGAGGGAGAAAATCGACCTACTAGAGAAGAAAGTTATAGAATCCGAGATTTATCAGAAGAAGAGCAATCTTTTGTTCTATGGGGTGCAGAACTCGGACAACGAAAACGTGCACAAAGTGCTTAAAGAAACTTTCGTGGCCTTGAAAAGGGAGAAGCAGATGCCATTTGCCTGGTCAACGAGCAGGGACTCCCCCAGCGAGCAGCCGACAATGATGCCCCCCGCCCATTATCGCCAAATTCGTCTATTATGACTCATCGCAATCGTGTTTTGTCAGCATTCGAAGACAACTTTTCGCTTACACGCAGAGAAGCAGGTGATAAAGCGCCCGAGATCGCAGTGCGAACCGACCTTCCCCCGGCATTGAAAACAAAGCGTAATCAACTCGCGAGAATTTCGTTCAAGCTGAGAAAGGAAAAGAACCTGCCGACCAAAATAGCGGTAGTAGGAATCGACGTCGTTCTGTTCCAAAGAGAGAAGAGCACAAAGAAATGGAACATACACCAAGGCTAACCATTATCATCTCACGGAACAGATTTTGCTCATTACTATCGGTGAGAAATGTCCTTATATCCGATAAGTTAACTATCTAAGGGCAGTTCATAATTTCTGCTGTATAATATCCAAGATACTAATTGTGTTTAACAAACAAGCATTTCCCCCTTCTATTTTACAAAGTGCCCACCCCCTCCCCCAAATAAAATGCATCATTATCTACGAAGCTCTCTTTTTTTCATATGCTATTTTTAATAGAATGTGCTCCTTGATGTGTGATTTCCCTATTTGATACAAGGTACAACAAAATAATTATTATGTGTCTTATTTGCGCGCATGCAAAAACAAGTCATTCATTTTTTCATGACTATTCGACGTGTTTTCTTGTTATGTTCTTGGTATTTGCGGGCAGCACACACTTGCCCTATCACAAAAAAATATTCTTTTAAGTTATTCGCGCTTGTATAAAGTGGTCTTTCCCGCATTCTAGTGCAGTCCTATGTCCTTCTGAATTGCCCATGCACTACAGTACTGTTATCCATTTTTATGTTCCATTGTACTTCAAGTTCATTGCTTGACCCATTAATATGTAACTAGCGCAAAAATGCCAGCGGTCTTCTGTGTATATTGCACCGCAACTGTTCACTTCGCTCAAATATTTGTTTCGATATTTACTTCTTATCTTTAACCAGGGATGTGTGAGTTTTCTCACACATCACTGCTCTAACTTGCGATCAATTTACATTCCAGGGACATGAGTACAATTCACTCCTCCTTGTGCATTCTATGTTGGGTGTATGTTGGTTATTTTTGTACAGCCATATAGCATATGAACACGCTCGGTCGCCAGAAAACTAAACCTGACTGAGTATTCACCCAATTATTGAACGAATAAAGCATATTCCTTCCTGATATCGTTTGTTGTGGCTATGTGACATTCTTGTTTCACGTACGCTAGATGATTGTGTCTCTGCTGTATAATATCCAAGATACTAATTGTTTTTTAGCGCATCGATTTAAATTTCGCATTTAGTCTTTTTTCCGAATCCCTTCCTTTGCTTTACAAAGAAATACATATACATGCATTACCCACTACTTTATGCGCGACCACATGGCGCACGTGGGTGGCGAACTGAGTGTATACATGCAGTGTAGGGCCCGAATAACAGAAGTGTTTCCCCTTTCATATTTTGATCTAGACTTCCGTCATCATGGTGCCGGTGTCGTGTGATCGCGCGCGCATACATCCTTATAAATTTTAACATAGTAATAATAGTATAGGGTACCTATAAGAGTCATATTTCTTACGACTTACAACTGCATTTGTTTTTCTTATGGTGGTGGCCAGATGAGCCCTCCATGGTTCTGTCAACTATTTTGTCATGTTTGCCTCAAGCAATATGTTGTGTGTTGTATGTTGTTTTATGGTGACCACTTTTACTATTGTTTTGTCCCTTGTATCCTGTTCTCGTGTTTCTTTCCATTTTTTCATTACCTACATCTAGTCTTTTATTTTCCTCATTTTCATTCAATCCTTATCTCTTCTTTCCTCTTCTACTTTCTCTCTAACTGGAGGCCCCTTATATTTATAACAACCGCTGCCAGAATGTCGGCGTCTACGCTTGAAAACACAATATGATGGCGTCCAAAGGAAATGTTTCGTTTTACTCTTTGGAAGATGACGAATTTTATGATGCCGCTAGCACTAATCAAAAGTTTTTTTTACCTTCGCTGTATTATGCAGATAGACAAATTGCGTCAACATATCAAAATCGAAATGGCGATAATTTTTCACTTTTAAACTGCAATATTCGCAGTGCAACGAAAAATGTCGATGATTTACGAACCTTATTATTTACTACAAAACAACGCCGTTTTTTCTGCGATTGGTGTGACTGAAACATGGTTTGTTGACGATATGTCTTTTCTTTATGCTCATTACCAGGTTATGACAAATAATAGCTTAGAGCGGACAGGAGGTGGTGTCGCCATGTACATGTCTCAAGAATATGAATACAAGTTACAACCAGAATTAAATCGTATGGAAAATTTCATTGAGACAGTATTTGTTGAAGTCATTGTACTGAAAAATAAACACATCTTAATAGGTACAATTTATAGACCTCTAAATTCGAGCCAAGACGATTTTTCTCGTACTTTCCATGAATTATTACTGCATCCATTAATGCTAATTGATTTGGAGATTATAACTTAATTTATTGAACAACGCCACTGCTACATTTGTTCCAAATTTTTTCGACACCCTTCGTACAGCTAGTTTTCTACCACTTATAACTAGGCCATTGAGGGATAAAGATAATACTGTTACTCTGATCGATAATATTTTAACAAATGCTGATTCCCCCCTAAATCAGGTATAATCTTGTCTGCAATCTTAGACCATTTTCCCAGTTTTACTCACTTTCCAATTTAAAAAAATTCGCTAATGCATGACAATGTTGAAGATCCAAAGCGTGATTTTTCTGAAGAAAATATTGGTAGGTTTAGATAAATACTCGGAACTACTGAAATTTTCCATACGATTTAATTCTGGTTGTAACTTATATTTATATTCTTGAGACATGTACATGGCGACAGGAGCTAAATCCATATTTTATCAAAATTGAGTTTTTGTCTTAAAATGATGAATTCCTACATGGGGACAAAATGCACTATAACACATTCTAAAATTTCACCAGGAAGTATGAACATTTTTAGGTACAATATCATGTTTTATTCCAAAAGGAGCTAAATCCAAATCGGTTTCATTCCAAAAGGAGCTAAATCCAAATCGGTTTCATTCCAAAAGGAGCTAAATCCACTTTGGGTACTTTCACGTTTTTTATTTCTCCACTTTCCCTTTACCCATGTACCTTCATGTTGTTATATATGTTAAAGGTGTCGCCCTAGACCAATAATATATGAGAAGAAAAAAAACCTACCAGTTATTTCTGATTTTTACTATTTTTTTTTAGGATTTAGCTCCTTTTGGAATGAAACGGATTTAGCTCCTTTTGGAATGAAACTCGAATATGTTGTTTACTTTCTTTGATTAATGATTATTTTTCAAATATTGGTCTAAAGCTTCCCCTTAAGATACCGGTCTCAAATAAGCATTTCACTGACTTTCTTGGAGCCCTAAATTCACTTTCTATAAATTTTACACCAATTCTTGAAAGTGAAATTGTAGACTTAATTAACGGATTGAAGAATAAGCGGAGTTCTGGACAGGATTAAATAAGAAATTATCTCTTTAAAAAAATGACCCTTAATATTGTCCAACTTTTAGTCCATATTTATCACTTACATCTGGGGTAGTGCCACAATTGATGAAATTGACAAAAGTTGCCAACTATTTATTGTCCGTATATACAGAAGGTGTGCTCTGGTTTATCTATCTAACTCTAAGTTGAAAACAATCAAACACTGCTTTGACTCGATGACTTTCATCCATCAACATTTATTATGTATAGTTTATTGCACTAATAACAGTTTTTTCTCAAGAGTATAATTCACCCAATTGAACGAGTAAAACAATTTCCTTCTTGATATCGTTTGTTTAGTGGCTATGGGACATTCTTGTTTCACGTACGCTAGATGATTGTGTTTCTGCTGTATAATATCCAAGATACTAATTGTTTCTAGCGCATCGATTTAAATTTCGCATTTTGTTTCCCTTCCGAATCCTTCTCCTTTCATATTTTGATCTAGACTTTCGTCATCATGGTGGTTTGTGATCGCGCATACATTCTTATAAAAAAATAACGTAGTATAGGCCTTGGGTACCTATAAGAGTCATACTATTTCTTCAGACTCACAACTGCATTTGTTTTTCTTATGGTGGTGGTCAGATGAGCCGTCCATGGTTCTGTCAACTATTTTGTCATGTTTGCCTCAAGCAATATGTTGTGTGTTGTATGTTGTTTTATGGTGACCACTTTTACTATTGTTTTGTCCCTTGTATCCTGTTCTCGTGTTTCTTACCATTTTTCATTACCTACATCTAGTCTTTTATTTTCCTCATGTTCATTCAATCCTTATCTTTACGCTTGAAAACACAATATGATGGCGTCCCAAGAAAATGTCCCGTTTTACTATTTGGAAAATGTCGAATTTTATGATTCCGTTACCACTACTCAAAAACTAAAAATGTGTCTGATCCTTAATCATCCTTTATACACTTCTTTTGATGATTCGGTTGTACAGGCAATGAATTCACGATATGGTAATTAGGATCATGATTTTGATCCAAAAGATGATACTTCCTGATATGGACCTTCGTTGTATTATGCAGATAGAGAAATTGAAGATACACGACTTATTTTCTTACAACCTTGGCATATTTATGTACACACTTCAGAAAACTACATTGTCACAAGTTCATGTCGAACAAAAATACTAAATTCCATAGTTATCCAACGAGATTAGCAAGTTCTTATCTCCTACCAAAAACTGCCAAAATTTTGGAATGCCCTTCCTGGCATATTGAAATAAAAATCCTCATAACTTAGATTTGAAAATGCCCTCAAGCACTTTTTGTTGCAGATGTTTCAGTTTTTCGTATTTGGCCGGACTGGTCATGTTTTTCACATCAAAATTGTGACTTGTGTTTGATTTGTTTCCATATCAAACTACTCAAAAATTATTCCTCCATGGCCATCCTCTCTCCCTCTATCTTTCTGTCTCTGTCACTCTGTCTCTCATTCCATCCTTTCCCTCTATCTCTCTCTCCTTCTATCCCCCTCTCTCTCTGTCTTCTTCTTCTCTTTCTGCCTTTTTCCATCTTTCCCTGAGTGTCACTCTCTCACCCTTATTTTCTTCATTTATCATCCTCATCTTGTCATTCTGCCACTATTCTTATTTGTTTTTGTTTCGTTTTTTGTGTCTGTCATGTTTCTTTGACTCTGTAATTTATATTATAATTTGAGTAAGGAAATCCTTTGAAATTTAAAAACTTTTAGGGTTGTGCACGCCTCGGATTGAAAAAATTGCACGTGTCATTCGTTTGGACTGCAGATAAGATAAGATAAGATATCATTTATTGTCTTCTTCCCAAAAAAAAGAAGAAACTTGCCATCCAGGTGAATCATACATATTACATAAAATTACACAAACTGATACAAAAATTGTAAAATAAGTACATTCATATCAAAAATATCAAAAAGCATAAAAGTATGAATAAATAAATATAAATTACATACATATAATACAAAATGCATATAACATATAAGGGTGAAGGGAAGAAGACTACAAGGAAGAAGTAGAGAAGAAAAACCGACCCCTACCCCCCGGGCTTCAATCTCTACAAACAAGTCAAAGAGACAGAGAGACTAGAGAGAGAAATGGAATGAGAAGCGAAAAAAGAAAAGGAAAGTAACAGAAAGAAAAGGAGAGAGGGAGAGAAAGAGAGAGGGATAAGAGAGGGTCAGGAGAGGAGGATAAGAGAGAGAGAGAGTCAGGAGAGAAAGGAAGAGGGAGAAAGTACATAGCATATAAAAGAGGTTAAAAAGTTACTGGGAGGGCAGCTGCACCGCTGCTGCTCGGAGGAAAAGTACACAAGGTAAGGTAAAATACAGGCGACTAAATCCAAAGACCTAAGTGCATGTTGAATGCACGGAAGTGTCATGGAAAAGTCGGCGGGCGCGTGCCAGGTGGCCACCATGCCAACCATTTTTAACATGGAAACACGTTCAACAACCCGGCACGCGCCCGTCGAGGATCCCGAGCTAACAATTGAGGGCTGATTCATTTAAGACCAATTACAAGAAATTACTAAAATAAGAAAACATCACAAAGTCATGATAATGGGCACGAGAAAACACAAGTTTATGTTGTAATGCAAAGAAAAGCCGGCGGGCGCGTGCCAGGTGGCTACCATGCCAAACCGTTGTTAACCTTGAAACATGTTCAACAACCCGGCACGCGCCCGTCGAGGATCCCGAACTAAATAAAATAAAGACGGCTGGTTCATTAAAACCAAAAGGCCATCTTCGCAATGCAACCACATCCAACGCACAAACCCCTGCGAAGCGCCCCAATACAAATCACCCCACCCACCCGATAAGAACAACAGCACTCCAACAGAGAGAATCCGAACCGCACACACTAGTCGCTGCCAGGCAGGACAAACATTATGGCTTGACCTACCTAGCAACACCCAAAATGCGCAGCTCGCACCCCGATAAACACTACCACTCCCACCAGGCGATCAAAAAACCTGCACCAAGGCATCCCACAAAGACCCATGCACCAAACCCGGCCATACCACGAAAAAGGCCCATTACAGGAAATTACTAAAATAAGAAAACACATTATTGAAGGGCACGAGAATACACAAGTTCATGCTGAAAGCATGGTAAAGTCGGCGGGCGCATGCCAGGTGGCCACCATGCCAACCATTGTTAACTTGGAGGCATGTACAACAACCCGTCACGCGCCCGTCGAGGATCCCGAGCTAATAAAAATAAAAAGGGCTGATTCATTTAAGACCAATTACAAGAGATTACTAAAAATAAGAAAAAACCACATGATTAATTGGCAGTGAAAACACACATTAATGTTGAAATGCATGTAAAAGTAAAAGTCGGCGGGCGCATGCCAGGTGGCCACCATGCCAACCTTTGTTAACTTGGGAACATGTTCAACAGCCCGGCACGCGCCCGTCGAGAATACCCAAGCCAAAAATAAAGGGCTGATTCATTTAAGACCAATTACAAAGAAATTATTAAATCACTACATAATTAAAAGGGCACGAGTAAACACAAGTGCATGTTGAAATGCATGAGGACGTCGGCGGGCGCATGCCAGGTGGCTACCATGCCAACCATTGTTACCTTGGAAACATGTTCACAACCCGGCACGCGCCCGTCGAGGATCCCGAGCTAAAACATTTTGCGTCCCTGGGTACTGTTAAATAGATGTATTGCACAAGGTATGAAGGTTCTACGAAATCTTTCTGTTCTTACACGTATCTGACGTGCCCTACCAGACTCATTAAAGATCACTACTTGGTTAAGAGGATGTGAATAATCTTTAACAAGTTTCTGAAAATGTGTCAGAATACGCTCATCTACTATGTCTGCCAGACATTCAACATCTCTGCCTATTATTTTCTTTGCTGCTTTAATAATCCTTTCCAACTTTGTTCTATCCTGAACCCTCAGAGAATTAAACCAAACAACACAGCAGTATGTAATCACGGATTGAATGACTGAGCTATAAAAAAGCTTCATGATATCTCTATTCACACCAAACATATTCATTTTCCTGAGAAAATACAACCTCTGGTTTGCCTTTGAGTATGTTTTCTTAACATGCATGTCCCATGACATACTACTATCAATGTGAACTCCCAGGTATTTGTATTCGGTGACAATATCAACATTCTCATCAAGTACAGATAAGGGAATTATGTCGTTCTTCTGCCTTCTGAAATCTATGATCATTTCTTTTGTTTTTCCTATATTCAAGACCAGATTGTTTCCTTGACACCAGTTTACAAACTTAGTTACTTCATCTCTGTAGGGTTTTTCATCATTCTGACATATATGACCCATGACTACTGTATCATCTGCATATTTTATAATAGTACAGGATTCATTTTCCATCTTACAATCACTAGTATAAACACTGAACAAAAAAGGAGACAGTACACATCCTTGAGGGACGCCTACCTTTGTTGTAATCAGATCAGACTGCGAATTATTAACTTTGACTCTCTGTTCCCTATTCACTAGAAAATTCAGAACCCATGAGCATAAACTTGGATGGACCCCCAAGACCTGAAGTTTCTGTTTCAAACACAAAGGATCAATGGTATTAAAAGCTGAGGAAAAGTCAGCAAACAAGATTCGTGCATAGGTTTTTGGCTTGTCCAGGGTTTACATAACTTATGCCAGAGGGTCATGATTGCATCATCTACACCTTTGTTAGCCTGGTAGGCAAACTGAAACAGGTCTATCTTCACCTGAGAGACAAGTGCATTCCTAACAAGTTTTTCAAAGCATTTCATAATAACTGATGTAAGAGCAATGGGTCTAAAATCATTATGAGCAGTAGGATTTGTTATCTTAGGTATGGGTACAATGTGAGACAATTTCCACAGTCTTGGTGGGTGCTCAGTATCAAGTGACCACTGAAACAACCTTTGGAAAACACTAGCCAGTCCGTCACAACACAATTTAAGAGTCTTTCCGGTCAAACCATCTGGGCCCGAACCCTTCCTTGGGTTTATTCATTTCAGTTGTTTCCTAACATCTTCAACGAGAATCACAGGATGAACTCCAGAAGAATCAGGCAGAGACGACTGTGAGGCAGTTTCCACTGAAACAGTGGATGGTGAATCTTGCTTTTCGAATCTTGCATAAAAAGCATTCAACTCATTTGCGTACTCCTTCTCATTTGCATTATTCGGGACTGGAATGCTCTTTTTTTTCTTTTCCATTCCAGTGATTGATTTCATTCCTTTCCAAGCATCCATGGGATTACCTGATTTGAATAGGTGCTCAATCTTCTTACCATATGCTTTCTTACACACTTTGATTAACTTATTAATTTCATGCCGGATCTTGTGCCTCTCAGATGTGTCGTTCCTAGCAAAGGCAGCGTGCTTCTGGTTAAGAAGAGTGCGAATTTCGGTGTTGAGCCATGGTTTACTATTCGCGTAGACTTTGAAGGTACGCTGTGGTATAGTGATGTCCTCGCAAAAATTGATGTAGCAGGTAATGGCCACTACTGCTTCATCCAAGCTGTGATCATCAA